>QGDG01000188.1:0-18729 GCA_003268315.1 Stemphylium lycopersici
TGTACACTCTCATGCACTTGCAGCTTCCGGTTTCTGTAAGCAGGCGACTTTTGGTTTCATGCTAAGCTTTTCTCGATTAGTCGTGACCTTACCTAACTAGTGCTAGCTTTCCTTAGTATTGCCATGAGTCAATCTCCTGCTCGATGCTCGGACCAATCAAATTGAGATATTTACAGAGTCATACAGGACGAATCGGTGCTCCGTGTGCGATGACAACTGAGCCGCGTGTGCAAAGCGGAAGCTGCAAATGCATGAGAGTGTAGAACCCCTTCCTACACGAGGAATACTGTAACCCGGTAACCTCCCTTCGTGGCGAACAACCCAGTGGGCTGATTTTTAACAACTAGATATAATTCAAAGCCGTGATACCTTTAAGCTCTACGCTCTCATTAAATTAGATCGGCCGACTAGGTTGTTCGTAGTGCACAGACTTGCCAACAAGCAAGCCAATCAAGCTGGTCTAACCTAATGTGGTAATTAAGTAACTCGTATAGGTTAAGGTGTTACTGAATGTAGTTAGATCGGCTTGATTGGCTTGCTTGTTGGCAAGTCTGGTAGTGCAAGGAGTAATTTTAGGTCAATTTTTGTAGGAATAGACTATCTACTACTCCAGAACTCTCGTTAGCCGAAATAGCCCCACTCGGTAACTGCTTGCGTTTGGAGGGAGGTTGAGCTCACTTCTGAGTACCTCTACACTTAGATACCTGTCTTGATACTTCCAACATCTTGAAACGAGCCTGTCGTGATTGGGGACACGCTTAAGCCTCTTACACATACGGGGCTGAGGGTTCGTTGTGCATGAAACAGCGCTAGACGTGTGAATCGTACTAATTCCATCGTGGCCCTAGCCTCAAGAGATATCCGCATGGGTCACCTTGAAGGCAGCACAGCCGCTAGCGATTGCACCTTCACCTCTGAGTGCTTCATCCAGCAAGATCAGTCATCGTTTGATCCACAACTGACCAATCACATCGGCTGTTTTGGAGCAAACGTCTACCGCTCATCCATACACGGAAGGTGAGACTGTTGAAAGCCATTGGGCATCTGCAGGTGCGGGTGAAGGTGCAATCGCTAGCGACTGTATCGATCATGTGATGCTGACTTGTCGATGACTTGTGTATGATATAAGCGGATGACGAAGACTGTGTAATCAGCTCCGAAGTACTACTCACACCTGTGACATGTCTGGCCAATACCTCTGACCGATACTGATTACTAGAGAGGGCAGGGATGCCGAAACCCCATCATGATGCTTGGTGATAAGTTTGAATTAATATATAAGGGCAGAATATTGTAGCCACCTAGATTAATACATAATACCTAGGGCACATTATTAGAGATTCTTAGTAAAACCAAAGCCGTTATGGGGAAATCCAGCAGTGACAAGACTATTCAAAGTCTCGAAGGGAATTGGGAAGTATTAGGCCGATCTAAACCTCATGCTCTTGTCAAGAATGAGAACAATGACTTCAGGATACTATCTTATTTCGAATATCCGCAGTTCGCCCCGGAAAAGGACGCCGCTATCGAAGGTAAAAAGCCCACATTTGCCGACGTTAGGCATAAGCAAAAACTCAAATTATTTGGCATCAACTGCGTGGCAGATCGGCGTGTCTATAAGTATGAAACAAAGAAGAAGTCGGACGAGCTTTACGTCTTTGCATTGTCTGACAACTGGAGCTTCTTGACCCCGACGTCATATAAGAGTACGCTCAGTGATATAAATCAGCAAGATGACTTTGTCAAGTTTGCGACCAGGTACGACGGCAACAGCGGTAAGAAACTGGAAAATGGTAAAGCTCATGCAGGAGCCGACGGGGACCAGGAAATGAGCAGCGACTCTGACAATTCCGAGAACGACCAAGCTGATGACGGTGAACAAGAAGCGACTCTGACAGACTCTGGCACCAGTGAATCGGGGGAAAGCATCTGTTCCATTCCTGAGAGGGAATTTGTATCGAAGCCCAAGAAGAAGAAATCAGACTCGAAGCACAAGAAGAACGCATCGGATCTCGTTAGCAAAAACAGTCCGCGTACGCCTTCGTCAAAGGTCATTTACTCGGATGAGAGCGGCTCTTCCATTTCTGAAAGCGAAGAGGAACCAACGTCCAAAAATAGAGGATCGGTTCGCAAAAGTCGAGAAAGTCCGCGTGACATCCCACCACGAATTTTGCGTACGCCATCGAGAGTCCATGAGAATAGTGACTCGAACGGAAGCAACTCTTCCGCTTCTGAGAGTAAATCAGAGTTACTCAGGAAGAACAAGAAATTCCGGGCACGTCAAGAGACACAGAGTTTGCTTACAACTCCACGAAGCTCCGGTAGCGGGCGCTATACGAGCCGAATGGGGTCAGGATCACCTGATATGAGAATTGAAAGATCCGGGGAAACACCACCACCTCGACCCGGCGGGAAAATTATCTATGGACGAACATATTCAGGGGTTCCCAAAGCCATCGTTAAGAGAGGAGATTCGTACGACATTGAAGAGGTAAATGGTCCTCTAGAAAGATGCAAGTCCACCCAAAAGAACAGGATAGGCTTCTCCCTAGACGTTGACAAAACCTTCTTCAGCTATCATGCAATGAACAAAGAAGAATACACCACGAAATTTGAGGTGGTGGGCTGTGCAGCGAAATGGCACGGTTGGCCCAAAGCATGGATATATTTTGTCATCAAGATCCTTGACAAAACGCTTCGAGAGAAACTTAATGATGATCGAGAAAAGAAAGGGGAAACTTATCGAGGCCCTCTCATATGTGACCTTTCCACATTCAAAAAGGCCGTTAGAAATTATGATGGCGAGTTAGAAAAGTGTGGCAAGCTTCTGGAAAATTCGATATTCTACCAGGGATCTAAACAAGAGGATCGGTTGATACTTAAAGAGAAATTTAAGAAAGATACAGAAAGAAGATATACGCCAAAGAAGCCAAAGAAGTCAAAGAAGTCAAAGAATGCGGACACTTTCCAAAGCATGCAAGCGCACGTGGACGAGCAGATGAAAGAAGGGTTCCAAAACTTACTCGAAATGCTTGATCTTAATGCCAGGCGCTAGAAAATAGGTTTTGTCATGGTCTGTAAGGCGTTAAATGGCGTATTTCGATGGCAACTAGATTGAAGAGAATAGCGTTGTCAATTGTTTTGGAAGATGGTAGGGGTAATCTAATAGAAGCTTTTACTCCTTTGCACATTTCCTTACCGCGAGATCCGCTGGTTACATGTTTGCAGTGACTCCAGCTTGATTCTCCTGGCCAAAACATTGTGACAATGTTTTCCACAATGTGATGTGAATTTGGGTGGGGCTGAATCAGCCAGTCAAAGTCTCTCCTTGCGAACTAGGTAACCCTGTGTTCAGGAAGCTGCCACTCAAATACAGCACCGTGTCGTGAAGGGTGCTAACGTCCATAACGTTCATCCCTCCGGGGTGGGACACCCTCTGTGCCGGGACCGGCCAATCAACTTGCAGATTTTGGGCAGAAGTGTGTGATTTTGTAACAGTGTGAGAGGAGGGGGAGGACTGCGCTGTCATTGTATAGCTACGAAAGAGGGCAGCTATATACGTGTGTGGGATAATAAAGTGTGGTAGCGATAACCGTACCCAACTTGTACCGGAGTGGATCTTGGCAAGGTCCAAACCGTTACAGATTTAAGCGATCTGATTGGCCGGTCCCGGCACACAGGGTGTCCCGCCACCGAGGGATGGACGTTATTTATGCTTAATATATCTCCCTATATAAGGTCCCTTCTTGCGTGCCGGAAATCCCCATATGCGGGAAACAACCAATAATAGGGCAAGGATAGCCCCTTTCCTAACACAGTGCTGTGTCTGATTAGCTGCTCCCGGCACACAACGTTTCCCCATTCGCAGGGAGAGACTTAAAGGAGAAACCCTATAAGCTAAGAATGACGAATAACAAATAGTGTTATGTTGGAAAATCTATCATCCTGCGGTTTAATAGATCGTTCTAGGACCACAGCATTTCTCGCTATATAGGTAGGGACGTTACTCTAGCGCCCTTATTAGCCCACGGTGCACTAACATGCACAATAGGCTTCCAGTCCTAACACAGCTCACACATTTGAACTAACATAGGTCCCTATTGTGCCAAGCCCCCTCTAACTTCTACAGTGCCACGCGGAAACAAGAAAAACGCCGACTCAGAAATGTGGGGCACCACATCTTTTTAGCCACAAACACACTAGAATTCTATGTAATTAGACATTTAAGAGCTCAAAATCATAATTAAAGCTATAATATTGTATAAGAAAGCTATATATCTAAGTTTTTTTTAGGAGTTGTGAGGTGCCTAGAGGCCGCAGGGGTGCTTTTCCACTATTTTCACCCCTTTTTCAGTCAATACCCAGTCAATCTTCCTTCCATATCAATACAATCTTGAAGACGTGTTGGCATACTATCAATATGGGTGTTTATGAAGTCCTGGGTCACTCTTTGCCATCCCTTGGTAGCGATTTCTCTCGTTTCGAACTCATCCTAGTGAGGGAACTTCTTCAAATGTTGCTTCATCACCTACCAGCAGACTCCGCAACAATCAATTAAGTGGGTCCAGAGAGGCCATATTTGATTTGATTGATTACCTATTTAGGCCTAGTAGTTACCTGTAGAGGTTTAACCCCTACTTAGATAGGTAAGTGGGTCTTCATAAGAGGCATATTTGATTTGTTTGTTGCGGGCTGTGCCTGCCAGCAGTTTGCTATGGGTGACAGGTCAGGAGAATTGGTGCAGTTGAAGTAGAAATCAAGGTTGTTCTTGCGTTTCCAGGTGGCTACAATGTTGGAGTTACTCCCACCTCCGTGGCCGGAATCGTTGTCTTCTTCTACGATGAAATAGGGGTCGTTTTGAACCCATCCCTTCACCACGGGCTCTAGGATTTGATCCCGATACACCTGGAGGGATAGCTTTCCGTTCTTGTTGCCTGGAGTGTTGTAAAAGATGAGGTTTGACTTGAAGTTGTAGCCAACAGCGCCCCAGATGTGAGAAGTTTCCCACTCTCTTTCATCATCTCGATTCAGCTGTTCCTGAATACAATCGCTGCAATAACGCTCCCCAGGCCTCCGAATAATGCGAAGCTTGCCCTGAGGACCTACACGGCAGTGTACTTCATCTGAGAAGCGAACGTCGGGCCAGTCTTGAGGTTCTGGTTTGAGTGCAAGCATCGTTTCCGCGTGTTCAACCCTCTTTTTCGCGATCTTTCTCGATACCCAGCCTTTCGTACAGGCAATACACTTGTGGTAGTCCATTGAACCGAGTGCAGAACGAAGCGTATTGCCACATACCTCTAGCTGGGGCTCCTGGGCGAGTTGTGGCCAGGTCAGGACTCTTCCATCCCAACCGACATCTTGAAGGAATCTGTCGCACTTTTCCAGGTCTTTTTGGCTCAGTTTTAGCTTTCTTCCGCGTCTCTCTTCAGTCGTAGGGTCATTGTGATGTGTTCTATCATGCTCTATTGCGTGCTCCTTCAATACAGCTCATCCTTGTTGCTTGGAGACGTTGTAGAAGTTGAACAGCTCAGTGTGAAGGTAAGGGATGCCCTTGGCGTCCATGAACTCAGCTGCACCCTTAATGCGAGCTTTTTTTGGCATGTCAAAGTTGCAAATACCCTTCTTAGACATGCCGAGAAAGATGCGCGCAAAAGAATGATAAATTTATAGCGTAGTGGTGGAGATAATCGGGGTACAAATAGGTGGGTTGTGGTGTTGGCTTCTGGCTAGGGCGCGGGGCTTCGGGAGTCGGCGTTTTTCTTGTTTCCGCGTGAGTACCTCGCCAAAAGTCTGTTCGCGATAAACGCACGGGCCACGAACTCAGAAAATCTCATAGATTTCAACTCAACGCAACTCTATCAAAAAAGCTCTAAAGAAAATTCTAAAAGGACAGAAATAATAGTAATTGCCTCAATATCGTGTCTGGTACCCTTTTGCTTGGAGAGCTGCGTTGATACGTCGCGGCATAGACGTAATGAGGCTGCGCACCAGTTTTTCGGGTATAGCAGCCCACGCCTCCTTCAAGCCCATCTCAAATTCAGCCCACTCACTTTCTGAGCCTCCCATATGATCGATATAAGGTTTGCGCTTATAGAGCTCCTTTTTAAGACTCCACCACAAGTGTTCTATTAGGTTAAGGTCGGGTGAGTATAGTGGCCAATCAATAGTATGTGTGGGAACCGAGAAGAGGAGAGAGAAAGTTGTTTGATTGAGAGAGCTACTCAGAGCGATTATATACATGAGTGGAGTTTCTAGAGCATTCTAGATCAGCAAGTAATACAGGATCACGGGAACAAGGTGTCAAGGCTGACACACCCCCTGAGGTATCTATGTTGGATGGAGACCTCACAAACAAGGTGAAGTATAGGGAATATCAGAGAGAAACGCGTGCGCGCGCTGCGCAGTTAATCCAGCTGACTAAGGGGTACAGGACAAGGAGAGTTCTTGACAATGAGGTGATGAATATCCTTTAGGCCAAGCTGGCGTATGAAATTCTCGTGCTTCTGTCGAGGAAGTAGCTTAGTGAAGCCGTCAGCAGGCATCTCAGCAGTAGGCTTCCATTCAACATTGATCCTTCCATTTTCCACCTCTTGGCGGAGCCACATCTGATGGATATCAACGTGACGAAGCTTGGTTTGGATTCGATCAGCGTCGCCTTGTACGAGGCGTACAGTCTGAGAATTGTCACACCAAAGAGATTTCTTAGTGTGAAGCGTGAAGCCAATATTGCGGCAGAATCGATCCCAATATTGTGATTCAACGCCAGCAGCGGAGAGAGCGTAAAGCTCTGCTTCAGTCGTAGAACGAGTGACTGATCGAAGCACAGTGGCTTTCCAGTCAATAGGCATGCCGTAAAGCATGAAGACATATCCAGCAGATGACCGACGAGTCTCAACATCGTCTCCGAATGAGGCATCAGCTGCACCAAAGAACGTAGGGAGTGAAGAGTCGATTTTAGTGGCATAGGTCTGAGTAGGCTCACCCCCTCGAGCACTAATGGCCAAGTACCTAGTACAGTCGTTAGCGATTGCGGCTTCACCCTTGCGTTCAGCATTAATAAGATCTGGCATCATTAGACGAACGACTGACCAATCACACCGACTGTTTTGCTGCAGTCACCAAATGCTAAGCTATATACGGAAGGTGGGGCTGTTCAAGATCGTTGCGCGACTGTGTGTAGGGGTGAAGCCGCAATCGCTAACGACTGTACCGTACAGGTATTGCCATACGTGCTTGATCTTAGAGAGGTGGATTGGCCCAGGGTTTGTGAGAAACCTTGCAAGGACTGAGTGAGCGTATGCGACGTCAGGTCGCGTCATGACATCGATGTAGGCCAGGTTGCCTACAAGGCGTTGATAGGTTTTCGTATTTAATGGTTTAGACACTCCATCGTAGGGTAATAGCCTCGAAACAGATGAGAGAGGCGTTGACGGGTACTTGCCATCAGCACGGATAAGGTCAAACTCAGTACAGACCTTGTTGATGAACGCATCCTGGACTAGGTAGAGCTGGCGGCTAGCAAGAACGCGCTCAACTCGGATACCAAGGAACCATTTGACATCGCCAATTCGACGCAGGCTATAGAGCTTGATAAGCTGTTGTTCGAGCTTCTCGAAATCCTCTTGGTAGTTAGGGTGATAAAGAATAATAATATCGTCAACGTAGAAAAAGAGGATAACCCTATCATTCATCCAAAGGCATGGAAAGCCTTGAATTGGGTGTAGGCCAAGTTTTCGCAGTGAAGCTTGGAAGTGTAGAGCCCACAAGCGTGGAGCTTCTTTCAGGCCATACAGGGCGCGCAACAGTCGGAGAGTCTGGCCATATCTGTCCTTGAATCCGTCTGGGGTTCTCACATAGAGAGCACGATCCAGGGTAGCGTTTAGGAAAGCGTTCGGCACATCATATTGCATTGCCTTAAGGTT
The DNA here is from genome assembly GCA_003268315.1 of Stemphylium lycopersici. Lineage (NCBI taxonomy): Eukaryota > Fungi > Ascomycota > Dothideomycetes > Pleosporales > Pleosporaceae > Stemphylium > Stemphylium lycopersici. Next base: position 7,923 of record QGDG01000188.1, read on the forward strand.
GAAGGCACACGCAAGAGCCATAAGTGCTCGGAAAAGTCGAGCAGCAAGAGTGGCTGCGTAGGTATCGCCATACTGTTCTTGTAGATCTCCACGAACGACAAGCCGAGCCTTATATTCAATAAGATATCCATCTTCATCAAATTTGTAGGTGAATACCCACATCAGGGGTACAGCATCTGATATGTCTGCTGTAATATCCGGTTTAGCGAAGGTAGCCTTCGTCCAGCAACTGTTGAACTCTGCTACAGCAGCAGCTTCGAATTGCTTTCCGTGAGCGTGACGTTTCAGCTCTTTCCAATGACGTGGCGGAGGAGGAAGATCATCGCGATGGATGCGAGTAGGGTCACGCTTAATCCTAAATTGTGATGCAACCGAGATAGCATCACTCGCTTGTGCAATCGTAGCAGCAAACGCAAAATGTTTGGAGAGGTTAGGAGCTGCCTCAAGAAAGTGTGCCTGGCGACGTCGTCTGCCAGTGATTATGTTGTCCTGCGAGAGATTCCGGTCTCGTCGTTGCGGAGCATTATTCTGCCGTCGATCTGGTATGTAGATCTCAGCGTCGTACTCATGGTCATTCCATCCCCCAGGTGTCCTATGCGCAGACTTGCCAACAAACAAGCTGCTTTCAAGCGCTTGGCTTGATAGGCTTGACTTGGCTTGGTTCCCCCAAATCAAGCTCCCTATAGTAGATAGTAAGCCAAATCAAGCCGTAATAGAAGGCTTGCTTGATAGGCTTGATAGGCTTGATAGCAGCAAGCATATGAGCTGCTTATAGGGACGGCTACTTGTTAATTTATATGACGCTTTTAGTGTTGCCGTAGAAGCAATCTATTGATACTTTCCTAGTGTGGTAGCTAGCTTAGTAAGCTGCCCGCCACCTCAACGACGTGCTACCCTAGCTGCTTCTACTATCTCTCTATATACTGCATCCTCTCTGTCATAGCTTTGTTAATATCGTTACTATCGCTATTCTCTTTCTAACACCATGCCACCTAAAAAGCGCGGTTTGAGCGGCGCAGCTCCTCAAAACAAGCGCCCAAAAGTCGCGTCTCGCGGCACCGTCAGCCAGCCTATCGTGCTCGATACGCAGCAATCGTTACTACGCCTGTCGCCTCGTAAAGCACTAGTACAAGCGGCTCAGACTACAGATTTTGAGTCACAACTGCGCGAGTCGCAAGCTGAAGACGCTATCGTCGCACCCCCCGAGGGCAGCGAAGCTGCAACTGCTGCTAACGGCGCTATAGACGAGGGCTTCGACACGCACCTTGAGGATGACTTTGAGGGCATTAATTGGACGCGTTTGCCGCGATACATGAAGCCGCTGGCATCAGTACGGACAAAGAGAAGCTGGGTATACCGTTACGGTTGGCGCGTGGCGCTGATTAAGGACCCGGATCGCATCTTTTTCGTGTGTCGTCACTGCCACAAGCACAAGATTATCGACTGCGGAGGCGGCGGCGTATATGAGACAACAAAGGCGCCGTCGTCAGCTGCGCGCCACCTCGAAGAAAAGCGGCGCGGCCATAGCTATACGGCGCCCAACAAGGCTACCGTTGTTGCCCAAGAAAGCGTGCTGGGGCGCGTACTCAAAGATGGCGAACTCCGAGTCTCACAGGCAGTCGCCAACGAGTTTTCTGGCTTCAACACTCAGCGCTTCAGGCTCGCGGCTGTAGGCTGGCTCGTCGAGAACAACCACCCACTTTCTGAGTTCAAGTCGCCAGCTTTTCGGCGGCTTATAGCTATGGCTAGCTCAGAGGCAGAGGCAGCGCTGTGGACGTCTCACATGAGCGTATCGCGCTACGTTTTGCGCCTATACGACTACCTTAAGCCGCGCGTTGTCTAGGAACTGTCGCAGGCACTGAGCAAGATTCACATAAGCTTTGACGGTTGGACAACTAAGGGCGGCAAGCGCGGCTTCTTAGGCGTTGTTGCGCACTACGTTGACAGCCACGGCAACCTCCAAGACCTGCCTATCGCGCTGCCTCAGCTAACGGGCGCTCATAGCGGCGAGAAGATGGCTGAAGTTGTTAGCCAAACGCTGCAGCAGTTCAGTATCAACTCCCGCACAGTCGGCTACTTTGTGCTTAATAACGCAAGCAATAACGACTCCGCCGTCGCCGCGATTGCGCAGAAGATGGATTTTGACGCTACAGTAATTAGCGATTACGGCTTCACCCCTACACGCAGGTGCGCAACGGTTCTTCACAGCCCCACCTTCCATATACGGCTTAACGCCAGATAACCGCTGCAGAGAAATCGATGTGATTGGTCAGTCGTCGATCTATTGATGACTGAACTCTTGGAATGCTGCCTGCAGGGTGAAGCCGCAATCGCTAATTACTGTACCCCTCGTCGCATCCGCTGCGGTCCTCATACGCTCAACCTGATCGGCCAGGTGCTCCTCTAGGGCAAGGATACCAACGCTTACGACAACGACGCGCGCGAGCTTGCTGACGAGAGCAAGTTCATGCACGAGTGGAGGCGCGATGGCCCATTAGGCGTCTTGTTGAGCGTTATCAATTACATCAAGACACCGCAACAATACGCTCTGTTTGCTGATTTTCAGCGCCTCGCTCATCGCGAGCTGCCCACCAACGCGCCTGCCGAAGATCGCAAAATACTTGAGCCCGTCAAGCCTGTTGTCACACGCTGGAACTCGTACTACTCATGCTTTGAGCGCGCGGTTAAGCTGCAATCAGCCGTTAACGCTTACGCCAGCCACCATATTCGACGAGTGCGAGATGAGGATACGTTTGCTCAGAGCCGCGGCAACAGGCTGCCTGAAGCGCAGCCATGGATGCGATCAGACGGCCTCACAACTGCTGATTGGGCGGTGGTTACGGAGTATATGGATGTGCTGAAGCCGCTCCAAGCCGCTACAAAGCGCCTTGAAGGGCGCGGAAACAGCGGACGCTTTGGCGCTATTGCTGAGATTATCCCAGTATTTGAGTATATTCTTAATTACTACGAGCAGCGCATAAAAGTCTACGAGGCTGTCGATTATAACGCCCACGACGAGGCGCCTGAGGACCACCTTGCGATCAACTTGCGCGCAGCGTGGGCAAAGGCAAATGAGTACTACGCTAAACTGGACCTCTCCCCAGTCTACTACGCCGCAACAGTACTCCATCCGTACTACAAGCCATACTGCGACTCTGCGTGGAGCGATAGGCCTGACTGGCTTTAGACCAACAACCGCAATTTTCGCGCTTTGTGGGCGCAATATAACACCTCGCCACGCGTTGTGGGGCGTCTAAAGGTCCTCTCTAACGATATGGACGACGCAATCGACAGCTTTATTAGCCCTAGCGCTCTGGCCGACAACAGCACAGGGGATGATGAATTTGATAGGTGGAAGCGAAATGAGCCGCGCACTGAGAAGGGCACTGAATACGCAAACAACCCTATTAAATACTGGGTAGCACTGCGCAATCAATACCCTAGCCTCAGCCAGCTTGCGCTTGACGTGCTCTCTATCCCGGCGTCAAGCTGCGAGTGTGAGCGCATGTTCAGCGAGCTTAGTGATCTCTTGGAGCCTCGCCGACGGGCTATACAACCTCAACTATTGGCGGCGATACAGTGCGTGAGACGGTGGCGAAAATCTGGCCTAGGCGACGATGAGATGGCGGCAAAGGCAGCATTAACAGACGCTGATTTGGACGCTTTGTATAATATGAGCACATGGGAGGATAACTGCGACACCAAAGATAATTAGGATGTAGGCTATCAAGCATATCAATCAAGCTTCAAATCAAGCTATTGAATCTTAGCTTGATAGCCCTTCAAGCCAAGCGCAGTGATTTCCTATCAAGCCTCAAGTCAAGCCGGAGCCCGTGGCTGGCTTGGCTTGTTTGTTGGCAAGTCTGCACGCTGGCTTATTTAGGTCTCGTTGTCCTCGGTACCAGGCAATCGGGTACAAACAGCAAAGACTATTCCAGACTAGCGCCAATCTCACAGAACGATCACTTGCAGAAGGGATGAGGGCGGTTTTGCAAAGCAATGTATGGAGAATTTACAAGCGCTAGTGATCCTGTGGCCATCGTAAGCCCCTGCGTCTGGCTTGCTGACGGCAATGAGTGTCATTCTCGTATCATCATCAGCCAATGATGAAGCTTGGGCGCGAGAACAAAGCCCTATGCTTATGATCCCAGGGGCCTGGAATCAGATATGTCTTTGTCATGGGCCTAGTTTTAGTCATGCAATGAAGGACCGTAATCTGCTTACGCGCCATGACGATCATCATCACCCCATAGTCTCGACCCTCCTGATGATATATGATACACCATTCACCGACTTGTTGATCTCAAGGGCTGCCGAGTAATTATCTTGCTGGCATCATCTTCTAGAGCGCCATCGTGGTTCTACAGCCATGAAGAGCTGCAAGCATAGTTCATGGCTGTCTCTTCATGGGAAAGATAATTTTTCCTTTCACTGTGCTAGTACATTAAACGATATAGTCGCGAGCCTGGACAAGCCTGCAAGTAAGACTCCAAGTCTGATCGTCATGCTTGGCAACGCTGGCAAGGGAACATTGCTAGCCGATGCCCTTCCCGCCACCAGAACGCGCATGAATCCTCGAGCGTCTAATGGAATGTCTTTACAACTAGACTCCACCACTGCTTTTAGTGACCATCCCATGTTAATCGCACACGAGGATATCTCGAGGCGGAGCACGTCGGTTGTGGAGCCCATGGCCTCTCCATGTCACCGCCAAACTATACGTCCATTGCAGCGGCAGGCCGGTAGTCTATCTGATGCTTTCGACAGCCTTCACCGCAGACTAGTCCGCCCATTCACGGATGTTGTTTGTTTCTTTTCCGCAGGGAGTCGCGATGTATGCCATCAAGTTGATCGCATGGTACCATGGCTTGAGCAGACGCCCAGTCAAGCGCCTTACATGATAGTGCAGCCTCGACTGCTCTTGGTAGCAGCGCCTTCAGAAGAGCGGAGCGAGGCGAGTGTACAGAGCCAGCTCATAGAGATCTTGCACAAACGACTGAAACAGCCTAGATCTGACTTGTCCTCTCGCCTCTCCGTGTACGTAAAGCAGGCTAACACCCAGACATTGACAGACCGCATCAAACGCGAGGTGGACATTGTAAGAAACGTGCGAGTTCAAGACTGCGCTCTCCTAAATGCTGTCCACTTTGATATCCTCTTCCGTCAAGCATGCGATCATTACGTCAGTAGCGAACGAGCCCCGTTCAACATAATTGCTGCGTCGCGGTCACACCGTCCTGTTTCAGCGAGCCTCCAGAGGTACCTTAGCACTCTTCTCGACTCAATAGACAACTTGCAACAAGTAGTGGACTTTGCCATTCCGTTCATCGCGGGTTGTTTGGTAGTAGACAACTATGCTTATGACGTACCCTGTTAGTGTGTTGCGCAAACAAACAGCTTCGATTGGCTAACTTGCTTGAGTTTTCGACCCTGCGAAGGTGTTTTCAGCTCACTACAAGTCTGCTTGTCTGAGAGCGGCTTCGGACAGGTCAACAAAGTTGTCGAGACACGGTGAAGACATGATGTTGCTGCTTCGCACGCAATTAGTACCTCTCATTGAGCATTGTTTTATCCAGAGAACTAAAACACTCTCCACGAATCCCCGCGCGAAACTGCTAGCAGAGTTCCAGCCATGGCTCGCGGCCAGAAAGCCTCATAGGCTTTGCTTAGCTTGCATACAAGCGGATCCTGAGCATCAGCTCAAATGTGGGCATCTTATCTGCGAGAGATGCTTCGTAAGTGTGAGTAGCTGGCTCGAGAGGGACCCACATCTTTACAAGCTCGAACACTGTCCGTTCTGCTCTCAGTCCTGCCAAGCCGCTGTGCGCGTAAAGCCTGCCACGGCCGGTTTACGCGTGCTGTCTATCGATGGTGGTGGTATCCGAGCCGCGATTCCCATTCAGTTTCTATGTGCGCTCGAGAAAGCAGTAGGTCTCGACATGCCGATCCAAGAACATTTCGACCTTGCCTATGGAACTAGCTCAGGTAAGTTTTCGCAGAGAGCCTGCATCTTTTTCTGCAGTTAGCTGATCGTTGTACAGGCGCAATGGTGATTCTGGCGCTTTACAGCTTAGGCATGCGCGCTGAGGAAACCTTTACACTGTTTAGCCAGCTGTCAAAGCGCATATTTCGCGGGCGAAGCCAACTTGGCCTGGGACTTGCTGCCACAGCCTATGCCCTCATCACTTCTTGCCGCAACGGTCGGTTTCCGGCCAGCGATATCGACGACGCTCTGACGGAGATCTTCGACGAAGCCACGATGCTGGATTCCCAATACATGTCTTCCATCGGGGCGAGAATCGGTCTCCCCGTTGTCGATGCCAACACACTGGATACGTGTCTAGTGACGAGCTACAACGGAGCCGCTCCGACTTACGACCACGATACGTGTACAAAGATATCAACATATAGGGTCTTGCGCTCAGAAGACGCTGGCAGTAAGCTACGTATCAAGGACGCGTAAGTTGTGACGTTGCTACCTGGGATCTAGTACTGACACGATACAACAGCGCACGATGCACGTCGGCGGCTCCGTGGTGAGTCTTGCAAGTTTGAGCCGTAGGACTGACGCCTGACAGCAATAGGTATTTCACGCCACACAAGATGCCTGGCCACGGCACATTTATGGACGGAGGGTTGAGCGACAACAATCCCTGCATGCTCGCCGTACAAGAGCTTCAGAAGATGGCTCCTGGGCTGAGCCGTGCTGACCACTTTGTCTCCATAGGTACGGGCATCTCGACGACGAAAGAGGTTGCTAAAGCGGACGTATATCCCAGTCTGCTTTTCGGAAACAGCTCCCTCCAGCAGACCGTTAGACACTACTGGAGCGAAAACTTTGATGGAGACAAGAAGTTCGCCATCATGCGCCAGATACTGGCCGCATCATCGCCTGGAGGGTGTGCTGGCGTAGACGAATGGCTTCATCGATTCAATCTGCCCGTAGATGGTGAACTACCCGATTTAGCCGATACTTCAGCCATGGGGAGTCTTGCTGAGAAGGCTCGTTCCTACTTTACCGTGAGCCCAGCTGTGCGTGCCCTGGCCGACGCTGCACTCGCTCTCAGTTTCTACTTTGAGCTACGGCCGGGACGGATGCCCATGTACGAGCGCGGCTCCTACATTTGTTACGGTTTGATTCGGTGTCGCATCCCTGGAACCAGTCCTGCTTTCTCCAAATTGATGCAAAAGCTGGATGACCTGGACGCTACATTCCAGATCCAAAAGCAATTGTGCGCTTCGAGAGACACCATGTCAACGTGGCTCGATCGGCACGGGAACTTTGGTAAACCTGTTTGTGTTCGCGTCCCCTCGCTCAATGAAGAAGTGGACGTGCGCTTGCGATTGCACGGAGATCGCGTTCTTCCTATCAGCGCTTCGCCGCTGACATTCAAAGGCTTGATTGATCTACAGATGCTCGAATGGAGTGCGCTAATAGACCTGCACGTCACTACGAGTGTAACAGGGAAGAGGCGACGGGATGACTCGCCTTTGCAGACCGCCAAGAGATGCTGCTTAGAGACGACGTGAGCATGTGTACGCGCTGACCTGTTACCGTAAACCCAGCGCTGTTGTGAACCCTACCTCATAGAGTGTAGGGGAGCTCGCAGATCCTACGTGGCAAATGAAGATGTAATAAGAGAACCTACGTAAAGGGTTTGGGACGCTAAGATCAGATCATCGCGCTTTACGAGTGAGCCTGCGGCGTCACGCTGGATTGAAGGGATGCTGGCTCTCGCGAGCTTACACATGCGAGTACTACAACGCCAACATTTGTTCCGATCATTTCCCTCTTTACACTACGAATGTCCCAGTAAGCCATTTTTGACTAACGAGAGCGCAAAGGCAGCAAGTATTGGGACCTTACGTTACGTCTCGTTGGTCAACATCAGCGCACAGGGTCATTCGCCGCGTAATTAGGGAGTTTACTGTACCATGCGCCAGGTCCAACTCAGCATCAATTGCGTCGCGCCCCTCAAACAATCTGCCGAAAATGAGCTAATGTTGCAAAAGTGTAAGCAGTGAATCAAGGTGCTGTGCAAAAGTAGATGTCTTGTTGTGTGTCTATGTAGCTGTCGTGGTAGCCTTATATAGGGCTATTACGATGGTCTGTTCACATGACGTATCGATGATCGCGATAGGTTCAGCAGGTACTGCTCAAGAGTAGAAATAACCATCTCTCCACCACGTGGCACACCGGATGTCCTCACCCCATGAACCTTCACAGATGTTTGCCACGAAGAATTAACGTCCATCCCTCCGTAGCGGGACACCCTGTGTGCCGGGACTGGCCAATCAACTTGCGGATTTTGGGCGCAAATCTGTGATTTAAGCCATCTGATTGGCCGGTCCCGGCACACAGGGTGTCCCGCCACGGAGGGATGGACGTTACTGCTCTGTCGCTGTTGCTGTACGATACGACAACAGTTGTGGAAATGGACTGAACCAGTGACCTTGCACGAACATAAGCTTCCCAGCAGCTATGAGGCTGGTATGACTGTCTTGGTTCAGATCAAGACTTTCGCGACTACATCAGACATTTCGGTTTGTACGAAAAGCTAAGAAACCCTTACGGGGCTACTGAATGGAAGGGTTACGTTTCTGCCGTATGACAAACCGCTTGGTGTATAGAGCATCGCGGCGACGACAGGACTGAAATCTGCTGTAGAGAAATGTTTGATAGTGCTTATGGGACACTATAGCATATATTCTACCATTGATAAATACAAGCCCCAAGCGTGCGCAGAGCAGCACTTGCTCAAAGTAGCTCGCTCGTCTTCCCGTGCGGGGATTCTTCCAGGCCTAAAGCATAGCATTCCTAGCGTTGGGAAGAAGGTCAAGCATTCGTCAACTTGATTGACGCTTATATAGTCAGCCAATAGCTTGCTGTACCAGGATCTAGTGTCGTCCAACAGTAGGGCATGCCTTCGCAGAGTCCATCTCGTCCGAAACGCCTGCCCCTCACAACTGTACTGTATTTCTGCATCGCGTATCGAAACTCTTCTTCCGCCTTACGCACATTCCTGGGCATCCTAGTTAGCATCGTCGCATCATCAAACATGTGCACGATCGTCTGGTTGCTGTCGATAAAATGAGGGCGATTGAAGTCGGCAGACAGGGCGATCTGACCAACAGAAGCCTTTACCTGGGGCAGGAAGGACATGATTTCTGGAACTGCTTTGGTGGTCGGTAGCGGCGAGTAGAATGCGAATGGATGGAAAGGAAGAGACCCAGAGGAGGCGGCAAGAGCGTTCGAGTTGAGCGTGCCGTGCACAATGGACACCAAGTGCGCAATGTGCGTTAAAACATCGACAAGAGCCTCCCGGTTCCCAATTGAAGAGGGAAAGTCTATGATTCTGGCAGGTCCGGCTTCCTGAACCCATGCCTGGAGCTCAACGTCTTTGGCAACGCCGCTGGGATCCTGGTAGTAAGACTCTACGAATGCCGTCATGAACCGGCGAATCGCGGCATGGATAGCAGAAGCATCTCGATGAAAGGGGAACGTCTTCAACTTTGGCCCGAATACAGAGTCGACCAGGCCCCGCTTCCTCAGATTGGTCTCAAAATAATTAGACTGGAAAGCACCAGCCTCGCCTGAGTGATATAGGGTATCGGTGTAATTTGCCGCCTGGCTGCCCGTCCAAGGGAAGAGTTGGTCGATTGGCCCGCCGTCATAGAGCAGGCGCTCATCGGCCACAACGCGGAAGGCCCAGGCGTCTTTAAGCACTGTATATATTCGGTCAAGGATAATCAACGATACGACCTGGGCAGCGGAACTTACGTCGATGTAGAATGGCCATGACAGGGTGCTCCTCACTCAGGGTTCGGATCGCACTCAGATAGACAATTTCACTCACCACATGTGTGGCCGCAAGATGATACCATTGCGCGTGCCAGAGGCTATTCAGGTTGAACATCATCTTTGCCAACGTCCAGTCATTCGATGGATCTTTCGGTGTATAGATGAGCTCTGAACCGTCTGCATTTGGCTTTATGGCGAGCGGAAGGAAGTCTTGCGACGTCGGATGAATGTAGAAATAGGCTTGACAAGCAGCGCCATACTTGCCAGCCGCTTTTGGAGAATGCTCGTGATCTTGAAAATCAGCAAGAAACAGCCGACCAGCAGCCTGGAGAGACGACAATGTGTTGCCAGAAACAGATTCCGCGTCGGGCACAGAGAAAGGCAGTAGTGCGTCCTTTGCCAGGCGCGAAACCCTGTATGGGTTTTCAGATAGTTGAGTCATGGAAAAGAGGAGGTCGTCTGTGTAGTTGGTCAGGATGCCCGAGTAGGGCCCTCTGGGCGCTGAGTGCTTCCACTGTCTCTCATATAGCTTTGCGTAGTCGTCTATGCAATTCAACCCGCCTGTCTTTTAAATGTTAGCGAGGGAGAGCTGCCGCTTGCTGCACGAGATGAACGCACTGCTAAGATAGAGTCTGTGGCTATTCTGGAGTCCTGGATGACTTTGGCATGCACTGTATCCTGGAATGCGCTGAAACGATTCGATACAGCCTTCGCCGTCGGACCGCCTAGACTGCCTGTGGGGTAAAACGCCGTGTTCCCGGCAATGGAGGGCCCGTACTCCCAGCCCGCTTGTTTTTCCGCAAGTTCAAGGGTACGTGCATCGCTACTTGAAGCGTTGGGGATCGTGAACGGGGGAAGATCTTGGTGAAGGGTCTGTATGAAAGCTCCTTGTGCAGTCCGACTGCCATAGAGCATGAGGTAAATTTGGTTCCGCATTTGCGCTTGAGATACTGTGGAGGTTAGTGTAAGCAGTGCGTATGCAGGAAGAATTGAAGGATTGAACTA
>QGDG01000189.1:0-18651 GCA_003268315.1 Stemphylium lycopersici
CTAGTTCTAGTTTATAATTACGTACTAACTAGGTAAGTATAGTAAGAAGCTTAATACTCTTACCTACTATTCTTAAGATTAGCTTATATAGGAAGAAGTACGAGAAGCTTATAAGTAGATATTATTATACTTAGAATTATTCTAGAACTCTTCTATAATTAGACTAGTTAAGACTAATTAATCCATTTAAGAGATTATTAATAATAAGTATTAGCTACTATCTAATAGCTACTTAAATAATCTATTTATATAAGAGACTTTATAGTTACTTAGTAATAGTATATAATAATTAAAAAAATTATACTTAGTAACTATAAGAACTATAATAGCTATCTATACTATAGAAGTAGGCTTATTATTTCTAATAATAATAAGCTAAAGGTTAAAATCCTCTACGCAGTATACGACGCTCTATTAGGTAGATATCTTAGCTAAGAGAAAACGCTTAAACTAATCTAGCGAAAGTACTACTAGCCCTAACTATTTAAGACTATCTAATAATACGTATCTTACTACTATATATACTACTATATAAAGGTCTTATAAGAGAAATATTATAGATTACTAAAGCTACTACTTATCTCTAAATAATACTAAGTAGATATCTCTATAGACTTTATAGTTAACTTACTAGAATTAGAAGAGTATAAGAATATAATAGTAGTAGTAGACTACTTATTAAAGTACTACTACTTTATCTTATATAATAAGATAGAAGCCTCTAATATAGCGCGTATATTCCTCTACTACGTCTAGTATAACTATAGCCTTTTTAATATAATTATCTTAGATTATAGTAAGTAGTTTATATCTACTTTTTATAATAAACTCTATAGCTAACTAAAAGTTAACTTATATTTCTTAACTAGCTACTATCCTAAAACTAATAGATAGATAAAGAATGCTAACGCTGCGATAGAATAAGTTTTACGTGCGTATATAAACTACTAGTAAGATAACTAAGTATAATAGCTTCTTATAGTATAGTTTAAAGCTAATAATATAGTATTAAAGACTATAGTAGTCTCTCTAATAATAGCCTACTATAGCTAGAATCTTTAAATAGAGTTTAAGCCGCCTATAGATAAGATATAACTAACTTATTAGATACTATAAGCCTAAGACGCGAATATAATAATTAATAAAATACGCGATATTACTAACTTTATCTATAAAGAAATAATATAGGTATAGGCCTTTTAATAAGAATATATAAACTATAAGAGATTACTAGTACTAGTATATAAAATTAGTAATAAAGTATAGCTAAATATATATAATATCTAGATATAGAGACCTTCTAAGAAGCTTAATTAGAAGAACTTAGGTTTTTACTAAGTATTAAAGAAGATCTCTTTTTATATATACTATCTTAAATTACCTAAATTAATAAAGATATATCTAGTATTCTATATATCTCTTCTCTACCCTATAACTAGAATAGTTAACTAAATACTTAGCTAAAATACTTTACTACCTAAACTAGTAGTTATAGATAATAAAGAGGAATTCTTTATTAATAGCGTTAAAGGTCTCTACTATAATAAGCGTCGTAGACTATATAAATACTACGTAAAATAGACTAGCTATAGTAAACTAACTTAGAAACTTACCTTAACTCTAAAAGATACTAAAGTAGTAATTACTTTCTATAAGAAATTTCTTAATATTAATAAATCTAAACTTCTCTAATATTACTTATAGAAGCTTAAAAGTAGAAGAGAGGTACTATTATAGTAACTACTAAGGTTGCTATAACACTAACTATACTATAGAATCTAGGTGCTCTATTAAGTACCTAGATTCTGCTAATTAGCTTGCTAAGTAAGGAGCGCTAGCATAGGAGCCTAATATAAAACCCTCTTACTGCTTATCCTTATTATTTGTTTCTTTACGCAACGTCTTGTATTTACACCTAACATCGTACGTAGCTATAATTAACGCTTCTGAGCAAGCTTCTAATCTTACGCTCGTATCGTCTCGTGACACTAAGCTAACGTAGATATATATTAGTATAGGTATTATTTATTAAATATAATACTATAAAGAAGAATAAAAGAAGGTAGTAACTATCTTCTTACTAATCTAGAAGACTTAGGCAGACTAGACTAGATTTAGCTTAGAAGCGTTTACCTAAAGAGGAATAGATAAGATATAATAATAGATAGACATTATTATATTACTTGCTAAGTAATTTGCTAAGTGCTAAGTACTAAACTATAAGAGTTTTAAGTAGAGATATTTATATGTTATCTCTTCTTCTATATTACTAATTGAATATTCTAGAATAATAAGATTACGTATATACATACGTAATCTAATATAAATTACGAATAACTATATACGTAAGCTTATTAGCGTATGCGTAATATATAACGTAATCTTTAATCTTATAAGAATATGCCACGTATCCTTATCTATAAGATCGAGCTTAATAAAGAATATAAGAAAGATCTTATATCTTTACAAAAACTAACATGGTTGGCAAGCGAGCGGCGCAGGCAAGCGAGCGGCGCACCCTACCAACTTTGATCACCTCTCCCATCACAACGTACAATGGCTCAACGCAGCGCTACTCTATTAGCTTCAAATGAAGCAGATGTTCAACTTGCTATCTTATCTATTAATGCCAAACAACTTAGAGGCAACCGTGCTGCTGCTGCAATGTACAGCGTAGCTGAAACAACGCTCCGCCGCCGACGCGCTGGCACGCTTGCTCGACGCGATTGCTAGCCCAACTCAAGGAAGCTCACCTAGCTAGAGGAGCAGGTGATTGTTAGCTATATACTTGATCTGGATCTACGTGGGTTTGCACCTACGTACGCAGCTATACGTGATATGGCTGATAAGCTGCTCGCTGCGCGCGGCACAGGCTAGGTTGGACAGAAGTGGCTAGCCAACTTTGTCAAGCGTACAGACAGTCTCACGACGTGTTTTAACCGAGCGTACGATAGGCAGAGAGCTCTGTGTGAGGATCTGGTGCTGATTAAGAGCTAGTTCGATCTAGTAGAGTAGACAAAGGCTAAGTACAGCATCTGTGATAATGACGTCTACAACTTTGATAAGGCTAGCTTTATAATAGGCAAGATTACGACCTAGCTCGTCGTAATAGAATTAGAGAGAAGAGGCCGGCTAAAGGCTATCTAGCCTAGCAATCGCGAATAGGTCACAGTAATCTAGGGAATTAACGCTGCTGGCTAGGCAGTCCTACCGTTCCTTATCTTCGCTGGCTAGTATCACCTATCTGCCTGGTACGAGGAGGATATCCTACGCGACTAAGCGATCGCAGTTAGTAACAACGGCTGGACGAACAACGAGCTAGGAGTTAAGTAGCTAAAGCACTTTATCGCTTACACGAAGGCTCGTGTTATAGGTGCGCGTTACCTACTTATCCTTAATAGCTATAAGAGCTACTAATCTCTTAAATTTTAAGACCTCTGCAAAGAGAACAATATCTACACGCTCTATATACTACCTTACTTATCTTACCTACTCTAGCCTCTTAATATTAGCTACTTCTCGCTATTAAAGCGCGCGTATAGCCGTAAGGTTAAGAGCCTAATCCGCTACTATATTAACTACATTACTAAGCTTAAGTTCCTGCCTGCCTTTAAGGTAGCATTTAATCAATCGTTTAATTTAGCTAATATCTGCTTAGCTTTTTAAGGCGCAGGCCTTATACCTCTCTAGCTAGATACTGTTCTATCAAAGCTTGATGTTTAGCTACATACGCCTTCTCCAGCTACCCTGCCAGAGGCTATCTAGGAGGCTCGTACGCCGAGCAACGTACGTGAGCTTGATGCTTAATTAACTCTAATACGTGAGCGCGTACGCCGGCATAAGAGCTCGTTACTAGCTTTAATTATTAAAGCGATCGACCAGCTTAAAAAGGGCGCTAAGGTAATAATGCTCTTAGCTGAGCTAATGCGCGATTAGATCGCTAGCCTTAAGAGAGCCAACGAAGCAGCGAGCAAGCGTAGGCAGCGCAAAAAGAAGCGGATATAGAAGCGTGGGACCTTAACAAAGGGAGAGGGAGAGGATGTAATAGCTCAAAAGGAGGCTGACCTGCAGATTGAGCGTGAACAGCGTCAAGGTGGTGAGCGATCAGGCCTTAGCCGCCAGGCTCTCGCGCGATGCAGGAGGTGCAGAGAGACTGGTCACAACTTACGTACTTGCAAAAACAATCCTTTAGGAATTACTTAATCTGCTATATGAATTTGTATATATTATCTCTTGTCGTGGTTGTGGTGTGCGCTTGAACAGGCGCAGAAAGTTGGTGGGGTGCGCCGCTCGCTTGCCTGCGCCGCTCGCTTGCCAACCATATTACTTATATTATAAGTAGAGAATAGACTAACGCTAGAACTATAATAGTAAGTTAGCTATAGGCTTACTAAATAGGTAGATATAAGTAGCGTAGCTAAAGTAAGTCTAGAGAAGGCCTAAAGAGTAAACGCAAAGTAGTATAATACGTCTTAACTACTACTCTACTTTACTAAAGATAACTTAGTTCTCTTATAATCTAAGAATATTACTATAAGTTAACTATTTAAGAAAATAGATACTAAATACTAAGAACTATTTATAATTACTAAGAAAATTAGTAAGCTAGTATATAGGCTTAACTTCTTACTATTAATAGCTTATATATATCTTATCTTTAATATCTTTTTCTTAGAACCTTAGTATAAACTTTTTTAGTTTACTTTATTTAAACTAAGCCTTATCTAGATACTAAAAGACGTTATACTAGAAGATAGATATAAAGTAGAAAAGATCTTAGAATATAGAGATACTATAGTAAGAGGCTAAAAGTATAAGATTAAATAGCTAAGATAGCTAACTTAGAATAGTACTTAAGAACTAGAGAACTACTTAGATAACTATAAAGAAATCTTTATAGAATATTTAGCTAACTAAATAATATATTATAGGTATATAATAGAAATTAAATAACTTAAAGATAACTTATAGTAATACTAATAACTTATTTAAAAATTAGAAAACTAAAAAAGAGATAAAGCTATTAGAGAAAACTATAAGTAGTCTTACTTAAAAGAAAATATCTTATTCTATAAATATATTATTAACTTTAAAAAGAACTATAAAATAATATCTTACTTTATAAATATATTAATTTTTTTAGTAATATAATAGTACTTAGTTAAAAAGCTACTAGTCTTACTAATATTCTTTTATAGCGTAACTACCTTATAATTACTAAGAACCTTTTAACTATAGTAGTACTAGCGCTTATTATAACTAGACGTGTTACTATTCTTAAAAAAAGTAGCTCTCCCTAAGTTTACGTTAATAACAATATAAGATAGCTCGTTTAAACTATATAAATCTAAGTTAGTAGTAAAGTACTAAAGATTAAAGTTTTAAGACGTCTTACGCGTCTTAGCCTACTTAACTTTAGTTAACTTAGACTTTATAATCTTATATTTAACTTAGGTAGTATACTTAAAGAAAGTAGTATTGTCACGAGACAATACGAGCGTGAGATTAGAAGCTTGCTCAGAAGCGTTAATTATAGCTACGTACGATATTAGGTGTAAATACAAGACGTTGCGTAAGAAGACAAATAACGGGGACAGGCGGTGAGAGGGTTTTATATCAGGCTCCTGTGCTAGCGCTCCTCGCTTAGCGGGCTAATTAGCAGAATCTAGGTGCTTAACAGAGCACCTAGATTCTGTAGTATAGTTAGTGTTATGGCAACCTTAGTAGTTACTGTAATAGTACTCCTCTCCTACTCTTAAGCTCCTGCAAGCGATATTAGAGAGGTTTAGGTTTATTAATATTAGGAAATTTCTTATAGAAGGCGGTTACTGCTTTAGTATTCTTTAGAGTTAAGGCAGGTTTCTAAGTTAGTTTACTATAGCTAGTCTATTTTACGTAGTATTTGTATAGTCTGCGACGCTTATTATAGCGGAGACCTTTAACGCTATTAATAAAGTATTCCTCTTTATTATCTATAACCACTAGTTTAAGTGGTAGAGTATTTTAGCTAAGTATCTAGTCGACTATTCTAGTCGCAAGGCGGAGAAGAGATACGTGGAATACTAGATGTATCTTCATTAATTTAAGTAATTCGAGACGGTATGCATAGGAGGAGTGTCACGATGTTCCACCATCACATGACCTCAGCCACAGACAGGCGAGCCACCAGGAACCCCCTAGATCACCGTCGGCCCGCAGCAGCCACGGTCACGTGACGTAGATATATATTATCCCTCGAGGAGGCTTGATAGCTCCTTAAGGATTCGTCTTAATACAAGCCTATACCAATATCTTAGCGCTTGTCTATTACTCCTTATAATTCGAATCCTTCCTACTCCTTATTAGATAGATAGTCGTTAAGATATTCTTTTTTACTATATTTTAAACACTTTGCTATAAGTGTTTCTACTAAAGCTGTAAAAAGATAAGCTCTTTATGCAATATACGAGGCAAGTAAGCGGCCTATTAGGCGACTAATATATTCTTAGATAGAGACTGTAGTGTTGTAAATTAACTTACGATTAAGTAATAAGCCTAACGCGAAACTACTACGTAAGAGAACGAACTCCTCTAGTATAAGATATCTAAAGGTGTTCTTTGTAATAAGCCTAAGGGCTGTTATAATAAAAGTAAAGACTTCTCTAAGAGAGAAGCCTTTAACCCTAAAAACTCTCTAGGAACTCCTTAGAGTAAGAAAGAGCAGCCTTTACGTAATCTCTTACTTAACTATAGAAAGGCGCGTAGCGCCCTACCTATTAGGTCACACTAACTAGCGGCAGGGGATATAAACCCCTACTATACCTAGTTAGCGATAGAGCTTCATGCGGCGTATATGCACTACGATAATGCTGCAGCGACTAGTACCACTATACCTTCCTAAGACAGGACAGGTAACAACGATAACGGCGCAACCTATAGCACCACTTATAGGCTGTCGCCTATCTATACCCTAGCTGCTAGTACCTAAGACTAGGTAGCGTAAGTAACGAACTCCCTCTAGGAAGCTAAAGATAGAGGCAAATCTAAAGAGCGCTTAGCAAAACTCTATAAGAGAGTAGCTACTACTAATCTTCTCTTTATAGCTTAGGCAGCCGTTAGGGAGATAATAGGCAAACCTAGTAGCACTATAGATAGGGCATCTAAACTGCTAAGGGCCTTAAACGTAGCCACCTCTTAGCCTAAACTAGGGGACACTAGTAAGCCAGCCACCCCCTAATAGGTAGACTAATAGGTTAGAGACGTTAAGGGCGTCTTTAAAATAGCTGCCGTCTATAAGGATAGCCATACTAGGACCTTTTAGGCCCTAGGTACTATCTCCTATTTAGTGCACTAGGAACTACTTATACAACGGTTTAGGGACAGACTACTAAAAGGATAGAATTAGGTTAAGAACGAGGAACGTAACCTTGTCTAAGACCCTCTCCTTATAAAGTACGATAACTATGCTAAGTTCTTTAACTTTATTTAGAAGAATACTAATTTAGTAAATACTTTCTTACTATAGCTTAGTAAGAGAGAATTACTGCTCTTACGTAGCTTCTTTAAGACACCTAATAATTAGAATAATAATAAAGCTAAGATAGCTTTTATTTAGGCTAAGATCCCTAACATTATAAGGCGGGAAATGCAATAGCATAGTAGGTTTAAGACTATTTATACCTAGATAGACTTTAAGCGAGCTCTACGCAACGCAGAAACAGCTAATTATACTATAATCGCCCTGTCGCTATTCTAGAACGGATTCAGTGTCTCTATTAGACGTCAAGGTAAGCGCCTAAACAACTATACTAACTAAGGCGGCAAAAGACAAGACCGTAGGCTATCTACGCAGTCTAGTCAAACCTCCTTAAGCCGCTCTAATAGCGGGCCGAAGGGCAACCGCCTCTTCACCCCTTAACACTCCTCTACTCAAGGGTATAGAGATCGCTATCGTGATATTAGTCACGATAGCAGGCGAGACACTAATAAGCTAGAGAACCATTACGATAGTAAATAACCTTAGCCTTATTAGAAACAGCGCAACCAAGACTACTAGAGCAAATCTAATAAACTCTAGAACTTAGGAAAAGCTAACCTCTAGTCGTAAATCTCTTCTAATTACTACTAGAGAAAAACTCTAATAGGAGGCAGCTCTGCATCTCTATTAATGTGGAGGTATAACTCCCTAATAGCACTATAGTGCCTCTCTAAGCTCTCTACAACTCTAGAGTAGAGATAAACCTTATTAGCCTCTACGCTGTACAACTCTATAAGATAGAACACTTACTATTTTATTCCTACCTAATAGTAGGCTTCTTAGATAATTAGGAACTATAGTTATAGAAACTATATAATATTACTATTAAATATAGTAATAATAAGAGTATAACTAAAACTATAGAATCTTAAAGGTTCTAGTCGTTAGACTTTAAGAGGTATAATATAGTCCTTAGATACCTATAGCTGTAAGATGTAGATTTATAGATCTATTTCTTAAAAGGAACATTCTAATAGTAGCCTAAAGGTATTATAGACTAAATCTAAATTACTAATACTAAAGATTTACTATATAGCATTACTAAGAGAGAATAAGCCTACGTGCTACACCCTAGGGGATTATCGTACTTAATAATCTTAGAGTAGGTTAGAAAACTACTTAAAGATACTAAGAAGTAATACTCGCCTAATTCTCTAACCCCGCAGCTAGGACTAAGCAGTGACAAGATTAAGGATAATAAATAGTACGACTGTCGAGGCATCCTCTAGGTTAGGACCTAGGTAAACAGGACCAAAGCCTACCTTAAAAAGTATATTGCTAACGCACTAGATCTAGGTAACCTCCCTAAGGAAGCTACTTAGCGCTTTGTAGCAGCGATATTTAATAGAGACCCTTAGCGTGCTGTAGTGCCTCCGCATAAGGGCTGCTCTCTTCCTAATAAGGAGGAGAGTCTACTAGAATTCTAGCTAGTAAGTAATAAACTAGATTCTAAAGAACTAAAGCACGTCTTAGGTAAGCTATATTATAGATAGCTAGCTTTTAGTAAGTGGTAGACGCAGATAATCTAACCTAATAGCGAGTATAACCACGCTATAGAGATTAAGGAAAGGAAGAAGATCTTAAACCTCCTAATCTACAACCTCTCTAGTCAAGAACTAGAAATACTATAGGAATACCTCGCCGCGGCGCAGGAGAAGAGATAGATTAGACCTAGTAAGTCGCTAGTTAGAGCACCTATCCTCTTCGTCCTAAAATTAAATAGTATAATGTGATTGTACGTTAACTATTATAGCCTTAATAAAGTTATAATTAAGGACTAATACCCTATCCTACTCGTAAGTGAGATGCTAGACTAGTTATTAAAAGCTACTATCTATACTAAACTAGATCTTTGTAACGCCTATTATAGGCTCTAAGTCTATAAAGAAGATAAATAGAAGATAGCTTTTAAGACCTAATATAGGTATTATAAGTATAATATAATACTATTTAGTCTAGTAAACGCCCTAGTAATATTCTAGTCCTACGTACACTAAGCCCTTAGAGGCCTAGTAGACCGCACCTGCGTAGTATACTTAGACGACATACTTATCTACTCTAGAGACGAGGCGGAATATAACTAGTACGTTAAAGAGGTGCTAGATTAATTAGTATAATAGGGGTTGTTTTGTAAAGTAAGTAAATATGCCTTCTTAACTAAGTCTATAGAGTTCTTAGGCTTTATTATTACCTTAGGCGGTGTTGTAATAGACCTAGTAAGAGTGTAGATAATATAAGAATAGCTAGAACTAATAAGATATAAGAATATCTAAGTCTTCCTAAGATTCTATAACTTCTATTAGTAGTTTATCTATAATTACTCTGCTATTGTCTGCCTGTTAGTAGACCTAATAATACGCGCTTAATTACTACTAACGCCCTATACTAACCCTATAAAGGGAAAAGTTTATAAGGGAAAGGTAAAAAGTTATAAAAGGCTAACTAAATAGTATGCCTCTTAGTTCTAGCCTAAAGACGCCTAAGAAGTGTTTAAGGCACTTTAGTAGAAGTTTATAGAGGCACCTATACTCTAATACTTTAACCTAACTAAACTAGTAATAGTATTAACTAATACGTTAGACTTTGCTATAGTAGTAATCTTACTCTAGCCTTTAGACATAGATGTCCCTATAGAGAAATACTAGAAACTAGTAACTTTCTAGAGTAAGAAGTTTACTAGCCTATTACTATAGTAGCATACCTATAATAAGAAACTATTAGTAATAGTTAAGTTATTTAAGATATAGTAGCACTACCTTAAGTATGCTTTATTAATAGTCTAGGTACTCTCTAATTATAATAATCTAAGATACTTTATAACTACTAAGGAACTCTCCCCTAAGTAGGCACGCTAAGTAGAAGAGTTAGCTAAGTTTAATTTTAAAATTAAATATAAACCTAGAGCTAATAACCTAGCTAATAGCTTATTAAGAAGACCTAACTACGCGTAAGAACTCTAGGTTAGTAAGTAGAAAGTACTATAAGATGCTATACTGCTAACCCTATAGTAAAAGCTTTAAATATAAACTATCTAGACGTCTATAGCTTCTAGTACTACTCTAGAAGTATAGGGTAGTAAACTCTCTAATAGAGGACCTAAGAGGTCTTATTAACTATCTAAAATATCCGCTTTAGAGCAGGAATTCCCTAACATATTATTAGACTTAGGTAATAAGTTGCCTATTCTACTTTGTACTTAACCTATAGATAAAGACTATTAGTGCGAGGAGAAAAACTATAAAGCTAAGATAGAGAAGTTTGACGTATCTAAAGGCCTTCTTAGTAGCCTTAATAGTAAATATCTCTCTCTTAATAGCCTTACGCGTAAAGTTACGTAAGACGAAGACGCCTTTATACTAGAACCTCTAGACCTCTTACTCCAACATATTAGATAGGTTTAGGAACGTAATTAGGCCTATTACGGAAATAAAGCGCTAACGCGACGAGTAGAGGGCGAGGCAAATAAGATAGCTAATATATAGGAAGTTGACCCCACTAGCATCTTACGTAGGAATAGGAAGGTGTAGATACCTAAAGACGTAGTACTCTGCGCGAACCTCCTTATAAGGAATTACAACAATCTTATAGGCGGATATTACAGCGTTAATAAGATAGTCGCTGTCCTTAAGATAAAGTACTAGTGGCCGCACGTAAAACGCGACGTTAGCGAATATATTAGGCGGTGCGCCGCCTGCTAACTGAACAAAATCTGCAGGCATAAGCTATAGGGACAACTTATGTCCCTGCTAGTGCCTAATACTATATAGCGGCACTACTCTTTAGACTTTATTATAGACCTGCTAAAATTATAGGATACTTAAGGTAATATCTTTAACGTGATTCTTATCTTTGTAGATAGGTTCTCTAAATACGTCTGTTACCTACTTATAGCAAAAACAATAACAGCCTAAGGCGTTACTAATATCTTACTTAGGTAATGCTTTCTAAAAATGGGCCCCCTTAATACGTTAGTATTAGATAGAGGCTCTATCTTTACTAGCTAATTTTAGTTGGATATATATTTCTACTTAAAGATAAACTACTACCTAAGTATAGTATTCTACTCTTAGATAGACGGTTAGATAGAATGATAGAACTAGGAACTAGAAACATACCTCCGTATATATATAGGTTACCGCTAAGATAATTAGGTAAGACTACTGCCCTATACAGAATACGCGTATAACTCTAAAGAGTACTTAGTATATAAGTAGTTACTAATAAAGGTAGCCTTTAGAACGAACCCTAAAGGGTTTAATAAAGTACCTAATAAATATTAGTTAAGGAAACTACTTATATTATAAGTAGAGGGCGGACTAATACTAGAACTATAATAGTAAGTTAGCTATAAGCTTACTAAATAGGTAGATATAAGTAGCGTAGCTAAAGTAAGTTTAGAGAAGGCCTAAAGAGTAAACGCAAAGTGGTATAATACGTCTTAACTACTACTCTACTTTACTAAAGGTAACCTAGTCCTCCTGCGATCTAAGAATATTACTACGAGTCAACTGTCTAAGAAAATAGACGCTAGATACCTAGGACTATTTATAATTACTAAGAAAATTAGTAAGCTAGTATATAAGCTTAACCTCCTACTATTAATAGCCTATATATACCTTATCTTTAATATCTCCCTCTTAGAACCTTAGTACGAACCTTTTTAGTTTACCTAATTTAAACTAGGCCTTATCTAGATACTAGAAGACGTTACAGCGGGAGATAGGTATAAAGTAGAAGAGATTCTAGAATATAGAGATACCGCAGCAAGAGGCTAAAAGTATAAGGTAAAATAGCTAAGATAGCTAACTTAGGATAGTACCTAGGAACTAGAGGACTACTTAGATAACTATAAAGAAATTCTTATAGAATATCTAGCTAACTTAAAAGATGTATTATAGGCACGTAATAGAAACTAGACGGCCTAAAGATAATCTATAGTAACGCTAATAACTCGCCTTAGAACTAAAGGACTAGAAAAGAGATAGGGCTGTAAAAGAAAACTATAAGTAGTCTTACTTAGAAAAAAATATCTTATTCTATAGATATACTATTAACTCTAAAAGAAACTATAAGATAACGTATTACTTTATAAATATATTATTATTCTTAGTAATATAATAGCGCTTAGTTAGAGAGCTACTAGTCTTACTAATATTCTTCTATAGCGCAACTACTTTATAATTACTAGGAACCTCCTAACTATAGTAGTACTAGCGCTTCTTATAACTAGACGCGTTCTTATTCTTAGAAAAGGAAGCTCTCTCTAGGTTCGCGTTAATAATAACGTAGGATAGCGCGTTTAAACCCTAGAAACTTAAGCTAGTAGTAAAGCGCTAAAAGTTAAAGTTTTAAGACATCTCGCGCGCCTTAGCTTACTTAACCTTAGTTAACTTAGACTTCGCAATCTTATACTTAACTTAGGCAGTATACTTAGAGAAAGTAGTATAGAGCTTCTTCGCGTAGTTGTAGGCCTACTTCTAGTACCTATAGATATCTTTATTTGCGTTAAACATGTCTATCTCTTCGCCCTTATTAAAACTGCTATTCTTAACAGCGTTAATGCTCTTGCGAGTGGCGTAGTTAATAAGGAATATTAGCATATTAATGGCGTAGTAAAAGAAGGGATTAATCTAAGAACGTAAGTAAAAAAGCTATAGTAATAGAACTTAATACCTATAAGAGTATAGCTAGACTTATAGGCGTTATAGTAGCTACTATATACGCTATATAAGCTATTACGCTTATAAAAGGCGTTCTCTATAAAGGCTTAGGCAAATTCTTTTATAGTCTTGTTACTAACCCTAGCCTTGCTAGAGGTAACTAGCGTAATAAGGCAGGACTAATAAGCTAACCTTACTAGCTAGGGCTAGGCTTATAGGTACTAAGGTAAATTATAGATATAATGCAGAATAGCGCTTAAGAAGATAGAACTAGAGATAAGATAGGCGTGGATAGTTATTATAGTATTAAAGCGGTAGACTATATAGATTGTAATAAAGGAAGGATATAGGAAAGCCTCCTAAAATACTATACTTTATACTCTCTTACTTCTGCACTCTTATATGCCTAAAGAGCCTCTATAGTTATAACGTTGCGTTACCGCCTACCTTACTACGGAGTTATAAGCGTAGTAAAATTCATACCTAGCCCTAACTAACACCACGCAAATAGAGCCACGCAGCGGATAGTTACAGCGCAAATAGACCACACTTTATAGTACTTACCGCGGTAAAGCGAAGAGACTACTAGGTATTATAGCCACAGCTATAGCGACCTAAAGTGCGCGACGTATAATAAGATTTTTTCCTAAAAAAGAGGTTTTTTATATGCACGTAACGTTTAAGTCGCGAGAGGATAATAGGTAAGAGTCGGAACGACGCCGACTATAGCAGGCAACGTGAAGTGTAGAGGGCACCTAAACGTAGTAGACACTACAGCGATATTGCGAAATTATTATAAGAGTTAGGACGACCCTCTAGAAGGGGGGGGGCTATTGTTACGATGTTCTACTATTACATAACCTCAGCCATAGACAGGCGAGCCACCGGGAACCCCCCGGATCACCGTCGGCCCGCAGCAGCCACGGTCACGTGACGTAGATATATATTATCCCTCGAGGAGGCTTGATAGCTCCTTAAGGATTCGTCTCAATACAAGCCTATACCAATATCTCAGCGCCTGTCCATTACTCCTCACAAGGAGATCTTCTTTAATACCTAGTAAGAACCTAAGTTCTTCTAATTAAGCTTCTTAGAAGGTCTCTGCGTCTAGATATTACGCGTATCTAGCTATACTTCGTCGCCAATTTTGTATGCTAGTGCTAGCAATCTCTTACAGTTTGCATATTCCTATTAAAGGGCCTATGCCCACGTTATTTCTTCACAGATAAAGTTAGTAATATCGCGCATCTTATTAATTATTGCATTCGCGTCTTAGGCTTATAGTGCCTAATAGGTCAGTCGTGTCTTATCTATAGGCGGCTTAAACCCTATTTAAGGATTCTAGCCGTAGCAGGCTATTATTAGGAAGACTTCTATAGTCTCTAATACTATATTATTGGCTTCGAACTATGCTATAGGGAGCTATTGTACCTAGTTGTCTTACTAGTAGTTCGTGTACGCACGTAGGACTTGTTCTATCGTAGCGTTAGTGTTCTCTATCTATCTATTAGTTTTAGGATAGTAGCTAGTTAAGAAGCGTAAGTTAACTTTTAGTTAGCTATAGAGTTTGTTATAGAAAGTAGATATAAACTACTTACTATAATCTAAGATAATTATGTTAGGAAGGCTATAGTTATACTAGACGTAGCAGAGGAATATGCGCGCTACGTTAGGGGCCTCTATCTTGTTGCACGGGATAAGGTAGCAGTACTTTAATAGGCGGTCTACTACCACTATTACGTTCTTATACCCTTCTAATTCTGGTAGGTTGACTACGAAGTCTATAGAGATGTCTACCTAGCGTCGTTTAAGGACAGGTAGTAGCTTTAGTAACTTATAATATTTCTCTTGCAAGGCCTTTACACGGCGGCATATATAGCAGCAAGATACGTATTATTAGATAGTCTTAAATAGTCAGGGCTAGTAGTACTCTTGCTAGATTAGTTTAAGCGTTTTCCTTTGGCTAGGGTGTCCGCCTAACAGAGCGTCGTGTACTGCGCGGAGGATTTTAACCTTTAGCTCGTTGTTATTAAGAATAATAAGCCTACTTCTATAGTATAGATAGCTATTACAGTTCTTATAGTTACTAAGTGTAATTTTCTTTAATTATCGTATACTATTACTAAGTAACTATAGAGTCTCTCGTATAAACAGATCGTCTAGGTAGCTATTAGATAGTAGCTAATACTTATTATTAATAATCTCTTAGATAGATTAATTGGTCTTAACTAGTCTAATTATAGGAGGGTTCTAGAATAATTCTAGGCGTAACAATGTCTGCTTACGAGCTTCTTGTGCTTCTTCCTATGCAGGCTAATCTTAAGAACAGCGGGTGAGGGCATTAGGCTTCTTGCCGTGCTTGCCTAGTTAGTACGTGATCGTGAACTAGAACTAGAAGAGATATTTAGACTATCGAGCTTAATAGTAGCTTAGTTATTTTATTGTCGCGAAATACTATAAGTTCTTATAGTTGCTAAGTACTATAATTAGAAAGGATGCGCTTTCTAGTTTAGGCCGCTACTATTTAAAGTAGTAGATAATAGCGAGCAGCTTCTTATTATAAATCTTGTAGTTGTTCTTTGCTAAGTTTATCTTTTTTAAGTAGTAGGCTACTAGGCGGAGAGTGCTATTAAGGGTTATTTAGGAGAGTACTCCTATAGTAACGTAGTTAGAGGCGTCTACCTCTATAACTATTAGAAGGTTAAGGTTAAAGTGCTAGAGTATTAGTGTAGTTACGAAGGCGCGCTTAAAGCTGTTAAAGACTTCTTAGTAGCTATTATTAAAGAGGAACTTAGTATCTTTCTTTATTAGAGCTATAAGCGGCGCTACTTTATATAAGAAGCTATCTATAAATCTTTAGTAGAAGTTCGTAAAATCTAAGAATACTCTAACGTTCTTAACGTTATTTAGATAGTCTTAATCTATAATAACTTACACCTTCTTTAGGTCTATCTATATTCTGTCTACTCTAACTACGTAACTAAGATAGGTAACCTTGTCTTAGTAGAATTCGCACTTATCTACGTTAAGTTAGAGTCTAGCTTCTTAAAGAGTATTTAGAACGGCCTATACGTATTTCTTATATTTATAGAGGTTCTCGCTATATATTAGGATATTATTAAGGTACGCTGTATAGAAGACGTCTAAGAATAGACGTAGTATATCGTTTACAAAGTATTAGAACGTGCTTAGCGCGTTAGCTAGTCTAAAGAGTATTATAAGGTATTTAAATAGTCTATATTATATATAGAAGGCTATTAACTACTTATCTCTCTTAGTAATTTAGAGTTAATTAAAAGTAGTAATAATATTAAGCTTTATATAGTACTTCGCCTTACTAAGTTAGTTTAGGGTTTCTTAGATTAGTAGGATTAGATAGTAGTTTTTAATAGTAATAGCGTTTAAGGCATAGTAGTCTACGCAGAAGCGTAGCCCGCCACCTAGTTTCTTAACGAAGATAATAGGGGAGGCGACTAGGGAGGAGCTTGCGCGGATAAACCTTTTTAACAGGTGGTCTTCTAGGTACTTACGTAGCACCTTAAGTTTGTTCTAAGACATGCTATATAGCGGGCTAAATCTATATTATTTATTTAGTAATAGCTCTATCTTATAGTTATAAGACTGCTGCTTAGGTAGTTTATTAGAGTTTTCTTACGAGAAGACGTCTATTAGGTTATAATATTTAGGTAGGACCTTTGTAAGGAGGTTAGTATGCTGCTTATTAGCTAGTGCCTTGTTAATATTAGTAATACTAATAGCATAGATCTTATATCCCTTCCTGCGCGCTAGCCTTATAAAGGGAGCGGCGCCTATATAGTAGATGTTGAGTGTTGGTTAGGGCTCTAATAGGTTATCGTCTGACGTAGCACTGACGGAGGTTGCGTTAGATATTAGTTTAGGTGTTAGTTCTTTGAATTAGCGCTCTATCTTTAGTAGTTAGTGACTATGCTGTTGTTATGGCACGTGTTTTAGTTTTAGGGTTCGTATATAGATGCTATTATACCTATTATTACTCTACTATGCTATACGAGAGAGGATTAAGGTTTAGGTAGCTCTAAGACAACGCTCTACGCATCGTTGAGCGGTAAAGACTAGCTTCTTATTCGTGTAATCTAGGTTTACTTAATGCTTCTGCATCTAGGGTTGGCCTAAGATTAGTTCGTACTAGCTAGTATTAGTAATATAGAGTTATATAGACTCTTTATAGCTATTATATTATAGTTTTAGAGAGATAGTATAAGAGACTTCTCTACTATTAAGTATAGTTCTAGTAAATCTAGTTAGGTAAATAATATAAGGTAGTAAGTCTTAATAAAGGTTTAAGTTGCGCGTAAGGTCTCTATAAATATATTTAATACCTATAGCTTTAGTATCTACTAAGGCCTTAAGGTTAGTCTTAATATTACCTTACTAAGCTATATAAGGTATTATAATATAGCGTTTCTAGGTATTAGGTTAGGATTCTAACTAGAGTTTAGTAGAGATTTAGTAGGTACGTAGTCTTAGAGAGCGACTTATTCTTAGGACGATACTTTTTCTTTCTAGAATTAGTTGCGAGAGCGTTATTCTCTAGATCTTAAGGAACTTATAGACTTTAAAGCATTAGATCTAATAGAGCGGGTGCGGGGGTGGTCGTGTGAGCTATGTAATTAGATATGCTAAGTTAGTAAAGAGGTGCTGCAGTCTCTTAAGATATAGCCCTTCTAGTTGTACTTAAAATAGTAGCCGTCCTTAATTCTTTTCTAACGTTTAATAGAACTAGTAGGAGCATAATTTACTATATCTATATCTATTATATTAGGGTGTGCTATTAGGTAGCGTCGTGTATAGTTAGGTAGGAAACGGAGGTTGTTATCGTAGGTAGATATTAGATTAGCGTAGTTATTAAGGTCGTTAGGCAAAGCTTCTCTAACTATTGCGCGTTAGAGTTTATAGGATAGAGAGTTTTAGAGAGATATAATAAGGCTAATTTTATTTAATCTAGTATTAATAGCTAGCTATTAGAATTTAGCAAAGTAGGAGGTAAAGCTACGCTTTTCTTAGTAGAGTCTGCTTAGTTAGCTAAGAGCTATTAGTTCCTTATTTAGATTACTATACGTAGCTTTAAGAAATGTAATAAGCTAGTCTATATTATAAATATCTTAGTCTATAAGCAGGTTAATTAGAGTTATAGCGTCCTTTTCTAGTCAGGAGTAGGCGTATAGTAAGCGGGATCGCTCGTTTAGATATCTATTAGCGTTTCCTTTAAGCTTATACTTTAGCTTATAGATAAAAGCAGGGAGGTCCTTTTATTAGCTATTAAATAGAAGAGGGTTAGGTAGTTAGTTGGTTTAGGGAAGGTCCTTAAGACTTACAATAGGCGGCGTTGTAGGCTTTAAGCTAGTCCTATATGGCTCCTCTAAATAAACTTGTTCGCCTTTAGCGTTCGTACGAGTAATAACTAGGGTAGAGACAGGAGCAGACCTAGTCTTAATA
>QGDG01000020.1:0-371890 GCA_003268315.1 Stemphylium lycopersici
CACACACACACACACACACACACACACACACACACACACACACACACACACACAAAGACAATCCAGGATACAAAGCGAGGTAAACATAGCATGCACAACACGAACAGAAAATGGAGTTCTTTGAACATGAAATAGTGTTATACATTAACGTCATTGCTTTACAGAAAAACTCAACAAGCAAAGACATTATCTAGTCCACAAGATCTTGTTGAAGTTGATCATGGGTATACATGCGACACGGGACTTGTCGCCTTACGTCTTGCGAAATTTACAAGGCCTTGCCCGCTTCTTCTGCGGCGCTGAGATCGGCGACCTCGGACTTTGCCGCCGCGTTACCGAGTCGCCGCTTCTTGAGGACGTTCTCGATGAAGGCTTCACCTGCCTTGTAACTTGAGCGCACAAGCGGACCTGAGGCGCAGTACAGGAAGCCCATGTCGAGGGCGCGCTGGCGCCAGAGTTCGAATTTATCGGGTGTGACGTAGTCGTGGACGGCCATGTGGCGCTTGGTGGGTCGCATGTACTGGCCAAAGGTTACGACGTCGACGCCGTTTGCGCGGAGTTCTGTGGCACATGGTGTTAGTTTTTTTCGTGGGCTCATTGTGTAGTCGGGATATTGTAGTACATACCCCGCAGCGCGTGCCATAGGTCCTCGTCAGTCTCCCCAAGACCCAGCATCATACTCGTCTTGGTGATGAGCTCTGGCCGGGCCTCCTTGGCGGACCTCAGTACATCCAGACTCTGCCTGAACTTGGCTCGTCGGTCGCGTACAAAGGGTGTCAGGCGCTCGGTGGTTTCGATGTTGTGGGCAAAGACATCGACGCCGCTTCGCGCAACGACCTTGGCCATGTCAAGATTGCCGCCATAATCTCCTCCTAGTAGTTCGACAAGCTGAGTGGGGTTCTTTTGCTTGATCTTCATGATCGTCTCGGCAATGTGGTGCGCGCCCGAATCCGCGAGGTCATCGCGGTCCACGACGGTGATGACGACGTATCCCAGGCCCCACCTCCGCAATGCTTCGGCCGTGTTCTCAGGCTCGTGTGGATCCAATGGCGGGGGCGCCTTTGATGTCTTTACAGCGCAGAAACGACATCCTCGCGTGCAAGTGTCGCCCATGAGCATGATGGTCGCCGTCGCTGCACTCTTTGAACTTCCGCCCCAGCAGTCTGAGATGTTCGGACATCTTGCCTCCTCGCATACTGTGGCAAGGTTTAGACCGCGCAGGTCTTTCTTGATCTGCTTGTAGTTTTGGTTTGCGTTGGAGGGTATGGGTGTCCGCAGCCATTCGGGCAGTCGTGTGACGGTCTTCTTGCGCCCCTCGGGCCCTACTTGGACCGTCTTGATTTCGTATGCTTCGGCGGGGGCGAGCGGCGCATTGGGGTTCACAAAGTCGCCAAATGAAGGCCCGGCGTTGAGGGTATCGCTGAAGGATGTCGGCGGTCGTGAGCGCTTTGTGGGTGCCTCTGGGGCTGGTGGCTGCGGCGTATCGGAGGTCGTGGCGAAACTTCTCAGCCGTGTTCTCGGGCGCGGGACAGTCGCTAGGGTGGACGAGGCGAGGAGACAGCGCGAGCGTGGTATTGAGGCTGCCATGGTAGAGTGGGCGTGCATGTACAGGGGGGGGGAAAAAGAGAGAGAGAGAGAGAGGGCGTGGCAGTGAATGGGTGGGCTGGGCAAAAAGTCGAGATGACTAGAGCGCCTTGAATACCCGCACCGCATGTGGTTGCGGATTCCGAGCGCCAAGGCGTGCAGCATGCAACAGCAGCCCACACTTGCACATCCCTGCAGGTGCACTCCCGCCCCGGGCAAGGACATGCTCCAACAACGTCGCCAATTCGAGACGGCCAGGCCACTGCATATCCATTCCCGCTGCACCTAACCCACCCACGCCCTCTTCTGCCCGCGAATCCCAATTGCTGGGCGGCACCCGGACACGTTTACTGTGCCCCGTCGCAAAGGCCACGTTAAGGCGCGGAGGAAGAGTGGGACAGGTTTATACCTTGCAGGCCAGGAGAGCTCGCACTCGGGGCTGCACACGACAACACCATGGACAAGAAGCACGAGGACGCCGGCAGCGTGGCGCAAATCGACAAGACGACGGTATTCCAAGACGGTAGGGCAATGAGGGCTCGCATGCGAAAGCAGCGGGCAGTGTTGCGCGGTACAAGCTGACGTTGCCCTCCAGCACGAGTATTCAACCAGAGCCCCATCTCGCCCAGGAAATGTAGAGTGATCCTGACCAAGCTGGCCCTGCTGCTCTTCACCGGCGAGAGCTGGGGCCGGCAGGAAGCCACGACCCTCTTCTTCGGCATCTCCAAGCTGTTCCAGAACAAAGATCCCTCGCTCCGCCAGATGGTCTATCTGGTCATCAAGGAGCTTGCGGGCTCCGCCGACGATGTCATCATGGTCACCTCGTCCATCATGAAGGACACGTCGGTCGGCAGCGACGTCGTGTACCGCCCAAATGCCATCCGCGCCCTCTGCCGCGTCATCGACGCCTCGACCGTACAAGCCATTGAGCGTCTCGTCAAGACGTGCATAGTCGACAAGAACCCCTCGGTGGCCTCGGCCGCCCTCGTCTCCTCGTACCACCTCCTCCCCGTCGCAAAGGATGTCGTTCGGAGATGGCAGTCCGAGGCGGCAGAGGCAGCCTCGGGAAGCAAGTCGGGCGGAGGGTTCCTGGGTGGATTTGGCGGAGGCTCGCATACCGCCCTCCAGGCCAGCACCAACTACATGACACAGTACCACGCCATTGGCCTGCTATACCAGATGCGCGCCGGCGACCGCATGAGCTTGGTCAAGATGGTGCAGCAGTACTCGGCTGCCGGTGTCGTCAAGAGCCCTGCCGCCACCGTCTTGCTAGTCAGGCTGGCTGCTAAGCTGGCAGACGAGGACCCAAACCTCCGAAAGGTGCGATGCTTCCCACACAGTGTGACGAGCTTGCTAACCACCTCCCTAGCCCATGATGCAGCTCCTCGACGGCTGGCTGCGACACAAGTCCGAGATGGTCAACTTCGAAGCTGCAAAGGCCATCTGCGACATGCGCGACATTACCGATGCCGAGCTCGTACAGGCCGTTCACGTCCTCCAGCTCTTCCTCACCTCTCCCCGCGCCGTCACCAAGTTTGCCGCCCTCCGCATCTTATCGCAAATGGCTTCCTTTAAGCCCGACGCCGTGCGGTCGTGCAACCAGGACATTGAGTCGCTCATCACAAACTCGAACCGCAGCATCGCTACTTTCGCAATCACAACCCTCCTTAAGACGGGCAACGAGTCATCAGTAGACAGGCTGATGAAGCAAATCACAGGCTTCATGGCCGAGATCACCGACGAGTTCAAGGTTACCATTGTCGAGGCTGTCCGGACGCTGGCTTTGAAGTTCAAGGCGAAGCAATCCGGATTCCTCGCTTTCCTCAGCGGCATCCTACGCGACGAGGGAGGCTACGAGTTCAAGCGGGCTGTCGTTGAAGCTATCATGGACCTCATTCGATTCGTCCCCGAAGCCAAGGAGGATGCGCTTGCAACCCTCTGTGAGTTCATCGAGGACTGTGAGTTCACCAAGCTCGCCGTCAGGATTCTGTTCGTTCTCGGACGCGAAGGCCCTTCAACACCCCACCCTACCAAGTACATTCGCTACATCTACAACCGCGTGGTTCTGGAGAATGCCATTGTTCGAGCTGCGGCAACTTCTGCTCTTGCCAAGTTCGGTGTTGGTCAGAAGGACCCTGAGATCAAGAAGTCGGTCCATGTTCTCCTCACCCGCTGCCTCGATGATGTGGACGACGAGGTCCGAGACCGTGCTGCGCTGAACCTCCGATTGATGGACCAGGAAGACGATGACATGGCCGTCAGCTTCATCCGCAACGACTCCATGTTCTCACTCCCCGTTCTTGAGCATCAGCTGGCCATGTACGTCAGCTCGGATTCCCGCGACACCTTTGAGTCTGCTTTCGATATTGCCAAGGTCCCAACCGTATCGCGCGAGCAAGCAGATGCTGCAGACCTTACCAAGAAGACCGAGGGCGCTACTCCAACACTCAAAGCCCCCAGTGCTGCAAAGCAACCTTCAAAAGCGGGCGCAGACGCTGCGGCGAACGCTGCCTCGAATGCGCAGAAATACGCTACCGAGCTACAAAAGATACCAGAACTGGCAGCCCACGGAGGTGTGCTCAAGTCCAGCGATGTCGTCGAACTTACAGAATCCGAGACCGAATACGTCGTTACCGCTATCAAGCACATCTTCAAGGACCACATTGTCATCCAGTATGACATCAAGAACACTCTCGAAGACACAGTCCTCATGGATGTCGAGATGGTTGTCACACCGGAAGACGACGG
Organism: Stemphylium lycopersici; assembly: GCA_003268315.1. NCBI lineage: Eukaryota > Fungi > Ascomycota > Dothideomycetes > Pleosporales > Pleosporaceae > Stemphylium > Stemphylium lycopersici. The sequence continues at coordinate 4,333 of QGDG01000020.1, forward strand.
CGATGTTCAATTAGAGGAGGAATTCGTCATCCCAGCACCAAAGCTCGCCACGAATGAGCCTGGTACCGTTTACATCTCTTTCAAGCGCCTCGAGACTGAGTCGCAATTCATCGCCGCAAGCTTCACCAACGTACTCAAATTCACAAGCAAGGAGATCGACCCAAGTACTGGCGAGCCAGAAGAGGGCGATGGCTACCCAGACGAGTACCAGGTTGAGGACCTTTACCTCACCGGTGCTGACTACGTTGTACCGGCATATGCCGGCAGCTTCGACAATGTATGGGATCAGTCAAACAACGATACAGCGACCGAGACTTTGCAACTAGGTAACATGAAGAGCATATCAGGTACGTGTTTTTTTTTCGTCCCATTCTCACATGTTTGAATCTAATAATTCTGTAGACGCGACCGAACAACTTACCAAGACACTGTCTCTTCAACCATTGGAAGGCACCGATGTCGCCCTCTCGGCATCAACACATACCCTCAAGCTGTACGGCAAGACTATCACAGGTGGCAAGGTCGCTGCTCAGGTACGGATGGCGTTTAGTGCAAAGACTGGTGTAACGATGAAAATTGATGTAAGAAGTGAGGAGGAGGGTGTTGCGGCGTTGGTTGTGGGTAGTGTGGCGTAAGCTATTATCGTTGCAGAGGGGGGCAGTACTTACTAGCGTGTACTGGAAGCGTTAAAAGTCAATTGGGGCTATCTAGTAGACTTTTGGTATGCACAACAGATGATTATGAAACAGTTGATTCTTCTATAAATGTCACTCTGGGTAGAGCTAGTTCTGTGCTTTGCTTTTCTCTTTTTCCGTCCGTCCGTCTAGGAGTTCTGGCGAACGTTATGCTTCCAGAGTCTGAACAGCGCTGTTGACAATATGGCGTATTTGCTTCCACCGCTTCAGTACTGTATCCCTCTGAGCCTCTACCACCTCCTTTTCCTGTTCTTTTTCTTCCTCACTCTGCCCTTGTTCACCGCTTCCCAGCTCAAGCCCCTCAACCTCCTCAATGGTGTCAGCAATCTTCCGCGAATACCTAACCAGCACGCCGGCCAAGTACAAATTCAGTCTCGACTGATCCCTCGCGCCATCATCCTCACCACTAACAAAAGTCGCATACCTCTTCGAGTCCAATATAAGCAGTCTAAGCAGCGCTTGCGTGCGATGACACACGACCTCCACCTCGTCTTCCTCTTCCCCGCCCCCCTCTTTGTCCTTCTCCTTCCTCCCCCTCGGCGCAAACAGCGTGTAATTGCCATAAAACCCATCCTCCTTCAACGCCTCCATCTGCCCTTTCTCCAGCAATGGAATCAACAGATCATCCAGTGGAATTGCATCATGCCTATTCTTCCCCGGGAGAATGAAACCATATTCAGAAAGCAAGAAATCATTCGAGTGCGACCCGTACGTTACAAACACTTCTTCGCCCGCAGCATACGCACGGTCCGCGGTGACACTGTAGCCCTTGGCATCGTGCTGGGGGTCACACCCGGCGTCGGAGTGGTTGAAGTAGTCGATAAAGGGGCACATGCAGTAGCAATCGTTGGCTGTGAGTTTTGAACGCCGTTTAGGGAGTAGGGGGGAGGCGTTGGAGAGGTCCGGGTAGTCCCAGTAAAAGGTTCGGGTGTTTACTATTAGCCAGGTATATGTGTAGGTTTCCTTGTCCACGGCGAGGTTTAAGGGGATGGTGCTGAGCCAGTCTCGCTCGAGGTTCTTCTTCTGGTTTGTGAGGAGGGTGGTGGCTGCTGGGGGGAGATGGGCTTGGAGTGATGCGGGAAAGTAGAGTGGCATTGTTAGCTGGAAATCTGCAGCAGTGGGCCACACGGCTTGCCAGGGCGTATAGGGGTGCGCGGTTTTGTTGGTGTACCACATGGCCAGCGAGGCGGCGAGTTTTCCGTGGACGGTCATGGTGGAGGGGAGGTTGAGGGCTTTGATTGAGGGGAGAGCGACGTGGATGAGGGATTTGGAGGCTACATGGACTAGCTTGTCTCCTTCCTTGTTGATTTAGCATCGTGCATTGAAAGAGGTGGTGGAAACTCTAGATAAAGGAAGACTGACTTTGATGTCGCGGGCGGCTACGATACCCATTCCCCTTCCCTTGAAACGAGCTGGCGCGATCCCATTGATTTCTACCCCGTTGTCTTCTGCCCATGCAACGAAGTCGGTGTGCTCTGGACCCGGGTCGAGGGCTGCCATGGTTGCGGTGAGTGGTGATAGTTTGTCTGAGTTTGATGCGGATGCTGATGATGGTGCCAATACTGTCACCAATGTTTCCGAGTCGATCCAGAAAGACCAGAATTGATTATTTCCACTGAGACGATTTCTTTCCTTGGGAGCAATGCAGTTCTCGTGTTTATAGTTTGCTACCGCAAATGAGAGAAGCTGCTTAGGCCAAACCACGATCTGTTGTCTCTTCTATATGCGCAGAGGTGCTATCATCCTGAGTCATCTAGTTTTGAGAAGGACAGGATGTTACGGTGTTACTCTCCTAAGAATTGTTCGTGGAAAAAGAGTCATAAAATAACGTGCTTTTGGTGTGGCTGGTGGGTGTGGCGTGGGCTATCGATAAGAGCTGCATCATGTCATAGGGTCCTTGGAGCTCGCAAGACAGTAGCCATCATCCAAGCTGGGGACGGCAATGGCGAAACATGTGCGGATACAACAGCTTCAGAAGCTAACAGCGCGTCCAATACCCCAAGCATCATCACACGTACACCCACGGTCTTTCTCGGTCCTCAATCGCCCTCGGCCAAACTATGAGGGTCACATTCCGTTGACGCGCATCGAGAGACTGGGCCTTGCGTTGGGCTCAGGACTGGGGAGCTTTCTGGATCCCCGAAAAGCAGGTAGGATGTGGCGTTTGTTGCAAATGTGATATACTGCTTACGCATCCTAGATCTAATCGCTTCTTTTGGTGAAGCAACAGCACAACCGTACTTCATTTACAAACTTCGCGATCGCATGCTATTGAATCCCACCGGCCGAAGGATATTACGTGACCGCCCGCGACTGACGTCGACTTCGCTTGACATTCCGCGCCTACGCAAACTCCCACCAAATACACTGGGTTACGCCTATGCCGAATGGCTCGATCGCGAAGGCGTCTCGCCTGACACCCGAGCGGCCGTTCAATACATCGACAATGAAGAGTGCGCATATGTTATGCAGCGGTATCGTGAGTGCCACGACTTTTACCATGCACTAGCCGGGTTACCAGTCTTCCGCGAAGGCGAAGTGGCCCTGAAAGCATTCGAATTTGCGAACACGGGCCTGCCCATGACTGGTTTGGCTGTATTCAGTGCGTTTACATTGAAGAAAGCTGAGTGGAGGCGCTTCTGGGACATCTACGGGCCATGGGCCACAAGGAACGGTGCACAGAGTGACGATGTGATCAACATCTATTGGGAAGAGGAGCTTGAGACCGACATTGAAGAGTTAAGAACCAGGCTGGGCATGGAGAAGCCGCCGGACCTACGAGCCATGCGCAAGGCAGAGCGTGAGGCCCGCAAGAAAGAAAAGGAGGCCAAAGAGACAATGGCACAAGCTACCGTCTGAACTAGTATCCATGTACGATATCGTGTAATAATCACTAGCACAAGAAAAAGCCCCGGCCAGTCACCTTTGCAGCACGTGTTTCTTAATTGCCAATACCGCCATGGCTGAGAAACGAAAGCACGGCGAATCACCTGCGTCGTACGTGTCGCGAGTTCCACCAGACGAAGGCGGGAATAGTCCGACTGCCGTGGAAAATTACCCTAGAAAACGTATTGCGATTGCTGTGGGCTAACATCGCCTCCTCTTAAAACTGGCTACTGATGCACTTTATTGCAACATTCGTAGGTTTCGGAAAACACATTATGACGCACAAAAGCCGGTTGGTGAAATAGTTATGCATTCCTATTTGCTTACCATTGACATTCATAGTCGTGTGGGTTTTGCACTGACCTTAGCACAGAATGCACATATTGAAAACCGACCGCTGGTGACAGGACCAAGTCGGCCGGTCTATCACTAGAAGCGCTATCAAATATCGAAAGGCGACTTGCACAACTTGAGGCTAAATCGGACTCCACTCAACAAGATTCCACTACACTCTCACCAAACACGTCTAATCAAAGCGACATTCAAGATCTACAAGAGCCGAGGTCACGACATTCGGGCGCGAATACGATGGCTATTGACATAAGTGACAAGACCAACATGTCGATCCCCTTCGCAGGAACACCTGTTCTGTACGACTTTACGTATCGCTAAACAAGTACTAAGGGTAAAACACCAAGACCTAGTCTCACAACTTTCAGTGCTCCACCTTATTATACCGATGTGGAAAGCTGGGACTAGACGGCCGAATTCTACGATGATGAAATTTTGGCTGGCAAAAAACTAGCTGATCAATGTAACGCCATCGTTTTACGACCCGTGAGTTTGTCCAGGCATACATATCGGAGACTGCAGCAATTGTTTGTCGAAAATTTCCTCCGTTCGACACCGATCTTCGATCAACGAGTCTGTGTGGACGCCCTCGAACAGGCCGAAGCAAGCGAGTTTGGGTATTGCAACGCAACAACAAGCCTCGCATTCCTGATACTAGCTCTTGGTGCCATTTCCGAAGATCGGAACGATATCTCAAATAATCTTACGTCCGGGCTGGAATATTTTGCACGTGGCTGTCACGTTCTTGAGTCAACCTCTGTTGCCATCTGTCTCGATCTAGGCTGATATCGTCTTTCGTATGCAGACTTGAAGCGACATGTAAGCTGCATCCGATTGGTCTACGGCACCTCCATGAACTGGTTCCTCTTCCACAGTTCGAGGAAGAAGACTAGGGTTTACTACTTCCTGGCTCAAATTAGTCTGAGGAAGTTTTTAACTCAGACCGTGGAGTTTGTCGGCTATTGTAAGTGTCTACAAAATCCTCAACGGCGTGGACTACTAGATTTCAACTCATCAGCTACCGCCCAAGTCATATTTGCGCCCGTATGTATTAAGAAGATGCGTAAGCAGTCACGAGAATGGTATGATCATCTGCCTTCTATAGTTGGTTTCCCGCTAGACACCACGCCATTTTTCGATTCTCGAAAGTCTTTCCGAAGGATCCAATACATCGCTTTACACATAGCTCTTGGCTGACCATCGTTCCTGAAGACTCTCGAGTACAGTGAAGGGGAGGCTATTCAGGATCAAGAATCGGCCGTTGTCGCAAGGAAGCACGCGGGAAATTGCACAAAGAGCTCTGCGATACTTCTAAGTATAGCCGACGAACAGCTCGTACAGAGGAGAATAGGGACCCATTTCATACTCCACCCGTACGATCTGTGCATTCGATTAAACGACATGAAATGACCATCCTAGCAGGTTCGCTTGTTTCGCCACATTACTGATGACATTCAACCAGCCAGCTCTTGGCTTCATCGAAGAGACTAAAAAGGAGCAGCACATGCGAAACGGGTATGAGTTGCTTCGTTCATGGGCTCATCTTCCCTTTCTTGGACGAGCACTGGAAAGGGCACGGATCTTGATGCAGCAAAATAATCTGGCGCATATATTACACGCACATGCGGACGAATCGCCTCATCCCTTGTCTGCTATTAGTCCACCAGTAACGACTAGTTATAGCCGAAGATCTCCGCAGACGGGCTACGCTATGAAACCATGATGGTGATCACTCTCCGCGGATCCTGTCAAATTGGACTGCAAACTACTCCAAATGAGGAACTCCCTACTCGCATCGGTTGTGCCACACCATATGCACCTCAGCTCCATGCACGATGACCGTTATAAGCTCCCGGCCCGAGTGCTTTCCATGAGCGGCCGGCGCTAGGTCTGAGTTCATTGGAATTTTCCGTCAGGGCGCCCTGCGGACACACACAAGCGAATAGCATCTTTCTGCTACGGCATGTTTGTTATTCGTGTGATCAAATCATAATGCAACACCACCAGTTCTCATGCCGAGGGCCACTTATGTTTCCGTATATGCAAGGCTCATTCCATGATGACGAAAGAGCAACATCGTCGTTATTGCCGTTGAGGCGCTTTCACCACAGTTACGATGATGAAAATGAAAATGATCCAGCCTTCTCCGCATATATTTCGGTACCTCTCCTTCATTACCAAGCGGAAGTAGTCCAGGTTATACGATCTCCAAAAGCCAGACCGCAATCAATACAATACGACGAACATTACCAGTGTCAACGGGTAACCCGCGGTATAAAATGAGCATGTGCATGCTGCAACCGTTCTATTGGCTACTGAGTGGTTGGCTCCCGCAGTTACAGGCCTTGTAGCGACCCCCGCAGGGAGAACGTGTGAATCTGCTGTCGGCAAGGCTGCGGCACACCCCGAATCAGACGAGGGTCTACCACAAATAGGCCAATGCCATTGACCAGCCTCGCGCGCACTGGCGAACGCACCTATCATGTGTGCTGCGCTTATCGACTAACAGGAGGGCACTCTGCTATTGCGGGAGCCTTTTCAGTAAGGGCTCTCCTGACTGCAAACGGCCACCACAAGCAACAATTTTGCATAGCAAAAAGCAATGCCTGCAAATACACCCGCCAGCATGTCAATTTATCGCTTTTCTTTTTCAACGACTTGTCCCACTCTTTACATCCGCTTGTATTGATTTAGCGTTTGGCGTCACCGTTGCACGACTTTCACCGCGGCGCATCATGGGGCGTAATCGACAGCCTGAGTTGTACGCCGCGGCGCTGATACCTTATACGGCAGCCGCCGTGGCGTTGGTTCTTCGATTGATATTGCGACATCGGACTAGACATGTCCTGGTATGGGAAGACTACTTGGCTATTATTGCGTTTGTAAGTGGACCTGACTCATGGTTGAACGCTCTGCTTACGACGATTCAGTCGACTGGAAGTGCCTTCACATTCATCAGTGTATACAGTATGTGATACTGTGCAATTGACTCGATGGAGCGCTGATGAAAGGAAGAGATGAGATGGGGTTTGGGGAAACCAATCAACGATATCGACATTTCTGAGGAAGCGATCATTCACCATTACTTCTTGGATCTCTGGGTTGACATGTGGTTCTACACATTCTCGGTGGGTTTATCAAAGTTTGTCATACTGGGATTCTACTGGCGGACGTTCTCGCTTTCCATCATACGGCAGCCTATTCGGATACTGTTCATTTGCTCAGTATGCTGGATCATTGTTAGAGTAAGTGTCTTTCCTACTTCTGCCCGTAGAGTATTGCACTGACGTCCAAAGGTTACACTTATCACTATGCAGTGTCAACCAATCCGGAAGTTCTGGCAGCCGCAACTAGCGGGAGAATGCCCTCTTACGCCCATGATGTCGTTGTTCGCAGCGGGGATACCGCATTTCCTGCTTGAGGTTGCTATCCTGCTATGCCCGCTCATCGAGATCTACCGCCTACACATTTCGACAGCACGCAAGTTTGCTGTAGCAGCCATGTTCGCATCTGGACTACTGTAAGTCGCATTTCACCAAACCATTTAGTATCTTCTAACTGTTTGGAGGGTCTGCGGTTCAGCACTCGGCACCATCGTGCACACAGTGTCTTTGGACCAGAAAGAGCACCAAGATCTCACCTACGACGGGATCGATGACCAAATATGGGCGGTCTGCGATGTGAATCTCGCATCTTTCGCAAGTCAGTGAGCGCAATACCTTCCGCTGACAACCAGACAACTAATCCGTGTACCAGCATCTCTACCACTACTTCGCCCGATTCTGCGCTCCTTTGGCGATGCATTCAGCGGCCCAAGATCAGATGGCTCACCCTCCGACCCCAACAGTCTCGCCAATGCAAATTCGGTGCCGACTGTGGGCAGTGCCCCAAAGAAACGACACAGTCGACCATTGACTACCACCCTCGACACCGAATCCATGATCGAGCTAGCTGGATATTTGGAAGAAGGCCAGGGCAAGAGAACGAGCACGGCACATGCCATAAACGCATCTGATAGGGATGAAGGGCGCGAAGAAGCGGTCAGAGACGGTATTCACGTGCGGAAAGAGACGAGGGTTGACTTTAGTAACGTTTGACACTGCGAATCCTACGTATTCACACCCACCCGCAACAAGTATGAACCGGCATCCTGGCCTTCATCTCCTCTATTACCAGGCTCAACTTCCTCAACATTTTCTATTCCCCAACACGTGAAAGGCGTGTCAAGTCACTCAGTTCCTGAATCTTTCCACCCTCGGCATCGTAGATGAAGAGGAGGAGAATATCGATGCAATATGGGTGCTGGTTCTTTGCATCAAGTCTCCACACGATGAAACGACCTGTGTCTTCTAGGCTAGGTGGAGAAAACGGTTCGTCACCCGTGTTCCGCGGCCCGCCCGAGAAGTATGTGTAAGGGGGTGCCTGGCGCTATAGCCCTTGCTGCTTATCATCGTACGGTCAGCACCAGTGTTGTATGTGGGGTGTCATATCTAGGTTCACGGAAAGTAGGTTGGGGCCGTGTGCACTGGGCATTTCTTGCGCTATCATATGGTGGGTGAAGGTGTGAATAGTAGTAAGAGATTGTAGTAGCAATGCAAAAAGTGCTTCGAGCACATATCGTAAATTCTTTTGGGAAACACGCTCTCTCACGGAATAGTTTCAGCTAAGTAGTGATCAAATGAATGGAGATTGGATGTTCGTCCGCTGACGTAGCAGCAATAACTTCCATTCCATTCTTTTTATCATAGGCTTTATTCCCTGCAGGTAGACTGCCTTGGGTATCTCAAAATGGTTCTTAAACTTGTCGTTCCATGCTCTTGAAAGTCCAATCAACGTGCAGCTGAAGCGTTTAAAAAAATCGTCTTCTCTCACAAATATTACAAGAGGCTTCCCGCCTTGCATTCCACATTCTTTTCGGTCTATGAAACCTGATTTGGAACTCACCTCCCAACCGCGAGCATGAAAGGCCAAGGCCCGAGCGCGAAAAAAGGCAAGACGAGATACAGTTGTTCCATGTATGCCCCGTGGACCGAGTTCCGTCTTGGACCGCGTCATTCAGGCGATGCTTGGTTCTTCTAGACGCTGCGCTAACGCCACAACGATACCGAAACGAGCTTGTCTAGTCAACCCGTGTTAGCCGGATGCGCAAAAGGAGGGTCGTGTGAGGCGAATAAAAGCATTATGCGAGGCCTCGGGACGATCCTAGTTGTCAGGTTTCGAGTATAGTAAGTGCGTATGTGGCAGCTTTAGATGCGTCATAGGCTGGATGTGGTGTGGTGTTGATATGTAGAGGTGTGTCTGCTGGATTGGGTAGGGGGTCGCACGAGTGAGCAGTCGCGACTTTGAATAAACAGACCTACTGTGTAACTACTATACTTTCACCTGTTTCGACTCTAGTTTCTTGCTTGCACCTCATCGTCGACCTCGAAAATTGGAACTTCGCCACACGCCTCGCACTTCAAGTCAACCTCAAAGCCCATCTCACGTCTTAAATTTGACCTCGCGCCTTCCCGCACCACCTCAAACGCAAAGATGTTCAAAGTACCCTTCTACGCCCTTCTCGTCGCGTTCCTCGGCCCCTTAGTCGCAGTTGCACAAGTAGTCCCCGCAGGCGCTTCAGAAGGCATCGCTTCCATCGTCCCCACGGTCTATAGTTCCGCGGCGACACTTGTATCCGCACAACCTACAAGCACGGGCGCGGCAAATGCGCATGGTGAGTTTAGAGAGCATCTAGACGGTAGGATAGAAAGAGCGCAATTGCTGACAAAACCTCAGATGTACAATATGCTGCCATGCTCGGTGTCGGCGGTGCTGCATTACAGGCGCTCTTGTAATTTGGACGTCAAGGAGGAATGTAATTGTATTGACGTTCGGCAAGTGGGGAAGGGTATGAAACTCATGCCACTAATGATCATGTGACAATGTGCAGCCGTAGATTCACAAACGTTCCTGTACATATTGTCACCTGGGTAGTCGATGGACCTGTCGAACTCCATAAGCGCATATTGATTAACCTGCTTCGAATACTGTTATCTGATCTACATGTGTACCGGCATGTCTTAATACCACACGAACGCAGCAGCGCGTACATCTTGCGCAGTTACTCTCTATAGGAGTCAACACGCTTTACACTCATTATTCGTAGCATCGTCTTACAACTACGTCGTGTCTACGTCGCGTGTACGTTGCGTCTACCTCGTGTCTACCCTTCGTCTCACCTCCACCTCTGACGTCCCTAGCGCATAGCAAAAGCAACCTCATCGACAAGCTGTGTAATGTCTAGGAGAAGAGTCATGTGCATCATCTGTCATACGAGAAAGAGTTCAAAATATTGAAATAGGTGAGTATTCCCATCTAAAAGGTTGTTCACTACATTTTTACCAGAGCGCGAGAAGAGGCGCGTCGGGACTCGCGAACACACGACAAGTATGGACAAACAGACCCCTTCCCAGGGGATTTAGCAAAAGCGTATCGAGAAGCTGTTGATGATTTTGTAACAGACTTTCGTGATACAGCGCAAGAGTCGCATCGGCTGCAAACAATATACACAAGACCAGAACAGGTGCACTAAGCGGCTATCGATGGCCTCACAACAGGCTCAGAGAATGGTAACGAATCGCCCGCGTCGGTAGAAGTCGCTATAGAGAAAGCGATGCCTTGCGATTTTTTTTGGAAGAGGTCTGTCGTGCGGCTACAATTACCCGGAAAGTGCATGCGGTCAAGGACTCTGAGACGGCAGATCGTGACAAAGCGCTGGAAATGATTCACCGATACGATCAAACGAACTCGTTCGCAGAGGAAATATAGGAGACATCTCAGATGACTATCTATGACTTCTGCACCTTCATGACAGGTTGCAACGATACGACGCGACAGTCGCAGCCATACGAGCAGTTACAGACAGCACTATGGAAACTAAACATGGTGCATCGAGCGGCCGTTAATGACCTCATGACAAACTTGGGCAACGGTGGCAAACCGCCCACAGTTGTAGGATTTACTGTAAAGAAAAGCAAGCACCGCAAAGATTTAGCCAAGATTCATCAGAAGGCTGTCAATGACTGGAAAGCGATCAAGAAAGAAGATGACGACCACCAGGCGCAAACCTCTCAGGGATCCTCTGAAAGCAGCGAGATTTCTCAGGCTAAGCTAGCAAAGACCCCGAGCGAGGAGCCGAGCCAACCCTTCTACATCTCATGTGTCACACACCGCAAGTCCATTGTACTGCGACCGCAGGCCTATGCTTGGTCATGCATGTTTCACGGGCATTTGATCAAGTCTTATGACTCCATGGACTAAACCACAGCCTTGACAAGGAAGCAACAACACATCAAAGGGCCAAGATACTTTGCAGTCGTCATCAAATCATACTTTTCGTACTCGATCATCTAAACCTTTACGTCTAGTGTAGCTCGTTGTCTATACTACAAATCGTGAAACCGATAAAGTCCAACCGTAAATCCAAAAAAAGTCATTAACCGTGAAAATGCCATCGCTCATGCAAACCGCGTGCCAAAATGGGTAGGCAACGCGTCGCTTACAACTGGGTCAAAAGACCCTCGCTCTCCAACAAAAGGACGATTTGGTGGACGGCTGTCCTGACGTTGCTCGTCGAGAGATCGACGGTCAGGTCAGCGTTGGCGGGAACCTCGTACGGGTCGTCAACACCGGTGAAGCCCTTAATCTCACCAGCACGCGCCTTGGCGTAGACACCGCGCTTGTCGTTCTTCTCGGCATGCTCAAGCGGGGTAGCAACGTGGATGAGGAAGAAGGATCCGAACCTCTCGACCGTCTGGCGGGCTGCCTTTCTTGAGTCCTCGAAGGGAGCGATAGGGGCGACGATGGCGGCTGCGCCAGCCTTGGTGAGCTCGGAAGCAACAAAGGCGATGCGGGCAATGTTCTTGTCACGGTCGGATCGGCTGAAGCCAAGCTCGCTGGAGAGTTCGCTGCGAATGGTCTCACCGAGAAGGAGAGAGACGGAACGACCACCCTGTTGGTTGAGGGTGACGTTGAGAGCGCGGGCGATGGCGTCCTTTCCAGAGTTCTGGTAACCCGTCAGGAAGACGGTGAAACCCTGCTGGTTGCGGGGAGGGTGGGACTCGCGGAGCACGCGAACGACCTCGGGGTAGGAGAACCACTCGGGGATCTCGGCGCCAGTGCGGAGACGCTTGCGGAGTTCTGTTTGCCCAATTAGTATACCGTTTTTCATGAGAACAAAGACGTCAGAAACATACCGGTTCCGGAGATGTCGAGGGTCTTGATACCCTGCTCGACCTCGTTCTTGGGCTTGTACTCGTCGGAGTCGGGGAGGTAGGTCATCTGGAGGAAGGGAACAACCTCGATGCCGAGCTCGTCCCTGTACTTCTCGACGGCATCCTGGGCGTCGTATGGGCCGTAGAAGTCGACGCCCTTGGAGTTCTTGCCTGGGCCGGCGTGGTCACGACCGACAATGAAGTGGGTAGCACCATGATTCTTGCGGATGATGGCGTGCCAGATAGCCTCACGGGGACCGGCCATACGCATAGCAAGGGGCAGAAGAGCGAGGACAGCCATGCCGTTGGGGTAGCGGGGCATCAGAGCCTGGTAGACACGGACACGGGTGAAGTGGTCAATGTCACCGGGCTTGGTCAGACCAACAACGGGGTGGATGAGGACGTTGGCCTGGCGGGCGCGAGCAGCGCGGACCGTCAGCTCACGATGAGCGCGGTGCATGGGGTTCCTGGTCTGGAAAGCAACGACCTTGGACCAGCCAAGCTTGTCAAAGTGCAGGCGGAGCTCTGCAGGTGTGTAGCGGAGACCGACATAGTCGTAGTGCTCCAGGCGGTCGATAGCATCGATCTTACCACCGACATAGTACTCCTTGACGGTCTCGTAGAGGTACTTGATGGCGGGGTGGGCTACGTCACCGTCCTTGTCAAAGACCTCCTTGGCCTCCTTCTCCTTGTCTGGCTGGTATACGTCGTCGACGGTGATGATGGCAACGTTGCGGTCGTCGCGGGAGTCGCGGAGAGCGATGCGGGCACCCTGCTTCAAGCCCGTCTCGTCGATGGTCTCCTTGGAGACATCGAGGCAAATGGGAATGGAGAAAAGGTTGCCGTCGGCGAGACGGTTGTTGGCAACTACGCCTTCGTAGTCCTTCTGGTTCATAAAACCTGCATAATGCTGTCAGGTACCGATCGGTGTGCAAACAGGCCAAACGCGAGGGGCACAGAAAATGCCCCTCGCCTAGTGCCGCGGCATGACGACTTACCCTCCAATGGTGAGAAACCTCCGTTCAGGATGAGTTCCAAGTCGCAGAGCTGCCTCTCAGAGAGGACGATCGCGGGGAGCTTCTCAGCCTCGTCGAAGAGCTCCTTACGCCTGGGCGCATCGCGGGCAATCAGGTCCTTGAGGACGCCGCCTATAGTTCGCCCCCTCGTCAGTGTCCGGTACAACTTTCTATCGGCGACTCTGCGCAAGAAACTAACCGTGGGGTGCGTTCGCCATTTCTGCCGAAGATGTGAGGGGTAGAAAATTCCGGGATGTAAAAATGGGTGAATTATGTGAGAGAAGATTTTGGGGCCGTTCCTAACTGTACCAAGTTGTTCTTCGGCGTAAAGGTTTCTGGGTCACCCAAAAGAAAGATGCGCGACTAAGGAGCAGGAAGCGGGAACGGGCGCGATGGGCTTTTTATTCTACGGGTACTCCAGGTTCCATCTTCCCGGTTGTTGACCATAGCCCTCTCTGGATTTTCTCTGCTGCAGAGACTAGGGTACAAAGCGGGTGTTTGTATGGGTCGGCAGATCTTGGAAGCGATTGCGCAATTGCACGCGATAGTGACTAGAGTGACGTGAGAGGAGCGGAGCCAAAGAGGGCCACGGAGGTTCGGTCGCAGATTCGCGCGAGATTTCAGGAACGCTTCACGAATATGACAAAGATTGGAAGGGTAATTAATACTTGTTTGATTCATGACTGGGCTTCATTGGCCCGTACATCGGTGGTATCTCGGCCCCGTTTGTACACAACCGGATCTAACATCCGTGATCATAGCGCTTTCCCAATCTACCCCAAATCCAAACCCCATGGTATGCCCGTCCCGGAGAACCCAAACGCCGATGCTAATGCAAGTACAAAAAGGAAACGGGGTATCTAAACACCCGACTGCGAGAAACTCAAACATTTAAAGAAACTTGTTGGAGCTTGTTGGCAAGGTCCTCATTCTGTCGCTTCATTTCCTGCTCCTGAAGGAACATCGCGTATCGCGACTTGGGGTTGTGGATACCGCACTCCGACTTGTCCTTGCCCTTCCAGCGTCCTGCTCGCTCATCTTCTCCCGCGGCGACGGGCTGGGTAGAGTGCCAGTCGCCAACACTCTTGTAGCCCCGGTCAAGGAGGTCGTTGTATGGTACACCGTTTGCGTCGACGTATTCTTTAACCTGGGCGAACGTCCAGTTGGCCAACGGGTTGATCTTGATGAGGCCAGCCTCATCGATCTCGATGATGTCCAAGTCACCACGCTTTCCACCTTGGCTGCGACGCCGACCAGTCAGGATAGCCTTGGCTTGAAGATCAGAGTAGGCGCGCTCTGCTGGCTCAACTTTCGCGACGTAGTCGTAGAGTTCGTCGTTTGTCTCCCATAGCTTGTCACCGTGCTTGGCGGTGAAGTCGTTTACGTTGTCACAGCCAGCGGGCTTGTAGACATGGACCGGGGTTCCGTACTTCCTCCTGACGCGGTCGACGAGAGCATATGTTTCATCGAAGTGGTAAAGCGTGTCGAGGAAGATCAAGTCGATGTTGTGCTTCAATGGCCCATCAAGCTTTGACAACATGTCCACGGTGACTAGGCCAGTAAGACCAAAGGCGGTCGTCTGGAAAAGTCCAGGCAGAGATGTGATGCACCATTTAAGGATATCTGATCAGGTATTAGTTGAGGCCTTCGAGGCTGCATGACCGTTACTCACCCTGTGGTTCGAGCTTGGCCAACTGAGCGTTGATGTACTTCAGGTGAGGCCTGGTGAAGTAAATCTCAGGTAGACTCTCCTGACTTGACTCTGCTGATGCATAGCCAGACTCCTCACGGACCGAGGCACGCTTGTAGGAGTCGACGTTGTCGAAGAGTGGTGACGACATCTTCAAAGAGTCGTGTGGCGGAACTTTTGATGGTAATGGCACGTGCAGAGAAGCCAGAAGCAGATGTCTCTGTGGTTTGGTATCTAACGAAGGCTTCCCGAAAGAATTTCCTATTATCAAGCGTTGGGTTCTGGATGTTGGAAGAGGGAGAGCGAGCGCGGCTCGAGTATTATATTTGACGCCGCCATCGGAATCCGCTTTGTAACCCTCTCCGCAAGGTGCGATAGCTGGGGTGAAGACGTGCGATCACGCAATTCGCGCTAGTACTTGGTGGAGCAAAACTCTTCCTGCTTGACTTATGTAAGGCACTTTCACCAATCATTCGGCGGCAGTAGCACGGTTTCCTAGACCTGAGGCTCGGGCAGCGTCTATGCTCTGGCAGTCCGCGGTGGTGCGTTGGTTGGAAATCGACCGATGCATTGTGCTTTTGTCATCAACGTCATCCCGTCGATGTTTGCCGAACAATGCAGCACTTTGAGATCATAATGGTTGGCTCCAACGGTCGGACCAGATTGAGCGGAGGTGGCGTTCGGCTATGACGGTTTACAAGCACATTGTTGTTTCATCTGGACCTTCTCTTGATGTTTGCCTCCGGTGGCAATGTCGAGTCGGTATACCCCGGTTCATCGCATGGAGGCCGGGCGATCGCGCCGGACGCGTCGCAGAGAAGACTTGCGACACGCATCAGCTTTCTCTATGAGAGCATCGGTTAGCCTGCTACGTCGTGGGCTGTGGAGTATTTTGTGGAATTCATGTATACCTCCAGATGTCCCCACGCTCCGTCTGGACCGACCATTCAGCCCTCTCCACGCTACGATAAATCTGATACCTCGGTGGGGTAAGATCGGCCCTATGTACACATTTCGATTCCTGGAACGACTCGATGTACTATTCTCACTCGATTAAATGCACTGCAATGTCCTTGGTACTTGAAAGCGTCGTGTTGTCGTGAATGTGGCGGATGTCACGGTGGGGTCGTTATAGTCTTGACGGCCTTCGCTTCCGCACGCTAATCCAGCCGTGACTAACCGGCGCGACAGAAGCTCAGCATCAATTGGACAAGATAGGTACTACTGCTGAGTAGCTGAACTAATGACGATCCTCCTGCGAGGCCGATGATTATTGAATGCGGTGTATTTGAAAATTTGAATGAGAACTTTTCGAGCGACTGATTCAAGCAGAGGCTATGCCGGCTGCTGTAGCAACATTTCAGAAATTTTCTCAGCTTAATCAAGAGTTTCCGGAAAATCTGACTGGATGGCTGTTGTTGGGAGAATGTCATCGAGTGTTTTCCCCGAGCAAGTCAATGTTTGGTGTACGGGATCTTTGCTGCGAGTCCCTAAATGCAAAATCGCTCTCAAAAATCTTCACTTCGACCCCTCAATCGCCTTAATCTTCCCTCTCCACAACGCCCTCGCATTCCCCCAAAACACCATTTCTTTTTCCCCTTCCCCAATCCACTCTACCTCTGCCAGGCCGCGAATATTAGCATCCACATCCCAGAACCCAATACCATACGGATAATCCGTGCCAAACACCATCTGACTGACCGGGACATCCATGCCCTCGGTCAACCCCTTGACCTGCTTAGGCCAAACGGGGCCCGCACTATCGTACCAGAAGCGCGTTTTGTAAGCCTCTCTAGCGGCGGCAGATATATCGGGGAAGCCGAGTAGAAAGCGCTCGGAGATATCGGGGAAGGCGCCTGCGCCGTGAGAGACGCGCCAGTGGAGACTGGGGTGATTGAGTATTGCGGAAGAAGCTGTCAGGCTGGAAATTGCCCGCGCGGTTTCGAAGTAGAATTCTCCGAGGCCAGAGCGAAGTGGAGCTGTATAGGCGTTGGGTCATCAGTTTTGCGTCGCTCGAGATGTACTGGAGAAATACCACTTACAAGGTCTGGAGTTGATCAATCGACCGTCATCAAGCTTGATGATGGGTTCGGTAGGGTGCACGAATACTACTTCTCGCCCTTCGTCCCCCGCTCTTTCCTGTAGATACTTCCACAAGGGATCGAACGCTGCATCTCCGGGATACAAGCCCTCGTGATTCGTAAGTAAGCCTACGCCCACTGGTTCTTGCCCCGTTATACCGTACATCCGCTTCAACTCAACGATCGACTCTTGCACATGCGGCAGTGGCATGACGGCCAACCAACTGAACTGCTCCGGATAGATGTTACACAGTTCTGCAGCAAAACAATTGAGCAACCTAGCAAGAGCAAGTATCTTTTTCTTCCTCAATGCCTCGTCTGTCTCTGCCATAAAGGCATTTGCTTGTGGTGTAGAAATACAAAGCACAGAATGCGCAATCTGGTGTTCGGCCATGAACTTGAGATGCCCCTCCACGCTCCAAGAGGGCGTTGCCCGACCCGCTGCGTTCAACTCTAGGGCGCGGAACCACTCTGGTATTGGGCTGCGGTGATAGTTACCATGTTAGCTCTTCCCTTTTTTCTTCGATTGCGTAGAATAAAAAGGACATAAAATAACTCACTGCGTATGCAAATCCACCCTCTTTACCCCTTCGAACCCAAACTTCGCAACATCAACCTTATCTCCGGCCAACGCGACAATACTCGCAACTGCATCCTTGGCAAAAGGAAGAGTAGTCAGGTCAATACCGTCAAGATAGGCGTCCTGTTGAATCTTCAGCCATAGTTCCTTCTCTCTATACCTCGTGTCATTTGTGCTTGGGTGGCCGAACGGATACATCGACTTTGGTTTGTCTGGCTACGTATCTTAGTACTCTAATGACTACACGGAGGTTATAGGTGAGTGATTACATCTTGCTGGTATCGTGGATGGTACATAGTTTCGGTTGCGGTGTGCGCGGAGCATGTAGTGCTTGCGAAGGAAGCGTGAACTCTTAGTAAACAGGTTAGTAGAGGTAAGATGTGGAGTGTTCGCATTTTCTAAGAGTGAGAACTTACTATTGTGTTGGATTTTGTTTTATAGTGGGGTTTGATTACTTTTTTCGTAGTGACCCGGTTTGCAGGACTCGAGGGGTAGGTTGCTTAGCTGCAGGTGTAAGGTGCTTGCACGGGTGCGGGGAGCCGCATTAATGGAGTGGGCAGGCGCGACTTCCTCTTGCAATTCTTTGCCTTTCTATGAATTCAAAATAGAACAAGGTCCAATCTCTTCAACGACCTTCAGGTGCTCTAGTAAGCTAAATGGTATGCATGGGCAATGGTATTATAGAAAAACGTTCATACATAAACTACTCAGTAACAACCCTTACACATTCCAGAAGATGGGCCTCAACTATCCAAAACTCACAGCAACACACAGATTATCAAGCAACCTCAGCAGTCGTAGCCGCGCCCTGATACTTCAACCCAATCTGCGGCGCCTCAAGTCCCTTACCAGGCACTTCTCCAACACTCGCCGGCTCAACATAATCTCCATCCTTATACCCATTAACTCTCAGCCTCAACTTCCTACTCTCCGCATAAACCACTCTGCGCATCCTGTTCGTGCTGCCCAACGGCTGATGCTCTTTGAGCCCATGCCAACTATTCACCGTGATACGATCGTCCCACCATGTGCGGAATTCCGGGAGCCACGAGTCTTGCGGCGGAAACTCGAGAGTCGCAATCTGCTCAAAGGGATACTTTTTGGGGTCCCATTCTATTCCGATGTCGTCGACGGGTTGCTCGGCTAGGTCTTGCAGCATCTGGGCGCAGAAAGTATAGGAGATTGTGTTGTTGAGGTGGTGCTTGCGGAGAGCTTGGGAGAGCACGTTGATGGGGTCGTCGGCTTGGACTTCTTCGTTCTCGAGCTCTTTCTGGAATTTGCTGGCGGGAAAGACACCGTATTTGGCTACGTATTCGCCGTGGCGGTACGCAGATTGCGAGTACTCAGGCATGGCGACCATGTGCTGTTTTGGTAGCTGTGCGCCGAGAGTAGCGACGTCGGCGTCTACCCTCTTGCTCTGCTCATCGGCAAATTTGGGGAGGTCATTCCAATTGCGTTCCAGGGCATCGGCTATGTCATATGTTGTTTGGGGGTCCCGTAGTTCCAAGACTGGGTAGTTGTTGAAAGTCCAGTCTTGCGTCTTCTTGTCTTCGCCCCAAAGCTTGTCGCCCTCGATCCCGAAGATTTTCATGCCGATACCCCGAGGTGCTGCTAAATTGTCGGGCAGAATCTTGGGGGTCAAGGATGAATAGCGCATGATTACATCGTAGGTGCCGGGCTTAGCAAACATGCCTTGGGCGAGGTAGGGTGGGAGGTTGTCGTGGACTATGAATTTGCCCATAACACACTGCCACCCGGAATAAGTAAGGTAGTCTCTCTCCTGGACACTGTTGTGTACTTACCCCTTGGGTCTTTAGATGCGTGCCTCTCAAACAGTGCATGTGCTCGTTGAAGTTCATCATTTGGAAGCGATTGAACTGAGCAGACACATCCTTAATCTTTTGCTCTTCTCCGACTGAGATGTTCTCAACACCTGGGCTGTCCCACTTGATGAATGTCCCCGGAGCCTTTTTATCCTGGCCGCCAGCTTTGATCGTCCCGTTGGCTACCTTTCCATTGTGTATGTTTTCGATTCTGTGGTAGCCCATTGGGCATGTTTCAATCTTTGTGCCGCTCATTTTGATGTTGGTCTCCGGTGATTGCTTCTCTCATTCATTTGTGCATTTGAGTAGGAGCGTTGGCGTGCTTAAATCAGTGCCAGCGAGCTCGTGGCCACCCCCGCAGTTACATTTGACATCCGTCTCTCCGGAAATCGTACATAGCTTAAGATGTAGTCTAGACAAGATAGCATAAAAAGATGCGGGGTAGCGTGTCATTGATGCCAGTTCCTGGTGACCGCGTGTGTAGTTGTGTGGGCGGAAGCTGCTCCGGGAGACCCTTCCCGCTTTCGTCGTCGATCTAGTCTGGAACTAGAGCCAATGACGAGACGTGGATTGAAGAGCTCGATCACGAGCTGCAGGATCTTCCGTTACAGTACATATCGGAAGCTGATGATTTGGAAGCAGGGGAAGTTGATGATAGAGAAGTAGAATGTATGTGCATTGGTCGACCGAATAACTATCCATCTGAAACATCTTGCAACATCCGACAATCCCCCACTTTGATGACGCTATTGTGAACATTGTAATTACTTTTCCAACATTCGCAACCTTGTGAACCCCTGACAGAAAAGCCATGCAATCCATTTATTATCTGCTGTTTCGGCCCCTTCGACTAACCAAGCCAATCATGTCTGTTACGGGCATCGGCGGCTCTGGCTACCACATTTTGGCACCTAATTTGACAAAGCCTTCCTGCAAGACCTTGCGGCCAGCAAGTTTATTGGAAAACTCAAGCTTCTGCTGCAGTGGCCATTCGTCATGTTTGTTGAGTGCGAAAAGCATACCAGCGATGAACGTGTCTCCAGCACCGATTGTGTCGACAACCTTTGTAGTCTCGCCTTCCTGCGCTTTCCATGCTTCAACATCTGCCCAAGCCTCTTCACCGCCTTTTTGCATAGCTACAGCACCTCCAGACCCCCAGGTACAACAAAGTATCGCGCCATCTCTGGCACTGTCCCTCTGTGCCTCTAAAAAGCTCCTTGCATCCCCATATCCATTTTTCTCCGCCCAAAGTTTCGAGTAAAAGACAACATCAGCGTAGTTTACGACCTCGGTCATTCCTGTGCGCTCAGGCTTCTCGCATTCTACGCTGATCTTGAAGCGCGGGAAATCCTTGCGTAGGAACTCGACACAGGAGCGCGTTATCTCAGGGATGCGACCCTCGAAATGAAACCACACCTCATGCCAATCCCGCTCGCTGTCCATCATGGCCAACTTTTGAACTTTCCGAGAAAACTCGCTAGCTTGCATCTCAGCCAGCTTGTTGATACTGACAATGGTTCTCGAGCGGTTCTCCTCGCTTTGGATGATGTAGCTGGACGCGGCTTCCTCGCAGTCTGCTCGGAACAAACTAGCATCGGAGATGTTCACCCCCGGTAAGGAGTCGTAAATGAACTGTGTGGCTGCAGAGTGCTCATTGGGAAGCACTGCTATTAGATGTAGGTTTGTTGGAACTGTTGGTTTTGCAGGCGACTTATCGTGCTCCAGCAGCTGCGATAGCACCTCGAGACTGTTCGCCGTGTTTCCGCCTCTCCTCCGAGTAATTTCTTTTGCGCGTAACTTCTCGTCTTCAAAGGGGAAGTGTGGCACACTGTATTGGGTTCTTGTTCAACAGAGCGCTCGTGATCATACAACTTGTGAGATGTGCACATACGTCAGAATTGTGTCAATGTATACCGCACCGACACAAACAATGTGGTTTTCTTGGGTAGCAGGCATAGTAGGCAGTTCCAGTGATCGAAAGCGAAATGGTGGGTTGATGGTATTTTCTCAGGCAAAAAGTGACGAATTTGACATGTGGAGCGCAAGTGCAACAGCACTACGTCAGGTGTCGCGTGTCTGCAGTACGCGGCCACGCGAGATCACATGTTTCCAACGTTACACCAATTCTGACTCACGATTGCGATGGGACAAATCTGGCAAGAACGAATAGTCGCATGATGTTTAAATCAAGCATCAAAGGACGATGCGTGGATACGTTGTATCCTGTGTTCCTTCCCCTGTTCCCCTCATGTCCCGGTAATGAGTGAAGACCTGGTCCCCCGCCCCCCCCCAAAGGTGGTATCTCGAAAATTCAAACGCTCATACGCCATTTCCCAAACAAAAAATACAAAATTCAACCAGAAGAGTGTTCAGTACGCGTTCCCGCCCCATCCGATAGATTTACCTTTGCCTTCATGACCGTACTGATATTCGTCTTGCTCCATTACTGGACTCACAGTCACGGCTCCGTGCTGTGGTGGGCCATACCAACCGGTCCCTCCTGCTGGCACATTGCTGTAGTAGCCGCCGTGCTGCGCCTCCTCTCCACCCAGATGGTTGAATGCTAGTGTTCGTGGCGTCATGGGTGACTTCATGCCACCAACGGTGCCGGGTGTACGGGGCAGTTGTTGCAGTTCCCACATGTGTTGCCATTGCTCTTCGGCGGTCATTTCGTTGTCGTACGGTGAAGAAGCCCACTTTTCCTTTTCGGCTTTCTTTTCGGCTTTCTTGGCGGCATGAGCCAGCTTTTGGGTGGCGGTGGGAATCAGAGAGTAGACGGAAAGAATAACGAAGGAAGCGTAAATGGTACTAATGGGGGTTGTCAGACTTGATTTCCATTCGCGAGGAGAGGAGAAACATACAGCATAATGATGCTAACGGCAAAGCTGCTCTTCGCCTGCATGCAGTAGCCTCTAATGTTCTTGTCCTCTACAATGTCACAGCTCTTGGTGATGTACCATGGCGCTCCGTTGTTTGCGCGGCTCGGGTCAATGGTGTCGGGGGCGGTTTGGACGTGGATGCCGTATGCCCACAGGCACATGAGTGCGATGTGGAGAGGAAGCGAGAGGATTGGGAAAAGGACTTTGAGGAGCCATAGGGTCACCTTGATAAGCCAGAAGAAAGTGCACACTACGCCAATCACGAGATGATACTGAGTGTTACTGTGTGATGGTTAGCCAACACTCGAGGGTTTAGATCTGAACGTTGGACCAGGTGGTACTCACAAGCTGCTCCATACAAGCGGCGTGTCAACGGGTCGATAGTTTGCATATGCATACACAATGGTGCTAGGGTCCGAGTTGAAGCCCATCTCGCCTCCCACTCTCCACAAGATGGTGCGATAGAGGTTGGGTGATGCGATACCGAAAAGCGCGAGGTTGGCGACGGTAAATGGTAGCTCAAAGATGATGAGGAACCAGACAATGCTTGGCAGTCGCCATGATCGTGAGACAAAAAAGCCCATGGTGGGTGTTGGAAGTCGTTAGGCTCGATAAGGATGTGCGGTGGTCAGCCTCCGGGCATGTATCTGTTGCGCTCCAAGCTGAGCTGCCGTCGGACAGGTCGCGATTGCGGAGATGGGGTTCGAATGTGCTGCCTGGTCTACTTGGGTATTGAGGCCGAGGTGTGGTGCTCGCGCTGGGGAACTGCTACCAAAAGCCTTCCCTGGTGGTACAAATTCGCCGTTCGTGGTCGAGTATCAGGCGCACAGTCAAGCCTTCAGCATGCAGCGCTCCGGGGCCCTCCACGCTCTTAACAGCCGTGTAAGCCCCCATCCTAGCCGACGCCAGTAGTGAGCTGAGGGGGCGAAAGAGCTATTGCAGCCGCTGAGTGGCACACGCATGCTGCGCGATCACACAGCTTGTAAGGTGTGACGGCGAATCAGCGTTGCAGATGGGCGGTGCATGCGGGAGCTAGAGGGCTTGTCCCTTGCGCCCACCCCTGCGATTCGTACCGCGGAATGTGGGTTAATATAAACGCTTCAGGCAATTCAATATCGAGCTCCACGGTAAGAGGCTGGAAGAAATGGCGCGCCTTATCGCGGGATCGCAGCGCACAAGCGATCGCTTGCTGTGCCGCAGCGAGGGTGCAGGCCGGCGTTGAGGTGTCGAGCAGAGAGGGAATTAGCAGTCAGGGTTGCACGATAGTGGGGCAGGTTCAGTGGAGTCGGTGCCCGACCATCACGAGCCGTGTCGATTTTGCCGTCATTGTGGGCGCGTAAAATAGAGTTAATGTTAATGGTGTGAGCATCGTACATACAATAGCGCTTGCAGCAACGGCGGAACCAAGTGCTGATGCGAAATTCAAATCTTGATCGACTTCCCCATAATTCCCACAAACAGGCTTTCCACCGTTCCATTACCACCACTTCTCGCACAGCACTCGCTGCGGAACCACGTCATCCTGCTCCTTGATAAACTTCACCATGTCGTCGGTCATGTCAGGCGGGCCGCACACATAGAAGACTGTCGATTGCGCCTCCTTCCTGTTACCTACTGCACTCGACAGCGCAATGTCGTCGATGCGGTGCGTCCACGCGCACACGGGCACTTCGGTAGCCGAGTCGATTTGCGGCAGCGTTAGA
Source organism: Stemphylium lycopersici (assembly GCA_003268315.1). NCBI lineage: Eukaryota > Fungi > Ascomycota > Dothideomycetes > Pleosporales > Pleosporaceae > Stemphylium > Stemphylium lycopersici. Next base: position 28,289 of record QGDG01000020.1, read on the forward strand.
GACATCAGGGGATGTATTAGGTCACCGTCAGTTGTACCCATTTCCGATCCGTCCCATGTTCCTGTGAAGAAAAGCTCAAGTCTGTCTTTGGTCACCTTGAATCGCGGTATGCGGAAGAGATCAAGCACATCTTGGAGGAAGAGAACCTCGCTGGGGTCTGTTTCGCGCGAGGGGACTTTGGTAGAGTACAGGAAGCGCACTTCGAGGTTGGGGTAGTTCTGGTTTATGTAGGTCATCATTGACATCATAGGGCTTGTGGAGCAAATTAGTCGCCGAAACACGTAGCTAAAGCAGAGCGAGGGCTGGGACTCACTTGATGCCGACTCCGCCTGCGATGAAGATGGCACGCTTGATCTTCTTCATATCTAGGCACGGCGGTGGCCACACAAAACTGCCGCCGACGCGCACCGTGACTTCCTTCCCCATGATGTCCTCGACCGGCTGCCATAACCAAGCTGCTGGCGGGTTATCAGGGCTTTTCTGGACAGCCAGCTCGAAATATGGTATGTGCTCAGGGTCCGATCGTGGCAGCGCTTCTGAAGGCGACGAAGTGATCGTGAACCCGCCCGCCTTCTCTACATCAGGCACAAAGACGTCGAGCCATTGGCCAGGGAGGAACTGACTTATCCATCAGCGCATGTTGCGAGCGAGATGGAAGTCGTCATGTCATACGTTGAAGCCGTTCTTGTCATTGATTTCGAATTTAAAGCGCTTGATCCGGTCGTTGACTGGCGTCACTTTCGCGAGGGTGGCAGTGTAAAGGTCGTTGTCTCGGGGCTCAGTCGCGGTGCGCTCTTGGTGACTCAGGATCGCTTTTGCGGAACGTGCCTGTGGCATGCTGCCCAGCATGCTTCTCGGCGGGGTGAAGGGTCGCGAATGGGGATGATGGGACAAAAGTCGACGGGCAAGACTGCTCATAGCAAAGAAGAAAGTATCTTACCACGAGGAAAATGTAAGTGGGGACACCAGGTAGAGGGGTCCAATGCGTATGCAGGATGATCCATCGGGCGGGAGCTTGGACGACAGCCGTTGAGTCTAGCCGACTTCACCCTTTTGACAGAAGTCGGCAGCATTTCGGGCCTCTAATTATAGTCTCAATGCTGGACTATAAACCACATGGCTATCATTTTCAATCGTCTCGCGGGCTGTTCTGTGGCGTCCCCTGTGGTCGAGTGCGTGACGGCACCAGAAGTGATAGGCATCGAAGCTATGACGCATCCGGGAGCCGCGGCTGACGTTGGAGCCTTAACAACGCAGCGGGCGTGCAACAACAAATGATACCATCCCCCAGCGCCTGCGATTGACTTCGTCGTCGCAAATCCTAACTACGATTGCATTAGCCACTGCCTAACACTTCACCTCTACTCCACCCGCCATGTCTGTCGAGGAAGGCACCCATGCCCTCGCCGATGGCAAGCACTTGTTCACCAAGACCTTCAGGGTACGGTGGAGCCAAAGCGACAGCGATCGGCATTAATCTATTGAACAGACGAATGGACCAGCCAAGGCACGACTCGTCTTCATCCACGGCTTCTCAGATGTAGGCTTACCCTTGAGAATAACGGACATTGCAGTATTGACTCTCTCGTAGCACGGTGAGACTATCCGGGCCTACTTGTTGTACAGAGTGCACGTCTGACACGCCCAAAAGTGCATACGTACGGCGATTTCTTCCCAACACTAGCGTCCAGAGGTATTGAGGTGTATACTTTTGACCAGAGGTATGTACGCGTATGCACTATTTTCAGTACTCGCCTTACAAGTCCATGCAGAGGATGGGGCCGCTCTGTGACGAAGCCGTCTGAGCGAGGTGACACTGGCCCGACCGACCAGGTACTTGACGACATCACGTCTTTCCTCAAGACCGTCATCCCAAGCCCTGTGCCCCTTTTCATGATGGGGCACTCGATGGGCGGAGGCGAGACGCTGTGCTACGCGGCAAACGGCCCAGACGAGGTCCGCAGACACATTCGCGGCTTCCTCCTCGAGTCGCCCTTTGTGGACTTTGACCCCAAGTCGAAGCCGTCGGCCGTCACTGTCTTCCTCGGCAGACTTGCTGGAAAACTCATGGGAAAACGGCAGTTGACCAACAAGCTCGACCCTAAACTCATTTCACGCGACCCAGAGGTCTGCAAGCGATTCGAAGAAGACCCGCTCTGCCACGACACTGGCACGCTGGAGGGCCTCGCAGGACTGCTCGACCGGACCAATGCTCTCTCGAGCGGGAAGATTGTGATTCCTGACAATGTCGGCGAGGGTGGCGTGACACGAATTTGGATCGGCCATGGAGACAAAGACGGAATTACCAGCCACGATGCCTCGAAACGACTGTACGACGCCTTGCAAGTCGAAGACAAAGAGTTCAAGTCGTATGCGGGGTACTACCACCGCTGTACGTATATACCCGCAATAGGAAAATCGCAAGCTAATATGATTAGTACACGACGAGCCTAGTCCCGACAAAGAAGCGTTCCGGGACGATGTGGTGAGCTGGATACTTGCCAGGTCCACGGACTCTATTGGCACTGACGGAGCCAAGCCAAGGCTGTGATGCGCGGGAGAAGCTTTCTCGTACAAGCAGCGAGTTAGCTGGCTGGGCGACGTAATCACGGGCGACTACTGTAAAAAGATGCTTAGCGCTGCTTGTGTTGATGCGCGTCCCTCTCGGAAGTTTGAAACGCGAAGGATTCCCGTGCCCATGACCCTGTAGCGATGACGAAGCCGTAGTAAAAACAGTGATGAAGCCAATGGGCAAGTGCTCGTGATGATGCATGTGGTGATGTTGGTTGTGAGGTCTGCAAAGTGGGATGATTCGGGACGGAAGAGAGCCCCACAATTGCCGTGGTTGACGCAAAAGGCGTAATGATGGACTGGACCAGGAACGGCGGCCGACAGCAACCGCAGAAGAGGCTCAAAATTGTCTTGGAGATAGCTGCCGCAGTCGCATTCGGGTCCCCCGCAAAGTTTCGAGGCGCATCCGCTGCCACCACGTCTCATGTTACTGCGCACCGCCTGCAGAGATGGAAATGGCCTGCGTGTCTTTAGCCAACGACGCGTCGTCTCTCCCTCCGCCCCGGCCCTGCATAGTGCTCAATCACCATACTCGACCCAAGCCTCAGTACGACCGCGCTTTCTACCACGTAACGCTTACAAGCCGCTCTTCCGCTCCAAATTGCGCGTCCTTTGCACGCAGACGAAGTCTAAAGGGGTCCAGTACCTCCAATTCCCATCGCACACAGCGCCCCTTCTCAACTGGTCCACCACAGTACATCGCAGACGACACCTTTCCCCTACCACCATGACCGACGCCACGCAGACCAGGGGGCATGCTGGCCATTCCCACCACCACCACCATCACCATGACAATACCTTCTTGCTGTCCAAGAACAAGAATGACGCCGGCGTGCGCATCACCCGGATTGGCTTGTACGTCAACTTGGGCATGGCCGTCAGCAAAGGCTTCGGCGGATACGTCTTCAACAGCCAGGGTGAGATGCGCGAATGCAGTCCAGATGGCCTGTACTAATCTATCCCAGCTCTCGTCGCCGATGCCATCCACAGTCTCACCGATCTCGTCAGCGACATCATGACCCTCGCGACCGTCGGCTGGTCCCTCAAGCCACCCACCGACCGCTTCCCAAGTGGATATGGAAAAGTTGAGAGCTTGGGATCGCTTGGTGTCAGCGGCATCCTGCTCGGTGGAGGCTTCTTCATGGGCTGGACGGCCCTGATTGCACTTTGCCAGATCTTCTTTCCGGGCGCAGCAGAAGTGGCCGAGAACTGGGGCCTCCTACCCCATCATCACCACCACCACGGCATTGAGGACATGGGCCCGAACATCAATGCCATATGGCTCGCAGCTGGATCAATCGTCATCAAGGAGTGGTTGTACCGAGCGAGTAGGCAGCGTCCATAGCCCCTTGACGAACCCGCTAACACCTTACCCAGCACTCAAGATTGCCGAAGAGCGCAAATCGACCGTGCTCGCCTCCAACGCCTACCACCATCGCGTAGACTCCCTTACCGCCTTTGTCGCTCTCCTACTCATCGCCGGCTCCAACGTCCTTGACAACGCCAAATGGCTCGACCCAGTCGGCGGTCTGGTCATCTCTCTCATGGTCGTGCAAGCTGGTTGGGGCAACACCAAGCAGGCATTATTGGAGCTGGCAGATGTTGGCGTAGACAAGGAGATCAAGGACAATGTGCGAAAGGCAGCGACCAAGGCGCTTGAGGAAATCACCACAGCAGCCGAGCCTGTAAACGTCCGGGCTATCCAGGGCGTCAAAGCTGGTCAGAACTACCTCATGGATGTCGAGCTCGGCGTGGCTGGTGGCTGGACGATTGAGCAGACACGCGACGTTGAGAATTTGGTTCGAGAACGCATTGGTGCTAAAGTACGGGGTGTGAAGAAGGTGCGAGTCCGGTTTGTGAGCAACACGGCAGAGGAGCCAGACTTTTTGGACGAATTTATACCTGGTGATACCTCGGCAGCGAGGCCAGAGGCAGATCATGACCACGATCACGATCACGACCACGACCACAAGCACGACACTACAGACGGCGGCGCAAGGCGAAGGAAATGAGCCATATACACTTCTAGACAAGCATGACCGGGCGTTCTGGAGTTGGGCAAACGGACTACCCGGCGGATACACCAGTCATTTGACACTTGAATACCTATCAAATCCATCGTCGCACGCGACAAACCTGTAAATCTAGACCAATCTTTCTTGCACTAATTCTTCCTCGGCGTTTGGCCGACGCGGAACCCAAGAAAATCATATCTGTACATACGACATCTCGGAGGTAATTTACCCGCGACCAATGACGCATGCCGGCATACACGCGCTGCTGCAGGCACCGCCGGCAAAATACTGTGATGTAGCTCGCCCGTCAATGTGGGTCTTGCGTAAGTGTGCCGTATCGTGGATGCAAAGAGGGTCCTCAACACCAACAAGACATGATTGCTTATTTAGCAATGTCTTGTGAAGTCATAACATCCGAAGATCCGCCTTTGCAGTCCAACACATACACAACACCCTCCGACCATGGCTGATCAATTTTTGGGCTTCGACCTGAGCACGCAGCAGCTCAAAGGTGTGGATTACCCCGCTGGAGCTACCCCACCGCCTTTATGGATCTTGATTAACGCAATCGCGACATTCTAGGAATTATCGTCGGTTCCGACCTCAAACTCATCCACGAGGCCAAAGTCGACTTTGACGCCGACCTTTCCAAGTATGGCATTGAGAAGGGTGTTCTTACAAACCCAGATGAGGGTGAAGTGTTCGCACCAGTCGCCCTGTGGCTTGAGGCCATTGACCTTGTCCTGCAGCGTCTGAAGGAGCAGGGTGCCGACTTCTCCAAGGTCCAAGGTATCTCAGGTGCCGGCATGCAGCACGGTACTGTCTTCTGGAGCCAAGATGCGGAGACGTTACTTGGCAGCCTTGATGCTGGCAAGACATTGATTGAGCAGCTTGAGCGCGGTGCAAAAGGAGAGAGGAAGGGTGCTTTCAGTCACCCATTCAGCCCCAACTGGCAGGACGCTAGCACACAGAAACAGTGTGAGGCCTTTGACAAGACCTTGCAGGACCCGAAGAACCTGGCTTTGGCTACTGGAAGTAGCGCTCACCACGTAAGTGCTGTATACTCTTCTTCAATTGACGGATGCTGACATTGTGAGCAGCGCTTCAGTGGTCCCCAAATCCTCCGCTTCCGCGAGAAGTATCCAGAAGCCTACAAAGCGACCGCTCGCATCTCGCTCGTGTCGTCTTTCCTCGCATCCATCTTCCTCGGCAAGGTGGCCCCCATCGATATCTCAGATGTGACCGGTGCGAACCTGTGGGATGTCAAGAATGGGTGCTGGCATGAGGATCTGCTCGACCTCGCAGCTGGCGGAACAGGAGGCATCGAAGATCTCAAGAAGAAATTGGGCAAGGTCTACGAAGACGGTGGTTCCAGCTTCGGTACCGTCTCATCGTACTTTAGCAAGCGCTATGGATTTCCGTCGTCGGCCCAAATCATTGCATTCACAGGCGACAACCCATCGACCATCCTCGCTCTCCCTCTGCGTGCCTCAGATGCTATCGTGTCGCTAGGCACATCCACGACCTTCCTCATGTCAACCCCACAATACAGGCCCGACCCTGCGTACCACTTCATGAACCACCCTACAACTGCAGGGCTCTACATGTTCATGCTGTGCTACAAGAACGGCGGTCTAGCCCGAGAGCACATCCGCGACGCCATCAACAACGCATCTGGCGTGTCAGACAAGTCCTGGGACAAGTTCAACGAGACCGCCACTACCACACCTGCCCTGGGGCAAGCCCAACCCTCCGACCCCATGCGTCTGGGCCTCTATTTCCCCCGCCCGGAAATCGTACCAAACGTCAAGGCAGGAACATGGCGTTTCCTTTCCAAGGACAACAAGCTGTCCCCAATCGCCCCAGAAGCTGCTCAAGGCAAGACAGAAGACAAGTCCTGGCCCATCCCCCAAGCCGACGCCCGCGCAATCCTCGAATCTCAATTCCTCTCTCTACGCCTCCGTTCGCAGTCCCTCGTTTCCCCTCAAGGCCATCTGCCCGCCCAGCCACGCCGCATCTACATGGTAGGTGGCGGTGCCGTGAACCCGGCTATCGCCGAGCTCGCCGGCCAGGTCCTAGGCGGCTCCGACGGCGTCTACAAGTTGGAAATCGGAGGCAACGCGTGCGCCCTCGGTGCCGCCTACAAGGCCGCCTGGGGCGTGCAGCGCTCCCCCGCAAGCGAGAAGTTTGAAGATTACCTCGAGGCGAGGTGGAATGAAGAGGGCTTCGTCAAGAAGATCTGCGAGGGCTACAGGAAGGGTGTGTTTGAGCAGTATGGAGAGGCGCTTAAGCCGTTTGATGAGGTGGAGAAGGTAGCGCTTAGGGAGAAGGGCGAGGCGGAGAAGACGGATGCGACGAAGGAGGCTATGGGGTTGCAGGGTATGGATGCGAGATAGATGATGTCGGTGTAATGATGGCGATGTGTCTATGAAGGATGAGAATTCATAGAATTCGATAGGAGTTGCTACTAGGTGGTTGACTCATTGATACGAAGTGATACAGGTCACACTATCCCCATGCCCTTCCCCTTCCCTAGCGTCCACATCTCCATTACCTGTCTCTCAAATACTTATCACCCTTTTGTCCACAGACAAGAAACCCCACATCATTATCCAGAGCGCGTAGCACGAGATATCCATTTGAAAAATCCCGCCACACTCTGCACCGGCCCTCTCTGCACTTCTTTCATACCATCCCTCCTATCCATCCCCTTCTTTTTCTTTTTCTTTGTCACGTCCCCAGAATCAAGTGCCGGCTGCGTAAGTGCACTATGTGGTCGTCTCGATACGAGCCTAAAGTCCAATTCGCCTGAGCTGGACTCGTACATGGTGGTGATGGATGTGCTGCAGCTCCGAGTACGGCCGTGGCATGGGATACGTGGTTCAAGGCTTGCTGAGAGGTTTCTTCGAAGGAAAGAAGGGCTCAGGGAGTTTGCTGCGGTGGGTGGAGATGGGCAGTGAATGGATTTGAATCCGAGCCGCAGTCCGGGACCCAGGGCTTGTGTTGCGGTGGCCGCGGCTTGGCTTTTACGCAATGGCTTGTGTGCAATCCATGGGACTGTCGCTGTTCGTGATGCGTGGTGAGTCGTTGGTACGGATGGTCGCCCTGCGATCGCATCATAGGCGGCAGATGCTGCTTCTCCTAACCTGGACGTCGATTATCTTCTCCCGAAACTTCGGTCCTTGGTAGGTGGCCTTATCGTGTACCCCTCTGTTCTCTCAAGTCTTTTCGGTTCGTGGAAACGTCGCTGAAGCATAGGAACAGTCGTCTTGACACTCTCCAACGGCCTAACACAGCTATCTGGCTTTCTGCTTGCCTTGTACTCTGGCTCCTTTGCATCCGATGGACCCTCCTTTTGAGGAATATGATGGGCTTCATTTTGCGTCTGTGCTTGCACCCTATCTTTGGGGCTTGCTGCCCCTCTTTTCGGTTCTGAACCTTTTCGCTCTTGGTTTGTGTAGGCATATTGACGGACAGGCCTCGGAGTGCTTTCGTTTTCCCGAGTTCGATGCAGGCGGGGGGACTTCTCGTGGTCCTGCAGCCCACGTTGACTTAAAGACGTTTGAAAAAGAGCGGAGTCCTTCTTCTGGTTACTAGGAACTTGGTGCTCCTCGTATTGACGAATGTCCGCCTTCGATTGATGACGAAGGGGTGGCTGGCGAGTCGTGTCATCAGAGGTCACCGCATATCGAGACGTCACTCGGGTGTGCGCATGATCTTCCCAAGGCGCCGTAATGTTGGGTGGCACATCATCGGTACGTATTCCCACTGGTACTGGCTCGGAATAAGAAAAGACGTCTCTTGAGACAGAGCTAAGCTGTGGTGGAGCAACTTGGTGTCTGCCGTTTTGAACGATAGGGTCAATCGTGGGGTAGTAGCCGTTCTTGTGGGTAGTAACTGGAATTTTCCTAGAATGGCAGTCGCCCTTTCCATTGGAATTGACGATAGGCTTTCTGCGATCTTTCTCTCGTCTAATCTGGTCAGTATGAACTCCCTCTCCTTGTAATGCTCCCTCAGGTAGCTTCGGTGCTCTTGGTACAGCATATGAAGATGACTCGAGTGGTTGATAACCGTGATGAGGCTCATTATCATAATGGAGTTGGCTTTCACGTTTTGCAGGGTGTTTTTGAATCAGCCAAGGTCTTCCTTTAGATTTAGAACCCCCTCCAAACCACCCTCGTTTCTGAGGTGGGGATTCAGCTCCTGGTTTTAGTGGTGGTGTATGGGTGTCGGGTTTCGTCCATGAAGGCACATCGCGCTGCGGATAGGCAGGTGCTGAGGGATACTGCTGTTCGGGTGGGTACTGTACTAGCTTTTTAGGTTTCTTAACTGGTATGACAGGCGGAGCAACCTTCTGCCGATATTCTTGGATCACTTCGGGAGGAGAAGCTACGATACCAGGAGCTGCATTGCTTTGCCTACGATGCTTGGCAAGAGGTACCGCGGGGTGTAATGTAAGATCCGGCACGGGCTCGCATTTTTCTACTCCCTCGAGCTGAGACGCTACGATTGACTGATCTTTACCGCCTGGCCATCGTGCAGAAGATATTGAAGAGCTTGAACCTTCGGAAATCACAAGATTCCATGATCCGTAGGTTCTGCCAAGGCTCTCTTTGGAAGTAAATCTAGGTGAAGCAGTCGTTTGGCGTATAGGCTGACGGTCAAAAGGTCGCACGACCCTTAGCTGTCCTATCGTATCGCCTGCAGGTGATGTGATAGAAGGTGTGAAGACAGGACTGACAGTTTTCTGCTGCGACCGGAACGGTGGAACTGTAGTTACGTGGCGTATCCGTGGCATGATATTTGAAAGTGGAGGCCCTCCACAGCTGGGGGTTGACAACTCTTCACTGCTCATGAATTTCGGAGGTGTGAGTTTGCGCTGTGGCTCTTTCACGCTTGGCTTTCTTGGATATATTGAACTGAGTACTCCGGTAGATGTAGTATGCGCTTTTCCAGGCCTAGGTGAGGGCGAAGTTTCTGGAGACGACAGCCACATCTCAGATTGTTTAGCACATGGCATCCCGATGATCTCTTGTCCTATGAAATGCCTTGCTGAAGAAGGCTCCCGTTCCGGCTCCGCTATAGTCGGCTGTCGTGTACGCACCGCAGTCGATCCTCTTGTACATGTCCGACGTACAAGTCTAGAATCAGGTAAGACTGAAACGACTGGTGGCGTGCTAATAAGAGTGTTTATTGGTGCATGAGATACTCGTGAGGTCTGTCGCAGGAGTTGGCGCGGCCTTTGGTCGGAATGGATGTCGGAAAGCCTTCGTATTTGCAAGACGAATTCTTCCGATGAGCTGATCACGGGAGAGGCGAGATTAGATCTCTCTATTTCCGATGTAGATTCACGAGTCAAGAATGACGACTGAGGATGGGCATCAGAGCGTATGGTTGTACATGGCTTTGAAGCATACACAGATGTTCCTGAAACACTCGCTACCTTTTCTTCAGAGCTTGTAGATGTGGTGCGGATTCTTATTTTTCCTTGTGAAGAACGTGGAAAACGTGCCAGCCGTCTATTATCTGAGCTCCCAGTCAAGGCTCTTTTGCCTTTATGCCATTCAGATTGACTCATCTTTTCGTTGGCCCGCATCTGTAACGGCGTGGAGGGGCCACTGCTCGAAGAAGTGCTGATAACTTCTACTGCTGTACGATAGGTTTTGTCCACTCCCTTAGCTGTGACATCGTCTCTCTCATCTTGAATGGGTCGATATGGAATCTCTCCCAGGAAATTGTGCGGACTTGAACCATGAATAGAGAAGAGATTTTGGAAAAGTTTTCCAATGTATGTGTCGCACATATTATGTTTGTGCTGCTGCTGCTGCTGATCAAACAGTCTGTACTGCTGACCACAGTCAGAATCACTGCTCCCCGGATGTTGTTGCCGGTGTCGCCGTTCATACGCAGGATCTCCATGATATTTTACTATCAGTGGCTCTTCATTTTCTTCAAAAATTTCAGAGTCTGAATTGGGTTGTATTTCCATGACGGTGATGACAGAGCCGACGGATGGAAGCTCGGATCGCGCCACTTGAAGCCATTCCTAGATCTGCCTGGGTGGAGTATCCTCAGATTCTCGCAGGTGCTCAGTGACATGCGAGGTAAGTGTCGAGCAGGTGGAAGTGCGAGCGCGCGCTGGAGCAGGTCTTTGTCGATCTCTTTCCTCCGTGATCTTTGCTACATCTTCGGAAACCAAGGCATTCGCATTGTTGTCCAATCGGGTAGGATCCCCAGATAGGTCGAAGGATCTCTCGTTTAGCCCAAATTTTGCGTGTTTGCAACCTGGTCTAATGTCTTCATCCTCAGAAAGCGAAACACTTAGGTCTCCTGCAATTGACTCCAGCCCATACATGAGCCAATCACGCGTATCAGAAAGGTCAGTTAAATGTCTGCGTGTTTCCTGCGGCCAATCGTCTTCACTCAGCAATGCATTGCTGCGAGCGTTCTCTTCTGTGTTCCCTAGGGGCATATCGAGACGGCTTGAGACAGAGGCGCAGGACGTACTTTCGTAAGGGGCATTGCGGAACAACACCTCGTCTTTTGGTGTTGGTCTCCGATCAAGGTCAATACCAAAATCGTCTGCCGCAGAGTTGACTAGGTGCAACAAATCCGGTACAGTCTTCACAGCTTCGCGAAGCCTGGAACAAGGATCGTTAAGGTTTGGCCCAAGTTGCCCTTGGGATCCGACATTGAGCCTTTCAGCAGCCTTGGGTGGCAACAAAGGGACAGTTGGTTGACATTCGGAATCTGATGAACAAACTAGATGTGAAGGGTTGGCGCAGACACCGCCAAGCTGGCATTGTGTAATGATATCTCTCGACACTTTCCTGACTTTTACGATACCAGGTTGGCTGAGTTTGATAGTGTCAATGACACTCTGTAGTGTATTTGCATGCTCTTTGAGGATTGAGTCAATAATCCTACCAAGGTCGTTTGCAAGTCCGTCTCCACACTGGTCATTTGGCACTTGCTGGGCGTGATGCCGACAACAATCTGAACTGCGGGTTCCAGCAAGTTTGAGCTTGTTTGAAGAGGAGGAAACGGAATTGATAGATCCAGTTGCGGTTCGTCTTCTTGCCCGTCGCAGATAAGCAGCCTGTGTTCGAGGGGGAAGTCGAGTTGAGCATTGTCGACATCTTCTCGTTTGAGCTTGTTCACGATGCTCGTCATCGCACATGTATGAGAAGTGGCCACATGCCCGCTTGACCCATTTTCCAGGGTCTTGAAGAGGTCTCTTTGTGGTGATACCGCGAGGCCGGATGTGCGCACCTGGGAAGCCGAAGTCCTGTGTGATGCGTCGGCCAAATCCCTGGCGATCGTCCACATGGTCGGGAACCTCAACATCATTATATTGCGCTTCGATGCCGATATTGGCAATTGGAACTGGGATTGAAGGGGAGTTTCCCCGTGAGGGACTAGGGGAGCTTGTTCCGTCATGGCTGAGACCCAGTGACACGATATGCGCGGCCCTTTCGCTAACATCGGATGGTCTGTTGAACTTGTTGCGAAAAATCTCGAAATTTGGACTTGAGGTTTTAGATGATCTTCGGGCGGCGAGGCTGTCGGAATGGCTGCCGTCCTCAGTCAAAGCAGCACAGCGTGATCTGCGACTTTGGACTGGTGAAAGACTGGTGCCTCTGTCTTCGAACGTTCTTCGAATATCGCGACTAGACTTCGCACGTCGGCTTTCTTGCTGCTGCGAGAGAAGCCCCGAAGTTCCGACTTCACTAATCTCAGCACCTATCATTGATTTGTGTATGGTTGGACGCCTCACAGTGTCCTTGGATGTGCGCGATTGATTGATTGATTGGATTGGTTCCTTATGATCGGGCGGCGCATTAGAGATTGCATCTGGTTGAAGACTCTTATCTGCCACTCGTTTGGACCCAGTAGGTTTGGCCTCGCGATTCTGGTTTGCAAGGATGTTCATTGGCCTCCTGTGATCTGTGAATTCTTGCGCATTTTCTGGCGAGATATGACCATGCTCATGAGATAGCGGCTTGGAAGAAGTGTCGTTCGTTATCACTACGCCAGGAACATAATCGTTGGTACCACCTTGTGCGTAGGGGACTACATACTGGACCGCATCGACAGTTGAGGAGGAGGAGGCTGTAAGGTGTTGCAGTAACAATCCATTATTGTGTTGTTCCTTGTCCGACGTTTGTGAAGCGTCTAATCTGAAAGTGTGGGGGTCTACTCCCATAGAAGGGAAAATCAACTCAGGTGAGGGTACCGAGGTTCTGCCACACGGGGCAAGTGCTGAAGGTAGGAGAGCGGAGCCCCGTGGATGTTGAGAAAATTTGATCTCGTAGGAATTCTTGATTGATCGCACTGAGACCGGTTTTCGTGGTTTGAAAGGTGCTTCTGCGGGCTGTTGATGCGATTGTAGGTCCGTCGACCTAGGATCCTGTACCAATGTTCGCAGTCTATGCCCAAATCCACCCGGTGTGTTCGGTTGCCTATCGGCGTCTGGGCTGGGCTCAAAGGGCGCTTCTGCTTCCGACGCTGTCGTTCTGGGCTTGCGGTACGGATGTTCAATTCGCTCTAAGACTTGACCATACGGGTTCTTGCCCTGTAGATAAGCGGGAGACTTGCGACCAGTGGGAGACGTCCTTTGACATCTGATTGGTTGTTCCGGGAGGGTCAAGGTCGGTGGGTCAGTAGCATCGTTCTGGGTTGGTACAAGCGGTGATGGGTTTGACTTTTTGGGACAAGTTACTGGGACAGGGTTCTCGAACCGACCCAGTCTTCTTCGGATAGTTTGAGAAGGAGAGGTCTGTTCGCAGAAACCCGTATTGATCGCGCGAGATGTAGAACTTGATGTGGGCTGGTCAAAGCCTGGGGGCATGTGGAGTGTCGATTGTGGCGTTTTTGAGCCTTTGGTAATAGCCGTCGTTTGCTGCTGTGTTGGTTGATAAAAGAAAACGGGAAGATGTAATTAGATGGGTCCGTAGGGCTAGAAATGAGATGTGCTGTGTAGGGATGTGAGTGGGTGTGAGTGCACTGGATAAAGAAGTGGAAGAATATGCAGAAGCAAAAGTGCAAGAGCTTGGAATGTTGTAGTCGCCTCGTAGAGTTCCTTCTATCCTTTGCGCAGGGAAAGTACACGGCACCTGATACTATACATACCGCCCATGTCGTGCTTAGGGAGCGCTATTTACACATTTACTTCAACGCAGCCTGGAGGCTCTCGAGAACCTGGAAACTGTCAGTACCTTGTCCTTGGCTCTGGACTCGGAACGTACCTCAAGCTCGATCTTGGCCTCGGCAATGTCGGTCTCGCTGCCGTTTCCGCCAGCAATCTTCTGTGCCTCGGCCATCTGGTTCCTGACAGCCTGTTCCTACGTCAGTCGCAGCTTTCGTGTATCCTTGGATTCGCCCATACCTCGGCGCTAAAGTCCTCCAATGGGTAACCCTCGACGGCGTTGATGCTGAGGACGGAGTTTGGCTGCACAACGGCGAAACCGCCAGACAGGAAGAACTGCTTGCTGCCGCCCTGCTCCTCGATGATCTCGACCAGACCAGGCTTCAGCTGCTCGATGGAAGCAACGTGGTTGGCCAAGACACCCATCTCACCGGTCTCTGCGGGGAGGTTGACCTGGACACTATGCGGGACGCCAAGTCAGTATTCGCGTCATCGTTTTGCGGTATCGGTCGGAAGTTGGAGACATACACATCCTGAGACTTGTAGATGGACTGCAAAACAATCGTCAGCCCTCATTTCCTGGATGCAGAATTTCCTCGTGGGCGCATCCCAACATAGCCCGACTGGTGGTGCTGCGTACCTGATGAGGAAGAGCTAGAGAGAGCTTGATCTTGTCGTTGGCGACCTCGGCGTAGCCTCTGCGCTGGATGGGGCGGGCGATGGCGGCGGGCCTTGCGCGGAGGGCGGCTCTGGCGATGCGGAGGGAGCTCATGATGGACGGAGTTGTGGGGAGGATGCAATTGCTGGTCTACCGGAGTTGTTGGTGGTTCTGCAAAGCCCGAGTTCTGCGCTTCTCGGGATTAGCCGACGAGGCACCGTCAAAACGGCTAGCGCGGGACCATTGACTGTATCTATGCCTCCAATGTCTCAGCGCCTGAGGCTTGAGCGACAATGGGCAACTTTCACGACTCAATGCCACTCGTGTGAGATCCGCAGAGGGCAACAGCAGACGTGCGAATCGAATCGTATTTCATGTACGCCGGGGTATCTTAATTACAAAACTCCCATCTAAGACCATGATGCTGCCTACCATTCCAGCGCAGAACCAGGACCCAAAGCTCGCATACTCTCAATCGTCGAGGAATTGCTGCGGCGCTGCCATACTCATCCTCAGCTGTCTCTCCCGCTGTTTCGCTTGGAGCTCCAGCGTCTCTACCGCATAGCTCAGTCTGTCCTTCTTTGCTTTTAAGGCCTTGATTCTCAGCTCTTGCTGTGCACTAATAGCCTTGCCGCCACTTCTTTGTGTACTCCTGCTTGCGGGCCTGGAGCCCGACTCGCCTGTGCTGTCCCGTCCAAGGCGGCCGTCGTTCAGGTCGCATTTGGCTATGAGCGATTGCTCGCGACGCTCGAGTTTGTCCACGTAGTTTTCCACACGCTTGAGAAGATTGTCGACTTCGGGGCGAATTTCCGAAAGGAGTCCTGATTGCGCTGTTTGGAGATCGGACTCAGAAATGAGCTCAAAGTGCTGCGGCGCATGTCAGCTTCGCGAAAGCGCTTAAACCCAACTCCATGGAAAATGTACCTACCCGTGTTGTTTGCAGTACTCTGGCCAGTCGCGGAAGATCACTGACGCCGTCGTCCAGGATGTTGATGGAGTTATCTAGCAGCTGCATGCTATTGCGCAATGACGCTACACACCCCTCCAGCGGTGATGCCATAATTGCATCCAAATCTTCGGCAACTGGAGAGTATAGAGTTCCGGACCGCCAGTCAAGCGGGATGTCGCGGGGTTGTTGCTCCCTCGCCGTGCTGTTTACTGGTCGGTGTTTCCGCGCGCCGATAACGCCAAGCATATCAGTTCTGCCACCCGAACGGCGGCCGGAGCTCAATCCTCATCGTCCATCCCTCATCGCAATCGTCAACCAGTCCATTGCCCCTTCAACAACCGTCAATATGCCTCTTCTCGGAAGGAAGTTCCCTGCGCAGATCGGTATGTCGCCCTGCACAGCGCCAATAGCAAGCAGTGAAGCTCGAAACACCACTGACAGAGGAATTGCAGCCAAGCCCATGTGGCCTTTCTACGTCTCCGGTATGCTGCGCAACCCGATTTAGACCCTTTGTGAATCGATGGAAAATGCAAAAGGTGGACCTGGATAGATTGGGACTACGTGGGAAAAGGAATGGATGTGGGGAAGCCGGGTTAACAGAAATCACCAGGTCTCGTCATTCTCTACGGTGTGAACTCCGCCGCGAACGCCATGTCTCAAGGTGCGTAGCCCATATTCTTGCGCCTCAAATAGCCCTTTGGCTCTTTTGTTCGGAAGCTGACTCAGGACAGCCGACGAGTACAAGAACGACCCGCGAAACCCCGCCGTCAAGAACCAGGCACCCAACCACTAAGTCCCATTCGATGCGACAGCGGAAGCGGGTTTTGATGATACGAGCGCTATCAGAGGCAATGTACAATAACCGCGGAGATGGGAAAGCACTGGAAATCTCGCATTGAGACGGCCGTATAGACTGCGAGAATCAATCTTGGTCCATGACTAAATTGTGCCTTTTCAGACTGCGATATCGACTTTATTTTGGTCCTAACGCGCCAGGGCGCATCTAATAGAGACACCCTGTTGGAATGGCTGTGGAAGACTTTTTGTTGTACCCGGACACAGACCTCACTGAATTTGTAGGAAGAAGCAACATTATTTGGCTAGCCAGGCACTTGCCGGGGCTAGTGAAGTGCTGCCTAACCTGTCGTGAAGTCACAGTTAACCTTGCGTCATCGGGACAATTCTTTGGATATGGTTTTTGGCATGTCACATTCGCTAAAGCGCATGTCCGTATGCAAGTAGACTCCAACACGCGGGGTGATGACCGATTCCATGGATTCTCGATGCGTTTGTGCTATTAAGAGGTCGATGGTATTTTTTTAAAAAAAAAGCATCAGTCACCATGTACGTGTTGTGTGGTGGTTCGTTGAGCAAAAGTCGACCAAGCAGTCCACGAGAAGCTCAAATATGTCTTGGATATGTGTATCATGAACAGCCGGTCAGGCGACGGGCCTCAGACAATTGTTTCTTCTTTCAAATAGGCAAATGCACTTGGCCGAGGTGTCAAGCCGGATCGGACTGTGCAGAATTCTTATCCTTCCGACCTTCACTCGGCACAGCTACCCGAGGAGCGAGGGCTGTGATATGACCATGAATTCTCCGCCAGAGGTCAAAACAGCAGATTGCGAAAGACTTGTGGTTACATTGAAGCGTTACGCCTCTAAATCAGAAGGCATGATTTCTCTGGTGCGGGAGGAACGTGCGTATGCATTTCGCGTTGCCATGTTTACCGGATGCATCACGTCGACAACATGAAGCGTCAAGGTCTCGCTGTGCTGGGCTGACGTTTGCAAGACGGCATGCGTCCATGGGTACCTTGAACAGTAGCTGTCAGGTGAAACTCAACGGAAGCGAACTGTGGTAAGGCGCAGTCGGGCCGTGTGTTTTCTAGAACATCGGGTAGGGTACCTCACTCCCTAGTAACGCAGTGGCGTCTGCAGGTCGTTCTTGGGTGAAAGTCAAAAGAGCGCAACTATTGGAAGCAAGACGAGGATGCATCGAGGGGGCAGGCTCTGGAGCCGTGGCTGTGGCTCGGTTGCATGATGCGAGCGTCCGTTGGCGGCACTTGAAACGCGATGTGGCATTTCAGCGGGCTCGCCCTGGGGCATGGTCGGAAGGCGGCGAGCGGAAAGCAGCTGATTTGGGTAGCCATGGCTCCGAGATGGCAATGCGGGCAGTAGCTCTGATACACCGCCGCACCTGCAGTGAAAGAGGCCGCCTAGCGCGCCACGTGACGGTGTGCCCAGCCCAGCCGAATCCAAGGCAGGTGCACCTTCTGCATCCTCTCCATCCGCGCTCTCACAGCACCACGACCGCTGTGTGCTTGTTCTCCGAGGCTTCACTGCTGTCCCGTAGCCTGCAGCTGCCTCTCTGCCCTTTTCGTCCCAGGAGCAAGCCCTCGCGCCCCTCTGCCAGCCAGCCCACACAAAACCCCGTCGGCGCCCGTTATCCGTTGGGCTCATTCACGCCCTACAGTAAGTCCTGCCCAGCTCATCAGTCGGCTCCGCCCTCTGCACCCTGTGCCCCGTCTACCTTCACCACAACGCACGCCTGCATCACCTGCTCGACAGACACTCCTCCCCCGTCCCCTTCGACTGCACCCTCTAGCCTCTGTCGGCTGCCCGCTCCGCTTACTCACCGCCTTTGTTGGCAAAAGCCTCATACTGACCGGTCCGTCCGCTGCAGGCTGAAGCTCAAAACACCACCACACCCCATTGTCGGAACAGACAGTCGACCCACCGCCACGAAACCCTCACCCTCAACCACAGGCCAACCTCCTCAAGGTTGCACCTCCTCCAAGCATGACGACAATGGTACGCTCGCACTCACGCCCCCGCTTGCCCTCACGATGCCCCGTTGGTCTATCTCTGTAGAATACCAGGCTAACAGCTGTAGGATCTTCGCGTCGGCAATAAATACAGAATTGGCCGCAAGATTGGCAGCGGCAGTTTCGGTGACATTTACCTCGGTGCGTAGCAGCTGCCCGCCAGCCTCAGCCTCAGCCTCAGCCTCAGCCCGGCTCGGCTAACGCGTACAGGAACCAACATCATCTCTGGTGAGGAGATTGCCATCAAGCTCGAGAGCGTCAAGGCCAAGCACCCCCAGCTCGAATATGAGGCCCGCGTCTACAAATCCCTTGCTGGCGGGGTCGGCATTCCCTTTGTTCGCTGGTTCGGAACCGAGTGCGACTACAATGCCATGGTCCTGGATCTGCTCGGCCCTTCGCTCGAGGATCTCTTCAACTTCTGCAACCGCAAGTTCTCGCTGAAGACGGTTCTGCTCCTTGCCGACCAGCTCATCTCCCGCATCGAGTACATCCACGCCAAGTCCTTTATCCACCGTGACATCAAGCCCGACAACTTCCTCATGGGCATTGGCAAGCGTGGAAACCAAGTCAATGTCATTGATTTCGGTCTCGCCAAGAAGTACCGCGACCCCAAGACTCACTTCCACATCCCATACAGAGAGAACAAGAACTTGACTGGTACCGCCCGTTATGCCAGCATCAACACCCACTTGGGTGTCGGTACGTACTCCACATCCCCCCCCGACCTATGCAGCTCACAACTAACGCTCCCAGAACAATCCCGCCGTGACGACATGGAGTCCCTTGGATACGTCATGCTCTACTTCTGCCGCGGCTCCCTTCCCTGGCAGGGTCTTAAGGCGGCCACCAAGAAGCAGAAATACGACCGCATCATGGAGAAGAAGATGACCACCCCCACCGAGGTCCTCTGCCGTGGCTTCCCCAACGAGTTCGCCATCTACCTCAACTACACCCGCTCCCTGCGTTTCGACGACAAGCCCGACTATTCGTACCTCCGCAAGATCTTCCGCGATCTCTTCGTTCGCGAGGGTTTCCAGTACGACTACGTGTTCGACTGGACCGTCTACAAGTACCAGAAGAACGCCCAGGCCATCGCTCAGGCTGCCAACCAAGGCCAGGGCGATGAAGACGACAAGGGTCGCGGCCGCCACGTCACAACCACCGCCGCTGCCAATGCCGGTACTGCTGCTGGCGCCAAGCGCGGACCTGTCAACGCACGCCAGGAGGGCACCGGAATGTGAGTTCGATATATCTGATCCTCGTAAGGGACCCTCTCCTTTGCGTTCGGTGTCATGACGCTTAGCGTGGGGGATGTCAGAAACAGACCTTACTAACCTTGTTCCTTCTTTCAGGCAGCTTCGTTCGGCCAATAAGCGTGGCGGGGACCAGTATGCATCTGGTTACTGATTATTGATGCGGCTTTCGATTCGTCATCTCAACTCTTGCGTCACCGCTTCTTCGGACTTGGTCTCGCACGCACAACGAATGGGAAATGCGGCATTGCCGTCCTGGCAACATTTTGGACGGCGTCGCTCCTTGATCAGTTCATGGGATCCATTCGTCAGGCACCTGTTACGGACCTAGGGAGGCACTTGGCCTCGCATTTACTACGGCCGCGGGTTCCTGGCGACTATCTCATATTTCTGGAAGCTCGACCCAAACGACATTTCAAATTGGCACAGCACTTCAGCTTGCACACGACATACTTCGACAACTCTTGACCGACTAGAGCCAATGGGTTATTCGAAGCGTTTTGCACAGCTAGCGTTACTGGGCAGCTCTCCGTCTGATCACCGATGTTTGTTTGATTTCACCTCGCATTAATTACCCCTGCCCCCTTGTCCTTTTACATGGTTGTTAGTAGTTTCCTTGAGTTTCCCCCCTTCGGATTTGTCTGCCAGCTTGTGGGGAGGTAAAGCTTAACAAGGGGACGACCTTAAATTGTATCAGAAGAAGAATGTGTGCCTGAAGCTTGGCTGGTAGACTCGAAGGGTTGCAAGTGGTCGGTGACTAGAATGTGGGCGGCTGTGCTTCGTTGGGGAGGCAGCTTCCGGAGAGGAGGACACATCTAGCTTGCTACCATTGCGCTCGGAGACGGGAAAGGGGACGGGTGGAATTAGTGAGAAAGTTTTTCCTTCACTTGCTTTAGAAATACATGCTTTCCTCGAAACGTTTTCTCTGTGAACTGTGCATTGCTGTCTTCTCGTGTCTATGTCTTTCTTTCTCATTCATTTGTAATGCGGGGATGCTAGTGTGGGGGGGGGGGGTGGGGGGGGGGGGTACTGCACTAAGTGAAGTGCGCTACCATACACGTATCGTACACTTCGTTTCCTTTTTAACATGTACACCTATATCCCACCTTGCTTCGCAACCACATCAGCGCATCGCCCACAGACATCTTCCTTTTCTTCCTTGACAAAGCGCCAGCATCGCGGACACTTCTCCCCACTAGGCGGATGAACAAGCACCCTCGCGTTTCCTACCATGGTACTTCCTTCACCACCCGCCACCACAGCCTCTTCTTCGACCCACGCAAACCTCTGCTTCATCTGCTCCGGATCTTCGTTCGCGAAACCAAGCTGCGAGTTCGAAGAAGACGAATCAGGCAGCACGCGCACCCTAACCTCACTAATGACAAACAAGCCCGCGAACTGAGCCTCGATATCCGTCGACTCGAGGGCAAGCGGATGCATACACTTTGCAAACTCAGCACTCAGCTTCTCGGCACTAGCCGCGGGAAGGTAAACCGTGGCCGCACACTCAAGACTCGAACCAATCTTCTTCTCCGCACGCACTCTTTCCTGCGCAATCTTGATGGCAGCACCAAGCACACTCGTCGTCTCGCTCATGGCCTCCAGACCCGCGGTCTCCGATGCCGTAAGCGCGGGGAGAGCAGACCAGACCGCGCGAGCAGGATGCACACTGCCTTCCCTCAGCGGCTCAGGAACATGATCCCAGACCTCCTCGACAAGCAATGGACAAACCGGAGCCAACATCTGCAACAGCTCGTAGAAGATGAGGCCGAGAACGCGCTGCAGGGTCTCGCAATCCGCCTTGTCACCCGTGTAAACGCGGTCTTTCAGCGTTTCAAAGTAGAACGCGCTGAGGTCCATGGAAATGTACTTGTTGAGCGTATTAACACCCTTGAAGAACTCGTAGCGTGCAAAGTGCGCATGCGCCTCGCTGCTGACCTGGACGAGGCGGTGGATCGCCAGGCGATCTGTGAGGTCGTGGAAGGGCGCTACAGCGGGGACAAGGCTGTTGAAGGAGGTGAAAGGCGGGGGGCAGGACGGAAGAGAGAAGATGCCTAGGAGCCATTTGAAGGTGACGCGGTATTTGTGCAGGGCTTGGTTTACCGACATGAGGACGGGCTGGCCGATGGTCACGTCACGCGTGTAGTCGCTGCTTGCGGCCCAGAGGCGAAGCGCGTCCGCGCCCATGGCATCGTAGGTCGGTGTGTGCTTCGTGGCCGGATCTTGCTTGACGCCCTTTTGCTTCTTGCGCTTGACGGGTGGGAGGAGTTCGCCCGACATGATTTGGAAGGGGGAAATGACGTTGCCAAGCGACTTGCTCATCTTGCGGCCGTCGGAGTCGAGCGTGAAGCCATGCGTAATGAGAGTCTTGTAGGGTGCTTTCACTGTCTCGGTGGAGTAGGGTTGCGTAGCCACGTGGGTGAGGAGCGATGACTGGAACCAGCCGCGATGTTGATCGGTGCCCTCGAGGTAGACGTCGGCAACTGGCTGGTCCTTTTGTGCGGGGAGAAGAGTCCAACTTGTGCCGCTGTCAAACCATACATCCATGGTATCCCTACCGCGAACATAGGTGCCAGTGAGGTGTTTGGGCTTCCAAGCCGGGTCGTCCTGCGCATCTGTCCACCAAGCATTGATGCCGCGTTCTTTAATTACACCAACAACATGCTCGATGACCTCAGAGTCCATGGTCGCCTTGAGTGTATCGCCTTCGACTTTGTACAAGGCTGGAATCGGAACGCCCCAAGCGCGCTGGCGCGAGATGCACCATTGGCTTCGGCCCTGTATGAAGCTTTCCAAGCGACTGCGACCGGATTCAGGCATGAAGTTGACATTGGCAATTGCCTTCATCGAGGCGTCCTTGATTCCTTCGACGTTGGCAAACCACTGCTCGGTAGCGCGGGTAATGACGGGCTCTTTGGTCCTCCAGTCGATGGGGTACTTGTGGCGGTAGTTTTGTTTGCCACGCAGCATGCCTAGCTTTGACAAATAGTTGCACACGGCATTGCTACCCGATTTCTTGACATCGGCGACGGGAAGGCCTTCCAAGAGTTCAGGCTGTTCTGGGAAGGCATCCTTGGTGAAAGCGCCTGCATCGTCTATGGGGGCAAAGGCGGAGACGTTGAGCGACATGCATACGTTGTAGTCATCCATGCCGTGTCCAGGGGCGAGATGAACTAATCCTGTGCCTGAGGAGTCTGTAACAAAGTCTGCGTGTATGATGGGTTGCAGTCCACTTGCCTTTTGGAAAGGGTTCTCGTACTGGACTTGATCGGCAAGGTCTGACCCTCGCACGTCTGATACGACAATCTCAAGCTTGCGCTCAAGAATCTTCTCGTACTCTGCTACTCTGGAAGCCGCAATAAGGACCAACTCGTCACCGTTTTCTGCATCCTTGACGATGCAATACTGCATATCTCGGTGCACCGCAATGGCTTTGTTCGCTGGAAGAGTCCAGGGCGTGGTTGTCCAGATGACTACGCTGACTTCGCCCTGGACACTTTTCATTGCTCCGGTTTTCAGGGCCTCTGATAGATGCACGGGATATCGTACAAAAGCAGCTAAGCTCTTATGCCCCTCATCGTACTCCAACTCAGCCTCTGCAAGCGCCGTCCTCGAGCTTGGGCTCCAGTACACAGGCTTGAACTGCCTGTAAATCAAGCCCTTTTCAAACATGCTCTTGAACACTTCCAGTTGCCTGATCTCAAAGTCACGATCCATGGTTTGGTATGCATGATCCCATTCGCCCATGACGGCCCATTCCTTGAAGCCTTTCTTCTGCTCCTCAATCGTCCGGGTAGCCAATTCTCGCGCTGCCTCCCGCACGCTCACAGGATCCGTTTGTGCTGCATCTTTCTTCCGGGCCTGAAGCGCCTTGATTTCAATGGGCAGTCCATGACAGTCCCAACCGGGGATATATGACACCTTTTTCCCTTGCCCAACCTGGAATCTGCAGATGACGTCCTTGGTAATCTTGTTCAGCGCATGGCCAATATGCAGCGGTCCATTTGCATACGGCGGCCCATCATGCAGCGTGAAGCTTCCCGGTGACCTCTGATCCTGTCCCCCTAACGCAGCAGCAGCTCCCTTCTGTTCGCTGCCCTGCTTCTCCGGGTGTCCCTTGTATACAATGCGTTCCGAGCTCTGCTGCCAGGCATACAGCTCATCGGTACATCGTCGCAGGTACTCTCGATTCGTGGACGCTAGCGGTCGCGGCGGAAAGTTTGATTTTGGCAACCGCAGCGTGTTTGACCATGATGCGCGGAGGATACGAGTCGGGGTTAGCATAATAGCATCCTGGGCGGGCGAATCGGCGGGGGAAGTGGGCGGTGGTGCGCCCGACATTTTTTGGATCGTCGACTTCATCTGGCGATGGCTCGGCTAGTCTCGGTGATAGTACGGAGATAGTGAACAGGTACAACGATTGCAAGAGAATCTGTAGTGGAAGACTATTAGACTACAAATCTGTGGTCGCTCAGAATGTAGTGTAACAAAGAGATAGCATTTCACAAACAAAGCTATGTATCCTATTCACCTTAGTGCTCAATACGTTCTGTGCATTCGCTTTTTACTACAAAGTTGATGCCACGATTACATTCACGGAGTCTCTCAGCCTTTGCTACACACTTCGGCAACATCAATCAAAGTCTTCCAATCACTGCCCCTTACCCAGAAACGTCAATGCAGCAACAACGTACCCCTCCATCCCCACCGTAAGCGTAGGCTGCACGACTGGCGCAAAGAACGGGCTATGGTTCCCAGGCACATCTTCGCTCAGCCTACCTTCTTCTTCCGCCTTATCCCAAACCTTCTGATCTGTCCCACCATACAAGAAGAAGCAACTCGGTTTCCCAATCGCCGTAGCCAGGATACCAAAGTCCTCGCTGCCTTGCAGCCTCGCAATGTCGTTCTGGTACCCGTGTTTTCCCGGTTCGAAGTGCTTTGAGAAGGACTTTTCTAGCGCATCCGTAATGCCATCGTCGTTAAATAGTAAGGGGAATTGGGTTGTGGGTGTTAATGTGGGTTGATCTGGGTTGTTGGATGCTTCTGCCTCGCTGGCTATGATGCGTTTGACGCTTGCTAGCACACGTTCGCGGGTTTTGGGTAGACCTGCACGCACGTCGATCTTCAGGTTGGCTTCCGAGGGGATGATGTTTTCGGCATCACCGGCGTGGAAGGCGGACACGGTTACGACGGCAAAGTCCAAGGGGTCGACTTCGCGCGATACGATGGATTGGAGGCGCATAATTGTGGAAGCCGCTTGTAAGATGGGATCAATACCACGATGCGGGGTTGAAGCGTGGGCTTGACGGCCTGGAATGCGGAGTCTGCATTACGTTAGTTCTCAAAAGATCTGTCAAAGAGTCAATATGACTTACTGGAATCTATCAGCTGAACTAGCTATCAATCCGTGTTTCGTTCCAATCACGCCAGCTCTCTCAGGCATGACGTGTGCCCCAACAAGGACATCAGGCTCCTTCATCTTCTTGTAGAGACCATCATCTACCATGTTCTGCGCTCCACCAGCCCTCTCTTCAGCGGGTTGAAACACCAGTATGAGCTCTCCGCTCCACTCGTCTTTACACTTGACTAAGCATTCTGCAGCCGCAAGTAGCGCGGTAATGTGCATGTCATGCCCACAAGCATGCATGACTGGTTTCTCAACCCCATCAAGGTCGCTCATGCGCGCCGTACTCGCATACTGTAGGCCTGTCTTTTCTTCAACAGGTAATGCGTCAATGTCAGCGCGCAGCAGAATAGTCTTGCCAGGGCCGTTGGAGAAAGAGGCAGCTATGCCGTGGCCGCCAATTGACGAATGAACCGCGAACACATTGAATGTTTTGAGGTGCTTGACGATGGCTTCAGCTGTATTCTTCTCCTGGAAAGAGAGTTCTGGGTGGGTGTGGAACCATTTATCTAGTGGCTTGTTAGTTGTCGTTGAGATAGGGTCAAGTGGGGAAAGTACTTACATAGTTCTTCATAAGAAGCCAGGTCCGGCTGGTGAGCTTTCACGATTTCACTTATCGAAGGCATGGTTCTTTGTTTGCAAAAGAATTGTTCGTGGTGATAGATGGGATTGCGCAATCCGCATCTTCGTGGTGAGCCATGACTGTTATATACTAAAGCAAACGGTAGACAACTCGGCAATCGACCTGCCTTTGCTGCGCTAGTATGAGTTGCCGGGGCGGAATTAAAGAGCTCCAGATTCACAGCTGTGAGGGGTTTCCGACGGGGAACGTTGTAGATGACGTACAACCTTTGGAGTGTGGGGTAAGATAGCTTCCTTATCGCATCTCCAAATCTCCGATCGGAGCATGAAACCATGGAATGAGACACGATGGTTGTGATAAGACTTAGAAGTAACTATGCATGTTACTTGGAATAAAAATCATTGAACACGGGCATTTTGTCTGATGAAACTGTATATCATGCGTTCGTACTAGTACAACATTGCGCAAAACTGCGACCGAACAAGACCCAAAACGCCTGATGATTATCCAACACCCAAGACGCACGATTTGAAGCAAAAAGACTCGAATGCAGGGCGTGAGTTTCAATGGCCCTCAAAACTCAAAGCAGGAAGCACCCAGTGGTTCTTTGGCGTCACTATCTAGACGATGTTTGGTACGCGATGGCGAAGCCTCATAACTTCATGGTGGCCCGCCGTCTCCTTTGAACGCCCAGACAATCTTTTCGGCTGGTAATACACCAATTTTAAGATGTAAAAAACAATTGTCGACTTCAGTCACTTATGGCTCGGTCACCTCATTATTGTCCTCTTCGAGTTGCTTTTCAAGACTTCCCATGAGATCTGGTTCAGAGGTCGGCGCAGAAGGAACGGCAGATGGGGGCTGAACGGCTTCAGACTCAGGCACTGGCTTAGAGTTTTGTTCCGGCTCTGGCGCCGTCTCCTGCGCAGTCTCTTGCGCAGTCTCTTGTACAGGCTCGAACGGGATCTCTGGTGCAGAATCTTGTACTGGCTCTGGAACAGACTCGGAAGTGGGCACAGGTGCAAGCTCGGCTGCAGGCTCGGGTTCAGATGCGACCGTCGACGCTGGTGCAGCATCCGCTTCTACCGTAGGTGCCGAGATTTCGCTCGGGACATCTTCGGGAACGGCATTTTCGGTGGTAGTTGCAGAAGTTGGGATCTGGTTGAGTGAGTTCTGACGGCTGTGAGACATGGTAGACAGCGGCAGATCCGGTGAACTAGATGTGTCACGTTTAACTAGCTCCTGGGCGGTCTCAGATGCTGTGCTTTCTACGGCTGTTTTATCGACCTCCCCGGCATTTTGAGGTGACCCTATGGTAGTCGTCGTCAAGGGTTGTTTTGTTTCTGTAGTGGTCTCAACAATGGCTTCGACTGGGTCGTCTGCTGGTGTCTCCATCTGGACATCGGCAGAAGAGTCTGCGACAATTTCTGCAGGGGCAGTCGCAGGTGTGTCCGAGATATCCATGGCTCCAGCGCTGGGTGGTGCCACTGACGATCGCAGAGGAGTTACCGGGGTCGAGGTTCGTTCCATGTCATGGTCTTCGTCTTCAGAGCCTTCTTCACCAGAGCCCTCCTCGTCCTCTCCACCAGCGTCGGCCATCGGTGTGTCTCCGCCGTCTGAAGGTGCCACGGACCCATCTTCGCGTTTGACACTTGGTACTTCAAGCATGTCGCCACCAGCAGTCGATGCTGGCGTTCCTTGCTCTGTTGCACCCTCAGCAAAGACTACCTTCTTCTTGCCTCTACCAGGACCTCCGCGCTTCACCTTCTTTTTAGGGGGTGGCGGTCGTCTTCTGGGTGGCGTTTGCTGCATGATGTCGTTGGCTACAACGATGCCTTCAGCATTCACAACACCGACGCCTTCAACGATCGTTCCGGGCGCAGCAGTAGCTGGTGCAACCTCGATTGCGGCATCGGTGGGCTGAACCTCGCCCTCCACTGCCTGCCCCTCAGGAACAAGCACTTTGTAGACAGCTACATTGCCTTCTGCGTCAAGCTTCTTGACCTTTGTTTCGCGCAACGCAGGCTGTGCCACTTGGGAGCTAATGTATGGAGACGGGAGACCCTTTCTCCTCTTTGCAAGATACTCTGGCTCCGAAACTTCGAGGTGGCGTGCTACCTTGACATACTTCTTGATAGTAAACCCCGTACGAATCTCTTTGCTCTCTTCCTCCTCATCTTTCATCTCGTTGTCGTCTTCCGGTGGCGCTGGCGGTTTATACAGCTTTCCAGATCGAGCTGCTCGCAGTAATTGCTGAGAATGTTCTGGCAACATGTGGGAATCCCGAGGCATGGGTAGTTCAGGCCAGGCATCCTTGTCCAGAGGTTTGTTGTCCGCAGAGTGTGGTTCAATGGTTATTTCTGCTTCCCGAAACTGAGTGATGGGAAGCCCGTCCAGCACATTGTGCTCTGTTTGACCACGTCCCGACCTGTTGGAACGGTCCCTGTTCCGAAACTAGTCACATGATGTTAGCATTTACTTCATTTCCATAGATATCGAAGACAAAAATCCATGCCGCGCTGTAGATGGGGAAGAAATTGTTTGCTATGATAAAGTCACGCGCCAACGGTGTACTTAGATGTTAGTACAGCATAGATGTTTCCACCCGGTCCCCTCTTGGCATCATCCTTTGACGAGTCCATATTATGACACACTGTTTATCCTACCGTGCGCGCCTTGCTAAAACATGTCGCTGCGACGGTGACGAGGTGATGATGAGGAATACAATGCGCGTAATAAGAATAGCGTCTTTGCGCACGCGTGCAGCTGTTGGACTGATGTGATGCCGCGAAAGCGGAGATTCGATGCAGATTCAATCAAGAACACAAGTAAATGACGTACCGGAGCCATGTTAACATGCGACTGCCTTGATGAGCAGGCGGTGAAGGTGGATATCGACGTTCGCGCAATGCGGCGGGAAGTCGCGATGCGTGAAGGGGAAGCGCGTCGGTTTGCGACCTCCAGGGCTGGAAGGTGCAACCGTGCGCCACTATACCTGTTTGGGTGCGCCTGCATATATGCACTCTTGACCAACTGTATCTGAGGACCTAGGTAAGCACAACTCCTGCGCAAATTTAGAGCGATTTGTATCATGAAATCTTCTAAGCGATGCCTAGATCAATCGTTGCTCATGCAAAGATGTATGGTTCAGTATCGCTAAAGAATCAAACCAGCGCTTTTCACCCACGATTCCAAGCAATGAGAGCTCGAGGGCTTTACACACAGTTCTTTCCCAGGGTCAAAAACTTGAGCCCATCTGAAAGACAAACTACGTAGAATTGTGAGAAGGCTATGTTCTATGGCTTGGTCTTAGTTCCGGAATTCAAAAGAATAGAAAAAATGTTCCTAGTCAAAGGATACAGCAAGCAAGCGTCCATGCTAGAACAGTAGTGTGGGTTTAGCCCGATGTGATATGTGAGCAAGAAACAAGACTCAGCATACAGAGAGATTCGATAAAGGAGACATGTGTAGTACTTTTGTGGAATTTACACCCTGTCTGATTACTCTACCCTTGAGAGTTGAATGGCGGGCCCCATATAATACAGTAGATTCGGTCCTTACAACTCATCTGCAGCCAAGAAGACATGACTGCGTCCGCACCACAAGTCCTCATTCCATACAATGTGCGCTTTGTTGTTACAAGATATTTTCGTCTCGTCGTGGACAACTCATTTTTCGCGTGGTACGCTTAATCCCAACCCTGGTCCTTCACTCTGACAATGTCGCTGCGGTCTCCCTTTTGCTTGCCCTCTTTGCCGCCCTCAACGACTAGTCGATCGATCTGGTAGAATTGGCTGATCACTGTTTGTCTCTGTGGATTCCAATCAGCGTGAGTTCCGTTCTGCATTGCCATCGGTCCTGGTATCCGCCTATGCGCATCTGCGCTTATCGCTCCTGGTGCCGTTTGATGCCTCGCCAGTCTTCTGTCCTGCCTTTTTTCCAACGACAACTATTGCCAGGTTTGCTTACACCGCGCATCCCGCCACATTTAGAAGTTGCGCACTCACCTTCAGCATCTGCAGCTCCTTCAATCCTTTCTGCACCATCTCTTGTATGGTCCGCTCCTCCGTTATGGCCTTGCTATCCCGAAACGCATCGCGCGTTCTCCGTTTTGCGTATTCGCGGAAATTGTAGGCGGCGAATTGACCGCTCTGGCGTAACAACGACCGATACTATTTCACATCACGAGTTAGCAGCTGATTGATGTACCGCAGTATAGGTTCGCATCTTGATTTGGCGATGGAACGCATGGCCGTTCGAGGAGCACGGAGGGATTCAGGTAGGGCGATGAGGCTATACAGCGGTGGCGCGGGGTTGTGTGGGACGCTGCGACCATGGGAATACGTACGAGCGAGCGCACCTGGTAGGCCATGTCGCCTTTTGTTGCTTGTGCTAATGACATGATGGTGGTGTGTGGGCGGCAGTAGGCAAATGTCAGTGTTGCGCCTGGGAATAAAAGTCGCTGGTTAGGTCATAGGTCTTGGGCACATGTCGGAGGAAAGCTGCGAAAGTCCGAGCTGCCGTCCAACTTCGCCGCGACTTTACGGAAAACTACCACGCAGCTGTACATGAGGCGGATGGCATGAATCAGAATTGGGTTGAGTCCACATGTTTTCATTAGACAGTCGTAACTGCAATTCAAGTGGTCGGGCTATTGAGCCAAAGCTGTTGTACACAAAAGGCCTCTTCAATCTCCCTTCGAACACTGTGGGGTATGCACATCTGGACCCTGCCTTCAAAACGCCACCCAATGCAAACGAACATAAGTTTTGGAATCACAGTGGTATCTGTAAAAGAAAAGCAGAACCTACTCACTCATGCACAAGCTCTACTGGCGATGCTTTTCCTGTATCCTGCGCAGCTGCTCCTGGACGTTCATGCTCTGCATTTGGGAGAGACGGGCAGCATCCTTCGCAGGATCTGGCTGTCCGTCATACGACAGCGCAGCCTTCTTTCTGCGAGCCTCTTCTTCTGCGGATATCGGCTGACCGGTAGCACCGTCATATATGTCCTCACGCTGACTGGCAAAGCGCTTGAGGTTATTCGCAACGTCGGCGGTGTTGATCGTGGTGGAGTATCGAGCTTCGGCCTTATCGCGCTGTTCTTTCCAGCGCGGATCGAGTAGTTCAACTGGAAGCGTATTAGCACATCTGCTTCTACATGCAGCGAGGAAAGGAGGGGTTGCTCACTTCGAATATGCTCGTCCATCTCATTGGAGGGAATTTGCTGCTTGCAGTTAGGGCACACGGCCATTGGTACGTTTGCCTTCTTTGCGGCAGCGCGGGGAACGTAGTCTGTGACGATGCGGCCAGGCGCTCCTCTAGCAGCAGCCTGAGCGCGTGCGCGCTGCTCGCTCTCTGCTTGGCGCTCTTTGGCCAATCGTGCCTGCTCCTCTTCACGTGAGATCTGCGCTGGTGTGCGGTAATCGGGCATGGGAGGAGGTGCGTATGGCGAGGCGCCGTATGGTGACTGCACAGGTGGCGCCATCGGGGAGTAGTTTGGTTGCATCGGCGGCGGCGGTACCTGCTGTTGAGTAGCGTTGTAATAGCCAACATCGTCGGGCATGGCTTCCTCGAGACGACGGGTCGATAGGGAGACAGCAGCTTTCTGCTCAAGAGACTGGGACTGTAGATCATTCAGCTGAGCGGGCGGAGGAAGATCCGCGGCATCGTCAGCCTCATCAAATATCACCGTCGCAATGACGCTGAAGTCGTGCCAGTCGATGGTCGCATACTCCTGCTTCTCGGCCTCTACCTTTTTCTCCTCCTTTTCCTTTTGCGCAGTCACGTACTTGACATACTCAGCGCGGCCCTTGGCGCGATCCAAGACGTGGAAGCGGTTTTTGATATTGTGCTGCAGCTCCTCAATTCGCGCCTCGACTGTCGCTTCTTCCTCAAGCAAGATTTTGTACTGTTCGACGAGCGATCGGAAGAACTGGAAGTAGCTGTGATTTGGTCGGAGAAAGTCAAACTGATAGTTGCCCAACTCACGGTTGCGCAGATCCTTCAGCCAATTCTCACCCACACGCGCCGTGTACAGAGCTGTGAGTTTTAGCACTTCCAGGTCTTTGGCGTTGATGTTGGGCATGCGGGCCGAGAAGCGGAATCTTGGCGGCTCAGGAGGACCTTTGGGCTTGTTGTCCACGACTTGCTTAGCGTTCTTGTCGGCGGAGCGTCCGTGGCCCTCCCTCAGCTGCTGTAGATACCACAAGAAGTAGGCGTTGTACGGATCGTCTTCCAAAACGAAGCCAAAGTTGTTCTTAGTGGATGAATCGGCTGTGAGGCGCTGCTTCATTGCCATGAGCTGTTGATCACCCCGGCGGGCAATGAAATCGGCTGTCTTCGCAACGGCTTCGCGTACGCCCGGTGGGGGGATGACCATGTTCGAGGGCGGCTTCACGTCGAGCTCGACAGGCCCAGCTGGGGGGGCGTCGCCATTGGTGTTGGCCATTGCGGATTGCGTTAATGTGCGATTCGATAACGAGGGAGGTCGTCCGTAGGGTACTGCCGATGAGTCGCAAAGGGGAAGTCAAGGCAATCGCAAGATACACGACGTGGTGGCGGCGGCGGCGGCGGCGTGGAATCAAATGGCGATTATCACGTACCACTGACTTGCGCGCAACACGTGTCGGTACGGCGGGGAGTCGAGTAGCGACGGTCGAGGTTCGCGATGCGGAGAGTCGCAAAGTTCCAGGACAGTAGGCTCCAAGCCGGACCAACAATGTTCCGCGCCAGGCTCCAGCCACACGTCCGCCACACTTGTAAGGTTGAAGCACTCGGCGCAATACTCGACGCGTCCCGGCTTACAGACGGCTGTCGGGGCGTCGGTCCAGCTCTCAGTTGAAAGGCTAATTCTAGAATCGCTCGACCTGCTAGATTCACATGTTAGAGTGAATGCACGTCCACTACGCACTGCGGCCTATTTCGAGCCCTCTGATTCCCAGTTCGGCAAGGGCCCGTCGTAAGGAACAGCTTGCAACAAGGGTCAATTGGTACGCACCACTACTGCTCGCGGGTCCCTCCCCCTGGCTCGAACCATTGCGAGCGACTACAGTTACGGCGCCCACCGTTCTCCCTTCATCTTGATGGGACCTTCGCACTTTCATTAACTCTCTTTCTTCCGACTAGAAGCCCCGAGTGGTGTCTGACGCATACCACTCTGGTTGCACCTTTATCCCGTGTTCAACTTCTGGCATTCTGACACAACTTCGCCCATCCACTGATCGATCCACGCACCGTCTACTCAATCCGCCACCATGGCGACCCTCTCGGCCCCTGACGCATACCTGGGCGAGAAATCCTCATCGCGTCGTTCCGGCAGGTCAAAGTCGCGATCACGCTCGCGGAATGGCCGAAAACAGCAGCAGTCTCAACAGCAGAAAGTGCAGGGCTACGCCTCCGAGGGCGTGCAGGACCATGATATTTTCAACCTCCCAGCTTCGGACTGGTCGCTTTTGACCATGCTGACCCTCCTTGCGACCGCTGTACGGCTCTTCCGAATCCAGCAGCCGACCAGCGTCGTCTTCGATGAGGTCCATTTTGGTGGATTCGCCTCGAAATACATCAAGGGCAAGTTCTTCATGGATGTTCACCCTCCGCTGGCAAAGCTTCTCATCACACTGGCGGGTTGGTTGGGCGGATTCGACGGAAACTTTGACTTCAAAGACATTGGCAAGGACTATCTGGAGCCCAAGGTTCCATATGTCACTATGCGCATGTTGCCTGCTATCTGCGGCATCTTGACGATTCCGACCATGTTCCTGACCCTGAAGGCTGCCGGCTGCCGTACTACGACAGCGGCATTGGGTGCAGGCCTCGTTATCTTCGGTAAGAAACCAGCCTTATGAACTGGTACAATATGTGCTGACTCTCGTTAGACAATGCTCTCGTCACTCAGTCCCGCCTCATCCTCCTCGACTCGCCCCTCGTCATCTTCACCGCCCTCACCGCGCTCGCATGGACCTGCTTCATGAACCAACACGAACAAGGACCTTCCAAGGCATTCCAGCCATCGTGGTGGTTCTGGCTAGCTGCCACTGGTCTTGGTCTCGGTGCGACCGTCAGTGTCAAGTGGGTTGGCCTGTTCACCATCGCTTGGGTCGGCAGCTTGACACTCCTCCAACTCTGGGTTCTGCTAGGAGACACCGAGAATGTGACGCCACGTCTATGGTTTAAGCACTTCTTCGCCCGCATGTTCTGCTTGATCGTCATTCCCGTCTCATTCTACATGGCTATGTTCGGAATCCACTTCATCTGCCTTGTCAACCCTGGCGAGGGTGATGGCTTCATGTCTTCCGAATTCCAGGCGACACTAAACTCCAAGGGCATGCAAGCTGTGCCAGCCGATGTTGCTTACGGAAGCCGCGTTTCTCTACGCCATTGGAACACGCAGGGTGGGTACCTTCATTCCCACAGCCACATGTACCCGACCGGAAGCAAGCAGCAGCAGATTACTCTCTACCCCCACAAGGACGAGAACAATATCTGGATCATGGAGAACCAGACTTTACCGATCATGCCAGAAGACTATGCCGGACCTAATCTGACCAGCCCCAAAGCCTGGGATGAGGTGGGCCCCACTTACATCGAAAACGGCGGTGTCGTTCGTCTTTATCACATCACCACCGATCGACGTCTCCACTCCCACGATGTCCGCCCACCCGTTACCGAAGCAGATTGGCAGAACGAAGTATCAGCGTACGGTTACCAGGGCTTCGAAGGCGATGCAAACGACCTCTTCCGTATCGAGATTGTTAAGAGCAAGTCCGACGGAGCCGTAGCGAAGCAGCGCGTCCGTACTATCCAAACCAAGTTTAGGCTTGTTCATGTCATGACTGGCTGCGCGCTCTTCTCTCACAAAGTCAAGCTTCCCGAATGGGGCTTCGAACAACAAGAAGTTACTTGCGCCAAGCAAGGCACCCTACCCAACAGCATATGGTACATTGAGGGCAACGTACATCCGCTGATGGTCGATGGAGAGGTCGAGAAGGTCAACTACCGCAACCCAGGCTTTTTCGGAAAGTTCTGGGAGCTGCAGAAGGTCATGTGGAAGACTAACGCCGGCCTCACGGAATCGCACGCTTGGGACTCTCGTCCTCCGTCCTGGCCCATCCTCCGCCGCGGCATCAACTTCTGGGGTAAGCACCACCGCCAAATCTACCTTCTAGGGAACCCAGTCATTTGGTGGAGCTCCTCCGCGCTCATCGCCATCTACATCGCTATCAAGGGCATTGCTATCCTTCGGTGGCAGCGGGGCTACCGCGATTACAACAACGTCACATTCAAGCGCTTCGACTACGAGGTCGGTATGAGCATCCTGGGATGGGCGTTCCACTACTTCCCCTTCTATCTGATGGCCCGTCAACTGTTTTTGCACCACTACCTCCCAGCCCTGTATTTCGCCATCCTTGCCCTGTGTCAGATATTTGACTTTGTGAGCTACCGGTTCAGTATATTCGGACTGAGGCAATACCCCGCCATTGGTCAAGCCGTAGCTGTCGGGTTCCTGGCTGTTTCTATCATGGTCTTTACTCTCTTCGCGCCACTTGCCTATGGAAATGCATGGACCAAGGGTGCATGCAACAGCGTCAAGCTCTTCAACACTTGGGATTGGGATTGCAACAACTTCCTCACTTCGGTAAGCACTATCTAAACTATATATAACATTTGTCTAACTTTCTGTAGTACGAAGCATACAACAGCCAGAGCGAGCCTGTTGCATCAGTATCTGTGCCTTCATCAGCGCCGCCTGCGCCCGCTGTGCCCAAGGTTCAGCCCGAACAGCCTAAAGAGCAGCCAAAGGAACAGCCAAAGGAACAGCCAAAGGAACAGCCAAAGGAACAGCCAAAGGAACAGCCAGAGGAACAACCAGAGGCGCCCAAACAGGACAATGTCATGTCCGAGCAAGCGGCTGTTTCTCCACCGCCTCAGGATGTCCCAGAGGGTCTGCCTGTCGTTTCCAAGGAGGAGCGTATTGAATACCGTGACGAAAACGGCCGCATCCTCGATGATGACGAGGTCTCAGCACTTGCCGGAAAAGTCAGCTTCAAGACTCGCTACGAGACCCGAACCCGCATCGTTGATGGGCAAGGTAATGAGGTCTACGAAGGCCTGGTCGATTCTCATGATGATGCTAAGGAACATGGCGTCGCACCGCCCCACCCCGACGCTGAGGGCCGAAACCCCGAAACTCAAGAACAGGCCGAGGCACCTGAGGCCAGCGAAGTCCCGCCGACTGTCGAAGTTGTCGAGGACCAACAAAAGGAGAAGAGCGTCGAGGATCAGCAAGAGGAAGCTCAGCCTGCTAGTGAAGCTCAGGCGGCAACTCAACAGGGAGAGTAAGATTCTTCGCTGCTCTCTTCATGACACTTTTGATTTTATAGTTTCTCTCTCTCTCCTTTTGTACCATAGGGACGGATATGTGTTAGCAGCGTATGGAGCTGGTGGCGCTAGGTCTGGTATAGGACAGACATAACGGCAGATAGGAGTGGGTTGCATCTGTATGATTATATAATCTGATTTGAAAATTCCTGTCGGTGTCCAAAAAATCGATGCTGTGAATCCTATTGTGCATGGGCAACAAGTCTATCGAACGATATGGTAAAGGTTCCAGATGATACCAGATGATGCCGTGTCATGGAACTGCAACTTTTTAGCTGTTTGCTCCCCAGTGCCGACATTCAAAGCCGCGACATAGCTGGATAGCCATAGAAAGGGCACTGCCATTTTGAATCAATACCTGTGAATCCGTCGACATCGAAAGCATGGTAAGCTAAGATGACTCTGAAGATTGTTTTTGAGGCTTGAGACCATGTCAGCCTCAGGCCGGATTAGGCAGCTTGCTAGCACGATGTACGCTCACGCGATCACATGCATCGGCCGCGATAGGAGGACCAGCTTATTTCACGACACAGTTTTTCCACTGTCACGCACCAGCCGACGCCACACACTTCCACGCCATCCGGGCCGCGATCATGTGCCGTTGGGCAATGATGCAGGGACCGATTGCGCCTCTGGCGTACACGCCAGCACCAGCGCCATATCTCCAGAATCTGACCGTTGATCTCACACGATACACCAATAAGGTGGTGCACTAGCTAAGATGTCGGAGCTCGTGGTTTGGCGCGTGGACGATTTGTCCGGCGCAGGGCTGTTGGCAGAGCTAAAACAGGCGCAAAGTAAACGTTGGTAGCCGGGGTGGTGGTGGGCTTGGAAGGGGAGAAAGAGGGGTCTATGATCTAAATGATAGCCGATCGCTGCTCCGTACGTATAGCAGTGCGAGAAAACGAAGTTTAGCACACACTTTTTTTTTTGCCTCCCGCCCACAGCCTTCCCACTCAACTGTCCTGCCTTCTGTGCTTTCCCTTCCCACTTGCTCGGCGGCGGTGGAGCCGGCCAGCTCACTTGGTCGGTCTGGGAGGAAACAGCCCCGCCGCCCGCCATTGCACACGCAATGTCTATCTAGTAGCCTCTGAGCAATTCCAAGATATCCGTCTCCGCTATCATTTGTCAATCATTTTTTTATGATTGCGCCGTGAGATCTGCCCGTGGAATCGGCGCGAAAGAGGAGCAAGACAGAAAAAAACAGACGTGTCTGGAATATTCTACCCAAAATTGGGCGGGGAGCCTCATGTACACATAACGTGATTGAATCGCGCACGTTGTTGGGTGGCAAAAGGCAAAAATGTGTGGGAAGCTGTCGCGAGATCCTCATGTGAATAGCCACGAAGCCCGATTGCAGTGCCACAAGGTCCAGGGCCAGGTGAGCTTATTAGAAATTTAGAAGCCTCGCGTTGGTTTGTGTTGTTTCTTCTTGCTTCCCTCGCGCTCCCTTCTCTTCTCTCGATTTGCCTCGCTACCTATTTCCGCGCTTCCATTGCTCGCTCCGCGGAGCACCAAAAGGCCTCAAGCAAGAAGCAGGAAACCTGCGGGGACTATAAATCAAACAATGCGGTCTAGCCGCGCATCGACAATTTTCAAAAGCCCCTCCCCGGTTTGTGCAAATTCCCATGTGCACAACATCGTGAATTTTGCAATTGCCCGACACACCCATCCTTCCTCATCCCCCAACGCTCTTCCCCGTTGCTGCTGCATCCAAGCACGCGAACTCTCTTTTGGGAGTTGGCACTTTTCTTAGTCTTGTATCATTCGCATTGTATCTTTCCAGCTTCTCGATTCTTTCGGGATTATTCTCACATTCATTCCTTCTTTTTGAGAAACCCACCTTCCCTTATCACCCGATATACCAGGGTGTTTTCAACAAGAAACAAAAAAAAAAACAAGGCGACGATGGCGCACTATCCACGACACTTTCCCGGGCCCTCAGATGAGAGCAACAACCAACACTGTCCGCACTGCCGCTACAGCAACAAAGATGGCCCAACGCCCACACCCCACTCGCACAACAATATCAACACGGGCGATTCGTACATCCAGCAAAGCATCGAGGTATCACCTCCGCCATCTAGCAGAGCACCCACCAATATCGCCAACCAATCCTCGGGCCCACACGTCATCTACATTGTAACCGACACCTGCTACCCGACCGCCCACAGTTTCGAGACAAATATCGGCACCACGCACATCATCTCCGTACACTCGACAAAGGCGGCAGCGAACAGCCGTGCGAAGAAAATCATCTACGACAACGACAGTGGATGCACGGTCGATATCGACAAAATCATAGAAGAAGTGAAACAGGGCTTGTATACTGGGATAGGGGTAGGCGGCAAAGAGGAGAAGGACGGGTCTTGTTTCGCGAGGAAATGTGAGGTCGAAGGCAAGATTGTAGATGAGGATAGTGATAGCGAGGAGACGAGCGGGGACAGTGGAGAAAGCGATCTGATCGATGCCACGGGCGAGGGCGAGGGTGATGGAGACGTGGAGATGGGCTGATGAAGACGAAGAAACAAGAGCAAGACTAGAGTATCAAAGAGCAGTCTTGTCGGGCACCTGGATCTACAATACGATGGGCGGCGCGTGCTGGAAAGACAATGGGGAGTTGGAAGTCGGAAAGGCGGGGCGCCGAGTGAAAGGCACTGAGAACCAGGTCGCTCGAGAAAGAAAAGTACCCAATTTCGCCAGGCTACGCGGTCGATGATCCGCTCGGAAACCTAACCCAGTAACTAGAACCCGACGACGGATGCGGCATGCGAACGTTGGCCGAGTAGCGATTGCAGCGTGCATTGGGACATGAAGAGTCATTGCTGTTTGTCGACCAAACCATGACCATGGAATCGTCCCTTCGACGCAATATACTCAAGCGCTCGCCTCGAGGCCATTCGTTAGTTCTATACCTCAAAATCTCTCCCACGAGACTGTATCTCTATGAACTCTACTCAACGTTTTAGATAGCAGCGGTGAAATGGAGGGAAGATGGGGGAGTATGGCAAGGGCGCTTATATGATTATGATAACGATTGTACGTATGAATTTGTCAATGCATGTATAGTAGTGTTGTTACTTTACCCTCTCCTTTACCTGCAAACTCTGTATCTCTGCTCTCCAAGATAGGATAAATCCTCTGTGAGACTTTTGCCAAAGTCTGGAATGAATGCATCCACTTCGTGTTCCCGAGTACTGGAATTCTAGAAATCTTTCTCTCTAAGGGTTTTTGCTGTAGACATAATGGCAAGGTGGAGATGAATACATTTACATCTACTGATGATCGGGCGCTGGATAGCTTGTATTCTCCAAACGGACTGATCGAATCGGCAGTCTCAGAGAATTAGGGACGGTCGCTGACTAACATAGACTCTTTTGAGGCCTGTTACATTTAAGAAAAAAATGTTACACAGGAAATAGGTGGAATGCAGGGGAAAACATGGGTCTTCATTGGTGAATGATGAACTTGGATGAATTTCGGAAATTGTACGGTGCTAACCAAGGAAAACAACTTGACAATTATGCGTACTTATAGGAAAAGCAGGGAGGATTCTTGAGCTCGCTTCGCTTGAGTGGTGAAATAATCCCCAGGCACACGTAAATGAAGCAAGTTGATGCTTGGACTTCTTTCGTGGCTCGCACTGCAGAAATAGGTATCATGGCGCGTATACCTTAACACGGTGAGTTTTGCGTTGACCGAGGGAAATGGCTATGAATTTAAAGATAGCGCCATATGTAGTCGAGTAGTGTAAAGACGGACATGTTCGTTTATCGTGGCACTAGAGTGTGGCGTTGCAGCCGCCCAGAGTCCAGCCAGCGTCGAGCCCGACGCATCCCCGCCAGTCATTTTCCCAACCCTCTCAGCCCGCGGGCAACGCACGTCATCGGTCGCTCCAAGCAGGCACAACCACAAACACTACTACTACCTCCCGCCCACCCGCTATCATGTCCTGTACTCTACCCTCAATCCGAAAACATGTCGGCCGGATACTTCCCAAAGCGCGAAAAGGTTGGCCTTGAGGATCTCTTCAGGGGCCTGGTCACGGCGTGCCATATCCTCCACCGTGAAGGCAAGTTTATGTCCGAAGAGCACAGGAGACAAGTGCACTGACGTCTTGTCTTCTTCTCTAGGGATTTTCGAGGCATATGGACACATCTCAGTGCGCTCGCCGGACAACCCCGCGACTTTCTGGATGCCTTGTGATATGTCACCAGCTCTAGTGAGCTCTCCGGAAGACCTCGTCGAGTACAATGTCGACGGTGCAGAGGCGGTCGAGAAGAACCCAAAGCCGGGATATCTAGAGCGACACATTCACAGCGAAATCTACAAGAGGTTCCCAGCGATCAACAGCGTGGTCCATAGTCATGCTGGTGATGTGCTACCTTACTGCATCAGTGGTGTACCCCTACGCACAACGATACATTTAGCTGGCTTCTTGGGTACATGGCTTGCCACATGAAAGACTGTTCA
The DNA here is from genome assembly GCA_003268315.1 of Stemphylium lycopersici. Taxonomy (NCBI): domain Eukaryota; kingdom Fungi; phylum Ascomycota; class Dothideomycetes; order Pleosporales; family Pleosporaceae; genus Stemphylium; species Stemphylium lycopersici. The sequence continues at coordinate 68,549 of QGDG01000020.1, forward strand.
ATGCTGATGTCTGGATCTTAGGCACCAACGTCCCTGTCTGGGATGCCTCGAGCAGCTATCCTTCGGGCTCAAAACATGACCTCCTCGTCCGCGATAGCACGCTCGGTGCATCCCTCGCTGCATCTTTCAAACCTGCTACCTCGACAGGTTTCATCTACTCTAAAGTCCGCTCAGCTCTTCCGTCGCAACTCGGCGGCGCGTCCTCGGAGCCCAAAATGGAGCCAGACCACGCAGTAGTGCTCTTACAAGGCCATGGTTTCACGACCGTTGCGCATGGCATCGAAGAAGCTGTATACCAGGCTATATACACTAAGGAGGCTGCTAAGGCACAGACTACGGCCATGACGATATTGAATGCACACACTGGGTATGCACTCGAGGGCAAGGTCGATGCCGACGCCGGTGGGAAGATCAAGTCTGGCCATGCGAAGGTTGAAGGCGGACGCCTCAAATACCTGAGTGACAGGGAATGCCACGATGCTTGGGAATCTATGTCAAGCACGATAGCGAGCCCATGGGCGCTTTGGTGTCGCCAAGTGGAGGTTAGCCCGTTGTACAAGAACGACTGTCCCGCAGGCGAGGATTGAGCGGCACGAAGGTATGACTTTGTTCGAGGGGAACTTTACCGCCCTTCTTCTTTTCATGGCCACCTCTCCGAGTAGATGCTACTTTTGTTGTTTACCTTACTTTACGTGGCGAAAGCGGTTCTGAACTTAATAATCGGCCCTTTGTATCATCCCTCATCCAACACTCTGCAACCTCAATATGAAACGCTTACTTTCTCCTTATAATCCTCTTCAAAACCTCCGGACTCCATACCCTGGAGAATTTGGCACTATTTCAGAGAAGCCGCTACTCAATCTAGCACCGCCAAGGTTCTTCATAGTGCTTATCCCACAAGCCAAGATTTTCCGCCACTGACGGCGCATGCACCCCAGAATCCCGCATTAGCCGTCTCCGCGAATGCCCTTAGTCCGTAGAAAACCATCTTCATATATTGTCGATCGCGCGCTATACATGCAATGGCGCGGACAAGTGTACACCAAAAATATGCTGCTATCTGTTTGCAGCATAACATCCGTTTTCAGGTGCGCCACTGCTTGACTTGAGGTGGTCATTTGACATACAATGGTGTGTGTCCTAAGGCGAATATCGACTACATGATGTGGCTAGTAGATGACGGAGAGGTGGAAATGAAGAGTGTTTCGGCGCATCAAGTGCCGAGTTGCTGTTCAGACGGTGGGAGTATCCTTTGCTGTTGTTCCCGGCTGCGAACAAATAGGCTGGAAACGCGTTGGTTGTTCCATCTTCATCTTCATCTCTACCTTCCTTCGTTTGCCTGTCTAATCTGTCACTGGTATTGCTGTAGCCATGTTGTTCAAGAGCGCGTTGGTGGCTGCCGCCACGCTCTCTTCGTCCGCCCTGGCGGCTTTCGGTGTCACCAAGAGCGGCGACAACATCATCGTTGATGCGGATTCCTCCAATTCTCTCGTCTTTACTGTCGACAGTAACAGTTGCGACATCACCTCCATCAATTACCGCGGCGAGGAACTACAGTCCTCCTCCAAGGGATCGCACATCTCTTCGGGACTCGGTACCGCGACTGTCGATTACGAGGCTATTAGCAGTCAGTGAGCGCTTTTTTTTTTTGCGACCACGTAGGCTAATCGACGTTGGGGTACAGGCCAGTATGTCAAGGTGACTTGTACCACAAGTACTCTGACGCACTATCTCGTCGTGAAATCTGGTGATTCGACGATCTACATGGCGACGGACATCAGTGCTGAGCCTAGTGTTGGCGAGCTGCGCTTCATCGCTCGTCTCAAGAGCAGCGCTCTGCCGCTGGAGTATCCTTTCGGAATCGTATCAACGACAGCGGGGTCGACTTCAACGATAGAAGGCAGCGATGTTTTCGTTGTGTCCCAAGAGACACGAAGCAAGTTCTACTCAAGCGAGCGCTTCATTGATGATACTCAAGTAATTAACCCTAGCGTCAGCATTCTGAAGTTCGTGCTTACTGACACTCACTAGCACTGTGTGTATCGCGATGACGATGCAGTCCATGCCTGTTTCTTGATGAACTCGTACTCGTACGAAGGCTCCTCTGGTGGCCCTTTCTTCCGGGATATATCAACAAACAATGGAGGAGAATACACGAGCTTGACATTTTACATGAACAGTGGCCATGTTCAAACCGAAAAATACCGAATGGGCCTCCATGGCCCTTATGCGCTGTCGTTCAGTCGATCCGGCATCCCACAAGGCGGCTCGAACATGGACACCACCTTCTTTGAAGACCTTGGTATATCGAGCTACGTTGCTCCATCAGCGCGTGGTACGGTATCGGGAACGGCAACGGGAGTGAGCTCTAGTTTTCAGCGCGTGCTCCATTGGTATAATGATGCGGCGCAGTACTGGGCGTATGCCGATAATTCTGGAAACTTCAACTCGCCGGCAATGAAGCCTGGCACTTACACTCAGGTTCTATACCAAGGCGAGTTCAAAGTAAAAGCAGCCAGTGTGACGGTTTCGGCTGGCAAAACGACTACAGCGAATATCGCTGCAGATACCGAGACCAATGCGTCCATTTGGCGTATTGGCGAGTGGGATGGCCAGCCAAAGGGCTTTCGCAACGCCGACAAACAGCTCCGCATGCATCCTACCGACTCACGCATGGCTTCTTGGGGTCCGCTGACGTATACGGTTGGAAGCAGCAGCCTTGACAGCGTGCCGATGGCCATTGTCAAGGACAACAATCCACTCACGATTGAGTTTTCAGGCACCTATACCGCGGCAGCGACGCTTCGTGTCGGTACCACGCTCTCCTTTGCAGGTTGCCGTCCCTCGGTTGTAGTAAACAGTTTTAGCGCTGCGGTGCCTGCTGCGCCGACGAAGATTGATTCGCGGGGCTTAACAAGAGGGGCGTATCGGGGCTATGGGGAGGTTTACAATTTTGCTCTTCCCGCTGGTACACTGGTCAGTGGAAGTAATACCATCACAATCAGCTGTGCGAGTGGAAGTTCGGGAGAGGGCTTCTTGGCACCGAATGTTATCTTGGATGCTATTGAGTTGTTCGAGTAGGACGGAGTTGGCATGTTGGGTGGCTGCATGAGACGCGGTTATGCGGCTCCAGGTCCCGGGAAATGAACACTGCTGTTGCTATTTCAGCGCGCGATATGTCTTGTCCTTGCAATATCGATCTTTCCGATCCTTCTCATTAATGTAAATAGCTTTTGGCAGAGTGTTGTCTTGTAAATCCCCAGTTTTGGGCAAGATATCTTTATCCTTTGCTAGTCATCCTGGATTCTATGTCCTATATGAGAATATTGCGCCGGGATCTGATCGCCTAATGCTATAAGTAATATAGAGCAACTGAATGCCTATGGTGCATCAAACAAAAGAGTGAAGAGACAATAGTAACAAAAGTTGTGCGCATGAGCCTTTGTCGCGCGGCTGTGGAAATTTCAGGGTCCAAAGTGACATGTGCAGCTGCACAAGCATCGTAGTGATAAGGTCAAGTATGACTATAAGCAGGGTAGTAAGCAAATTCCAATTTCGCAATCGCAATCGGATCCGTACTTATGAAGATGGGATATGACGCCGGCTGGAAACTATGTGGAATTAATCTTGAACGGCTTCACCGACGGTCCCAAAACTTACAGTCGTATGTCATTTCCAGCTGTATGATTGCGAAAGTCACATCAAGTAACTCAAAGTCTTAATATGGAAGGTATACTCCCAGCGTGACCCCTCAGCCGAATCTTGCGAGTCAGACATCGGAACAGGCCATTAGCGGCGGGTGTCTGAAAAAACGTCTTCAGTAGCGAGAATTTGAGTGGGGACGGCATGTGGGCGGCATTTTGAGTTCCTATATCGGTTCCTGGTTAAGGTGCAGGATCTTGAAGGCAGTATCAACACGTCCGTGCGGGAAGGAAGGCCTTCCACTTGCGGAGATATAGTTCCGACGTTTGCTTCAGGTCGCTTAAAGAGACACGAAAACAGCGGAGCAGTCGAACAAGCGTGTTTGCCGCGGCGCTTGATATCAAGTGAACTGGTATTTGGGGCGGCATAGCCCTGCCAATTTGACTGGCATTTGATTCAGAGGCACTTAATTGAGTATAGAATTCTTTGTGCATTGAGCACTGTAAGCAAGAAATGCATAATTCAAATACGTAGTACTTTTAGGGACCTCAGACAACTGGCGAAAGAAACAGGGCCATGGTGTGTGCTCCGCATCGAATAGAGGATATAGGCTCAAGATTCACCAGCCCTCGCCTGAGTAAATGAGGCGAGCCTTATCAGTTACATAGACCCCATTTGTGATCTGAGGATCGCTTCCTGGCCAAAAATACGGCCGGGAACTCTATGTCACTAAGCCGGGAACCCCGAGTGAAGATGGCACCTAGCGAGTTGAGAACATTGGGGGCGCTAACAAACGAATCGGTAGTAACGGTGCAAGCCTTCACCTGAATCCGTCCCCTACACCGCTCATGAACTTTCCAAAAGCTAGATGGGCTTAACGTATATAGGCCTCCCCTATGAATTCGCAGAGAAGTACGAACAAGACGTTGAGTGAAGGGCACGGGAGGCTGCATTAGCTTACAGCAGGGTATGGACTCCGCGGACTGGGGATGAACTACTGCCGAAGTCCCACTACATGATTTGCAGTGTCAAAACACCTGTATTAGAATGACCCGGCCGCATCCCGATAAGCAATCATTCAACTTCTCAGCCCACGACTCGTACCATGTTGGTTCACGTAGTCCAGAATTCTTCAGCTGTGCCACCCACATGTCAGGTGACAACAGAAAGCATGTATGTGTACGACTGCATGGGAATATGGTAGGTCTGTTTTGATCCTTATGTGAAGGCTGTGGGTATTGTTGCTTGCTCCCTTGGTGGCATATCCTTATAAGAGTGGATCCTGTCAAGGTGTTCCCGGTCGACATATCGTCCGCGATAGCGAGTGATTTGTCTTCCTGGTCAGGAGATACTGCAGGTTTCGACTCTCTCGGCCAGAGCAATGAAACTATCCTGCAGACGGCCATGACAGGCTGTGCAGGGTCGCTGATCATTGCTTCCTAGGACTCCTTAGGAGTGCCATTACAAGGTCCTTGGATCATCGATGAAGCAAACCCCGATAGGTAGCCATGCAGGTTGTGGCGTATGCTGTGATAGCTCTGAGACATCAATTACCAGACTTGACTATTCTCAGCCTGTGTGTTTACGCTTGGGAGAAGGTAAGAGCCAGAGATTGTCGGATGCTAATTTAATCCAATGGGTCCGGATGCAACTCCCGGTAACGAATCATGCATTTGACGTAGATGCGTACCGCCATACCCATGACAGAAAGCGACTTGTTGATGCCTTATCCAGTACTCCTCGTGTGGTCGTTTGCGGATTGGAAAGAAGTTTGTGATAATGTCGCAATGAAGCGAGCATCACGCTTGCAGAACTCTCGCGTTTCAAGATAGGAGCGTTCTGAGGGCAAAGGACAGAAGCCATGGCATGAATCGCGGCGTTTGGCTACGCTGACCCTTCTTCAAGGATCGCCGATGGTTCGCTCTGCGCGACATGCGGCTTGGTGTGTGAATGAAGAGCTCCTACCAAGCCCTGACTCAGTCTACCCACAAAGATGCGCGTCGGCAGTCTATCCAAGATCAAAGAACAGGTGTTTGGAGCTGTCTGGCCGCTTCGCGTGCAGGACGTCTACCGATGAGATGACGCGAGTGCCCAGGTGGATGAATGGGAGCTCTTGCCGAGACGCGTTATTACGCTGCAGCTAGGCTGGGTTAGCGTCAAAACCACGCAACTAACGCGTGACAAGCAACTATCGGGAAACACCGTTGATATCAACGTTGATCGACGGCCTATTGATTCTTTTTGTACGGCACTTTGGAGCTATTCGGCCGTTTAAATGCGGTCAGGTCTAGCTGTGGTGGAGAGACGGAACGGCGGGGTAAGGAATCCGAGACCACGAGCTTTGGCCTGAACTCAAGTTACGACCCGAATTGGCGGAATGACACCGCCGGTCGCTTTTAGGCCTGCAATGCAGACATGGCCGCTGGGAAAGTATCCCGCTCCCGCGTGGCCATGACCACCTTTGTTCGGGCGGTAAGACGGCCACGAGCTGTTGTCCAAGTTGGTCGACCACGACGAATCTGCTAGCCCAGACGGGCGAGCCACTCACTACTTGTCCGTGTACCTCTGTCGCTAGCATCGTCGATCTCGTCCGCCATGTCCATGTAGCCCCTGCATCCACGAATCCCACGCGGCTGCGACTGCCTTGAGAGGTAGAATTGTTTCCCGTCTCACCTGCTGTCCCCTTCCGACTTGATTACCAGTATGCCGCTGAAGGACCCCATTCAGCTGCCCTCGTCCGTCTATCCGAGCCTTTTCTAGACCAACATACACGCCCCGTACACATTGGCCAGTGGATCCCGCGGATATACACTTGCGAAAGGCTGATTGGGTTACTGTGATGCAGTCTCCTCCAGCCAACCAACCCCCGGGTCATCCCGCCAGTGGGCCCTGCCGCGCCTTACCCACCTAATTGCATGCTCAAGGCCAGGCTCATTTGTGGCACTCAAAACGCCTCCCTGGGAATATGGGTCTCCGAAGCTCGTATAACACCTGGCAGCCCAACCGTCAATTGGATTGTCCCCTCTTCTCGCCATCTACACTCATACCTCTCGTACACTGGTCTTTTTGCCCTGTGTCTTCCGCCGTTCTTCATCGACACCTTTCTCCGGGATTTCAGCATGTCGTTTTCATACCAATTACAGATGATCAACCAATCGTTCGATCGTATCGCATCATGGTAGTACGTATAACCTGCATCATCTTAACCTCGCAAGACTATACTAATCATCACAGCCATGAGTTCATGCGTAGAACAGAGCTTTGCTTCCAAAAGATGAACCAACGCATACTTCGGCTTGAGCAGAAGCAGGTTGCACAAGGACCAACCGACGAACAGGTTGAGCGCGTACTGCGTAAGATATTGGCTGAGAGGTTCTCGGGTTCGGGGCCACAACAATTCAAGATGATGGATACTATCCGGGACGGCGGGTGGTTCGTCAAAGAACCGGACGAGCACCTCTACCCAAAGTCAATCAAAATTGATGTTGCGTCCTTGCTCGTTTCTCCGGAATCAGTCCCATCACAGGCCTATACAGAGACTTTCGAGATGCTAGAGGACGACATTAACGACTACCCTGGCGATGGGTTACTTGGAGACGATCAAGAGGAGGATTGCAAAATGAATGTCGGTGCTATGTGCAGCCGGCTTTCTCGCAGTGTCTAGTCAGCGAACGATTCCAGCCCATATCCTCCTATCTATCACTTCGACTCTCGTGTCCAGTATCTCCAACTCCAACTCCATCCGCGCATCCGCCTGCTCAACGGCACGCCTTGCAACCCGCCGCGATGAGACCCACCACGGGTGACAGAAACGACACATAGCGTGTAATTCTACCGACCGACCGTTCCGAACGTCCTTCGAGGGCCCAGCCTAATCGCCAGTACCATCTGCAAATATCCCGCAACCATACCAGCTTCTTGCACTCGGCTAGGGGAACACATCTTTAAGTTTGAGCCGTTGACATTACCCTGTGCATTTTAACACACCCACTAATGTGACCTACAACTTGACATTTTACACATCTAATGTAGCACCAAAGCATGTATAATATCCTGTCCTTGAGCTACTTGATAGAACACTTGGGAACAGCGCCCCGAATTTTATCGACCTGGAAACACCGCAACGTGTATTCTTGTATCATTCGAGAGTAATTATCGATGGAGAAACGCTTCATGAGGTATGGAAGACGACTGTACATAGACAATGTAGTCTTTACCGTCACCCCCTGCAAACCTATGTGCATACTCAGACTGTTGGCAACCCGCAGTCTAGACAGTGCTACCAGGTACCACACCGGAGGAAGAACCCATGGATTGGGTATGGGACGAGAAGGATCATAACGCCGATGCTGAGATTATGAGGCGCCAGAACGCGAAATTGCGGAAATCCCTTGCCCACACCGACGAAGGAATGTACCACACCCAATTATGGGCACGGTAATTGCAAATCAGAAACCTCGAAACAGGCCTGTTTCCGACGCGTCAAGCACACAGAATTGCTCAGCTCATTATTTGCTTCATGCAAAGGATTCACACGTTGTTGTACAGCACCATGATTAGCCGGTGATGAGCTCACTACTTTCAGGGTATGACGCAATGCACAGACCCTCCAAAGCCGTAGTACTTCGAATCCGGTAGTGACCCCTCAAACACTGTAATTACTCTATTGATATGTCACTGTTTGAACATTGATTGAAACGAGGCGATGCTTCTGATGTAAGGTGGTATATGCTGTGCTGCAGGTAGGAGGCGCTTAGACTAGCGTGGGGGTTTCAGATCTCGTCTACCCAGATCCGTTCCAGGTTGTGTACCGGTCATCACTCAAATCATCACGAATCCTTCTGCGATTCCCAAGCATTTACCCTGCGTCAATGGCGGTATGATTCTGCTCACGTGTACTTTGATGCGGCAACAAGCAAGCGCTATTCAAACAGTACCAGAACCTGCCTGACTAGAGGTGCCGCTATCCGCTGAATGGTGTAGCCCCAGAGTCTTTCACAACCCACCGGCTCACAGTCTCGTCGTTGTCTCTGCTTGTTTTCTCCACGATACCCCTGACACTATGCTTTCTTCTTTCTTGTGTCGCGGTACGTTCCTGCCTCTTGCAGCTGCCGTTGCATCTATCAGCGATCGAGCGATGCCTATCGTGGCCCACGGCCGCTGTGGATTCATCTCACTAATATCTCGAAGCATGAATTTCTTCATCGCGAACTCGGAAAATTAACCAATCACTCATAAATGCGTTACGTCATCACAAAGTTACCTTCCAGCATGTAAGGGTGTTTGGGCCACCGCTCATTCAGCCAGGAAGTCGCTACTGCGCTACCTCGCTACTCGTCCCCTGCCCAGAACTTTTCTTTTGATATACTCCTCGAGACGACAACCGCAAGCTTACGTGCGCCCTTGAAGCATACGATGGCCATAGATTGACTTTGCACCGAGATCGTTGCCTCGGCCCAGTGGACATTAGGGTGTCTGTCAAACCAAATCCTCCAAGGCAACTAGAAATCCACAGAGTGAACCTGGAGAGTCTGGAATACAAGCATTTCGCTCTATTAAGCTCACCATTCCACTCGATATGGAGATAGCTCTCCATCGCACATCACTCACCGCGGAGGCGACTTTCGGAGGAAGCGGTGTGAAATTTGTGTAATCCAAACAACCGATTGAACGTTCGCTTCTGCAAGTCACAGCCAGAACATCGACACGAAAACGAGTCACCACCAGGGACTTTGCAATCTATCGCTCACGAATCGAGACCTGGCGAACGCCTTGCCGCCATCATAAAATGGAATCGGTGACACCGGGGAGTATCACATCCTTCAAGAAAAGAAAATACGGCGCTTTCCCTGATGGATGTAACATCTTTCACATGCCCTGATAAGCGCAATGGCAGGCAATCATACCGAGTGGTAACAATTGCCTCACTCTTCTCTGGGTGGCGGACCTTGGGCATTAACAGCAATGAGCCTACGGCTCCATTCCCGGCCACTCGTCGGCCAAGTTTCCAGATGTCTCGGTAGGGCGTCGATATATGGCTTGTAACATTGCTTTTTTTGACACAGGGTCCGCATCTACATACTTTGTTTTTCCATCGTGCAGAAGTGGATCTAGGGAATCTGTTGCAGGATTTTTCACCCCTAGTCCATTATTTCGGTATTGCCTTGTAGCCGCAGCCCGATTCTGCCTGAGGTCGTCATCGCTTCAAATTTCCTCGTGGTGCTGATACTACTACCCTGACCGAGGCATTGAACATCTGACCGCCGCCAACGTAATCTAGACTTTGCCTAAGGCTCGGCTCGGCCCCCATCACCATCATACATAGGAAATCTTATCCAAGCCTGGGGATTGCCCAACTTGGTGGTTGAACTCTTGGGGGAGATCCAGGACACGCCCAACTGTGGTGATAAACGCGACCGCGTCGTCTCGAGTTGCGAAACCCGATACACCGCCAAAGAAACATTCATCACGTACGTGTACCGCCGCATCAGCAGGCACGGACCTCTGCAAGAGCTGTTTGAGACGCGTCCCCACTCTCGGGCAGACCCTACGGCTGGTTGTGCCCGCAGGGGCTAGATAAAGGTTGGTAAACACGGGTCGGATACGCGTACCCGCCCCGCGGGGGTGCACGACATGTGTGCGACGATTGCCCACCAAAAAGTGGACGCATTGGTTTGGGCACCGATCTCGCGCCCGAAATCGTACATGGGTTTCGGCCTAATACTACAATCCCGTTTTCTTCGGGAAGCCGAGCACCTTCAGTTGATAGCGGAGTATCTTTGTCGCGTTGTCTCGGGGATGTGTAAACCAGACAATACCCTATCTATCTTGACTTGCTCTTGCCCACCGCTATTTGAGTAGTTTAAACATATCCTGATCGTCCTGCCGTACATGTCCGTCAAAGTGTTCCTCATGATCTCAAACTGTCACGTAGGAAAATAGCACCACGTGCGTGTATTCTTCGCCACCAACACTGTCGTAGGACATGGGTTTTTTGAACAGTGAAAACGGAATCATCATTACGCCTATTACCATGCTCATACCAGGCACGAAGAGCCTATAGCCATGAAACAGAAACAAAAGGAAAGCAATAACCGACTGGTGACTACCGACTTTGTGCTCCCTCAACGCCATGTTCTATGCAAAATAGAAAGGAGAAACACCTCACCCAAAGATATCGTGAGCAAAGACGCTCACGTTTTTTTTCTACACCATAAACCACCCCATCGCAACTTCACCTTGGACGCATCCAACCGAAAAAAAAACACCTCCCTCCATCTAAGTACTACCATGGCTCCTCAATTTCCTCCCTGCAGCCAAACCCGGGCCAACACTATTTCCAAAACTAGTGATATTCTCTCTGTCGCCTCTCTCACCCGCAATACCCACCGTCTTCCTCATCTTCTTCATGGGTAGCTTACTCCCTTCCTCGCCGCTGGTGCGCATCTTTTTACTTGGCGGGAGACCGCTTGCAAGCGATTCGGAAGAAGATTGGGATGTGAGATGGGGAAGAGGCATGGTATGAGCTTCCTGCGCTACCACGTTAACATCTAGCTCCCGTAGAGAAGAAGGGTTGCCCCCTCCTCCTCCTCCTCCTCCTCCTGATGTGGGAAGGTGCGAAATGGTGTGGGCGTGCGCACTGATGGAGTGAGAGAAGATGGGCTTGTTGGCGGTGTTGGCGAAGATGTTGTCGGTTGGGGAGGCGAGGCTGAGCGAATTGGTTGCGTCGTTGAAGATGGGTTGCTTCGAGGGACTGCGGGTTGTGCTGTCGGCCGTTACAGGGCGGTCTCGGAGACGGGAGATGATTGTTTCGCGGGCTTCGGTGCGGGGAAGGGTCGAAGGAACGTTGTAGGATACGCGCTGAGGGGTCTCGCCGGTAGGGTTGTATTCGATCAGGTTCTGGCTACTGACAATCTCACGGAGCTCGTGGAGTGGCGCGCGAATGTCCGACTCGGCAGCTAGTGCTGGTAAAGTTTCCTTTAGATTCTCTGCTTGTGCTGTCATGTCGGCCTCAAGACCCTGGACTCGATCAAATGAGGAAGACAGGTGATCGCCTATGCTAGAGTACGAAGCTCCCACTGTCGCAGATAGGGCAGCAAGCGATGTCGTGTGTGCGGCGTGGTGCACGTTGTTTTGCTCGCGGATACGGGAAACAATATCGTCCAAAGACTGCAGCTGAGTGTCCAGATGCGCCATCTGGGCCTCGACCGTCTTGATGGTACTTTCGTGAACAGATGTGGTTGTGTCCTTGATAGAGGTGGAATGTTCGGTAGCGGCCTATTCGAGATTAGTACATGATTTGCGCAATAGCATGGCATACTTACAGCAAAGTCGGACTTGATCTTGGTCTTGACAGCCTCTCTCGACTTTGACACACCCGCCAGGATGTCTCTTGACTTGTCAGACCACGCATTGACACCTTCGGTGTAGGCACCCTGTCTGGCCTCAAATGCAGTGTTGGCGGCCCCAATCTCCTCACGGACAGCGGAAAGCCTCTCTTCCAGTCTCTTTTCCTGCGCGTCTGCATTCGCAGTCATGAGCGCCGTGATTTGAGACAGCAACTGTTGGCGGTCCTCGGCCGACTTTTGCTTCTCTTCCTCTACCACCTTCTCAAGCTGGCCCTGGGATGCCTTGCTCGCCTCAATCAAAGCTGTATTTGCCTCTACGACCTGCTGATGGAGTCTCTCGTTCTCTGCTTGCTGATCATTCAGATCCTTGACCAGATCATCGAATGTCGTCTTGAAGTCGCGACCAAGGCTTGCGTACGACGCGTGGACCTGGGTGTGGAAGGCATCCAACTCCGTGATGATGTTGGCTGAAATTGTCTCTGCTGCCACAGAAAGCTCATCGAGCCCTGCACCGATCTTGCCCTTTACGTCCTCACGAAGCGTCTTAATCTCCTCAAGGACCTCATTCATGTGATCACGCGCTTGTGCGGTCTGGCCGTTGACTTCCTTCTCGGATGTTTGGTATGCCTCCATCTTCTCTTGCAAGAAAGACTGTGACGCACCCAGCTTCTCGAGTTCATCCCGAACAAACGATTGCATGCGCTCGGAAATGGCGTCCATCAGCTGCTCTTGCTGGTGTTGGAACTCCTCTATCCGGTCCTCGACGAGGCGGGTCGTGTCCACAACTTGGGTTTGCGAAGAATTCCAATTGCGTCGATTTTGGGATTGCAGCTCGGATTTCCGACGGATTTTAGACCTCAAGCCGTCAATTGCTGATGTCGTCTTGCCCAGTGTTGACATCATGTCCCGTCCTACTTCGGCCAGCTCTCGCTCGGTCTTTTCATAGGCTTTCCGTAGCTCCGTCTCTTCTTCCAAATTTTCACGGGTGTGACCCAGAACGATCTCCGTTTTCTCCAAAATGCCCTTTGTGCCGTCCAAGGCCAATTGTGTCTGCTCGTTGTCCTTCTTGAGGGTCTGGAAGTTGGTGGTCAACTTGAACAAATCTTCCACCTTATTACGGAGGTTGACTTCCATGGTCTCTAGCCGTTCGCGCTGTTCTTCGCTCAGAATCCGTCTCGACTCGCTTATTGTCGTGATTTCCTCGTAATTCTCCTGGGTAAGGTAGACACCGTTTCGTTGCCGTGTCGCTATCAGTTCGCTCTTCAACTTCTCGATCTCATATGTGTACTCCTTGAGCAGAGTCTTCTTGTTAATGGCCTGGTTGACCTGGGGCTTGTTTCGGATGTTCTTGGCGCGGAAAGCGTAGTCGAGAGTAGAGATGGTCTCCTCAAGGTTGCTCTTTGCTGGCGATAGAGTGGCAATGATGCACGTCTTTGTCCGGCCACCCAGCGAGTCTTGCAACAGACGGGTCAGCTTTGATTCTCTGTAGGGGATATGAGAGCTGCGTTCGACAAGCGCGTTGATAACGCGACCGAGTGTTAGCAGACTCTTGTTAATCAGACCAGCCTCGGCAGCGCGCTTGTTCTCTGCACCGCTGCGTTGGATGTTCTCGCTACCGGCCAAATCGACCAGGTTCAGCTTTCCAGCACTCAAGTATTCCTGGCCATCTTCGGTTGTTCGCTTGATGTATACGGTGATGGTGAAGACGGTATGACTTCGCGAGCTGAGGTCGTTGCACTTTGTCGCGGCAACTTGTCGCTTGTGGCTTCCGTTGGCAAGGAGCGTGATACCCTCAGAGGCAGTCTTCAGGTGGCACTCCTCCATACCCTGCACCATGGTGGTGGTAGAGCCCTTTTTGCTGTTGTCGTCGTAGATCTTGAGCTTGGTGGCATCGTCGGGAGACAAAAGGTCGCGCAGCTCCTCGTTGTACAATTCGATGAAAGAACACTTGACCGAGTTTTCGATCTCGTCCGCTTCGAGGCGGGCGAAGAGGGCGTGCAATACACGTGGTATTATACCGGCAGCATCTGGGAGGGGTAGGACGTTGGAGATGTCACCGGTCATGGTGTAGGTTTTTCCGGTACCCGTCTGGCCGTAGGCGAAGATTGTGCAGTTGAAACCATCGACAACCTGCCATGTCATTAGTCGCCGTCGCCACCAGGGCATGGGTTGAATTTACCTCGTCCAGAATGGGCGACACGACTTCGTCGAAAACCATGTTCTGGTCGGCGGCCGGGGAGAAGACCTTGTCGAACTGATACGTCTTATTGCTGAGCGCACTGGGGCCCATGGACAGGTCTAAAGTCGAGCCCTTGATGCCGTTGGTCGATACCACGACGCCGCTGTTTTCGCGCACTTCGCGGTCGTTGCGCCCTCTACATCGCACCACGACGTTGATGTTGGTCTCTCCTCCCTCATCATCAAAGTCTGCCACCTTGCGTTTGAGAGGCGACGACCGTGGCGCTCGCGCGGTCGAAGCCACCGACTCTGCTCTCGACGAGCGGCCATCGAGTGCAGGCGTTGCTGAACGGCCACGCGCCATGTGCGGCGGTCGCGTCGTTGGGGGGCGCATCGAAGTCGTGGTGCGCTTCACGGGCGGTCCCGGACGCGGCAGGCCAGACATGTTGACGTCTGGGATATGGCAAAGGCACGTTTGCTGGTGGTTAGTATGTGCGACAGCGGCTGGTGTTGCAGAGCCTCAAAGCGCCGCGCCAAAGTAAACAGTCGGTAAACACGGGCGACAGGGATGCTGGCTCGCCCTCACCCGAAGCTCCGACTACGCGCCATGTCCCTTCACGAACCCCTCGCGCTACGTCAATGCATCACAGCGTGCACGTCTCCACCGGCATTATCGCCTGCTTAGTGCCGGTGACTGCTATCGTAGAAGCGGCTCGGTTTGGTGTTGCTTTGATATAATAATTGCAGCCTTCCTGCTGTATAGATGGTCATGCTAGACGCGTGCCTTGAACCCCCACCTCCCCTCATTCATCATCATCATCATCATCATCATCATCAGCCGTGTTGCATACCCCATCTTGGCGCCAACTGTACCGACACAATCCGGAACATACTGCCCCGTCACAACTGTTAGCCCTCTGTGTATCCTGCACTTGGTGTCGGGTCTACCCTGTCCATCAACTGTCCTCGTGGACAGGGCACGAGCTCCCTACCGTCCGTGAGCTAGGTACCACCCACTAGCAACCGCATCGCATCACCTTTACACGCACACACACACACACACACCTGTACACTTGCGCACCTACACGAGACACACCATGGAAGATGGCAACATGCAGCTACAGCCAGGGCGCAGCATAGGCTTTATGAGTTGGTTGCAGTAGTCTTGGGGCATTACCAAGCTGACCCGTACACAGCCCTTGGTTGCTCACTACACGAAGTACTGACGACCATCAAAGCCGAAGTCAAGGCCTTTCCGCGCTTCCAGCTCTACCACGACGAGTTCCGCCCTATATCATCCCCAATACAAGTCGTCCTCCCAGACAACGGTCTACGCCTACAGTTCGACGGCCCCGACCAGCGCCTACGCCTTATCGAAGTGCTCGATTTCGCCAAAGCGCGACTGGTGTACAAGGACATCGACGTGTACAAGCCTGGAGATGGCGGCTTCTCAGGAGGCCCATCTGGCCCCAGGTTCAGGCATGTTTACGACAAGCTACTGGGACCGACATATGGGGGAGAATATGTGCCACCAAAGTCGGAAGATCCAAATGCAAGAGGTACATATAACCTGTCGTATCCGGGCATAGCCTTCAACTTTCCCGTCCAACACTCTGCCTATTCTCCCAAGAAGGACTTCATCTCGCTTCTATCGTCATCCGCCACTGGCCCTGCCATGTCCATGGCAGTCTTTAGCGGAGAGTCATGGCAAAAGGCCCGCGCCACTCTCTTCACATCTAACCCCGCGAACCCAAGGTCGTTAGCGCTAGGCAAAGCAAAAGATGGTGGCCCAGATGAAATCGAGACGGTCAAAGTACATGGACAAGGCAGGATAGAGCTCGTTAGGCGCTCCAGTCCTTCTCTCTGGATCCTTCTTAGTGAGACGACACCCCAGGATCTGATCATGGAGCTCGGTGCCCCGGATTCAATCTATCGCAAAAATGACCACCGCTTGTCTATCCACAAAGACCGGAGAACAAGTGATGCATCTGATCTCTCCCCTGGCGGTCTCACCCCAGATGATGACTCAGATCACGGCTCAGCTGTGCCGAGCGACGATGAAGATGCATGGGAAGACGACGACGAAGCGGCGCTGGAAGCTCAAGAACGGGAAATCGCTGCAGCAGAGCATTTTTACAATTACTACCACCACGGTTTCGACATTTTGATTTCACAGCCCACACAAATCTCCCCGCCTTCACCAACTGCCGAAAGGCACGAAACGGATCTTCAAGAAGCAACAGAACTGAGCACACAGCCTTTGAACCACCTCACTGCGACCAAGGTGATATTCCACGGCAACGTTCCAGGTTCATACCAGTTCAACCGACATAGAAGAAGCAGGTGGACGCTCGAACATGTCCCGTCAGCCATGTATCGCGACCCCCTTAGTTCTGAGATGGGTTTTGGTGACATCTCCGGGCGTCTAAAGGAAGTCTTCAAAACATACTACGAGAACGAAGAACAAGAGCGATTACAACAGCGCGGCATGGCCCTAAACCGAGGCTGGGGAGATAGTCCTGGGAGTAGCTGTGAGCTTCTTGGAGGCTGGGAAGATAGTTCGGGGAAGAAGAGCAAGTTTGCCAACGCTGGTAGTGTGCTTGAAGAAGGTGCCACAGATGTTGGTAATGTCGAGCTATTTGGTTTTCCAGGCATGGTCTTTGAGGTGTTGAAGAATGGAGCTGTGAGCTCTTTGACCGTGTACTGAGACTGTCTGGTATAAACATGTTAAGGATGCATTTCGGATGGCAGTCGCTTAGGATACAATTTTTTGACGGTTTCTATAGTATCCAGCTTTGGGAAGGGACTTTTAGCGACTAGATTATAGATACCAACAATAGCAAGAGCATGCGAATGAATAGCCGGACGACTAGTCGTCGTCGTCGTCGCCGCCGCTCTCGGGTTGTATAGGCTGTGGGCCTGCCCGAGGAGGTATGGGGTGAAATGTATCCCATACTTGGGTTCGTTATGGAGAAGTTTGACCAAGCTCGACGGCATTTGGTTGCAATTTCGCCTTAGTCCTGGGGGTTTGGTGGGGTGACCATGAACAGCATCTTCTCGTGTCGTAAACGAGTATGACAGTTGCGATAAGCCAAAAAGTACTACGGCATGTTAGAAAATTATGCTAGATAAAAAAAAAAAAAGCTAAATTCGTACTTTAAATGCAGAATGTACGGCGCCCGCAGTTAAGAACTTGGAGAAAGTGTCCGAGAGTGAAATGTCCCCATCGCAGAATGCATGCGCCGCGAGGGCAACCCGCTGAATTGCGAATATAGCTTTAATTCTACAACTATCCTTTGCCTTTTCAAGGAGATGGAAAGTCCGAGATCGACTAGCCACAGAGTTGGCATTAACAGATGAAGCGCTAATGCGAACCGAAGATTGCCAACTACTAATAAAGAGAGACATGAGATATGTCTGCTTAACGATCTGGTTCCACCTTGTATGGGATCGATACTCATTTCGGTGTTATACCCTGTCGCACGCGGTTCCATTTCACTTTAAATCAACTATTTCATTATTCTTACTTTGTGCCTCATTTGGTCGATTCAGTGTTTGCTATGGTTACTGTGGACATGCAATGGTGGCCGGAAGCAGGTAGAGTAAGCTACTTAGTGAGAAGATGTGGGGCGGGCGCCAGTCGATCCAATCATGCAGCTTCAAAAAACTTACGATATATTGTACGTAACTTTTGATTTCTTCCATCAATACCACGAACGGGCCGGTAACTCAGTGGTAGAGTGTAGGACTGCAGTTATTAGACAACCGTCTTCCCGAAGTCACCGGTTCGACTCCGGTTCGGCCCTTTCTTTTTGGAACCCAAAACATGCCAAAAATGATTACTTCCTTTTGTGCAACTCAGCGAGAATTTTTTATCTCCTTTTTTTTGTCATCTCCATGAGTATGTTCAATTTCAGGGGTGTGCGAAAACCAACTGTCGAGCGACGAGTATGAGGAAGTCCGTCACCAACATGATTACCAGGGCAGACAATCTCAGCGGACATTTCAGTGTGGTAAGATTCGACACGACTCGTCACTGATTCACTCGGCAGGGTGTAGAGGAGATCCACCGCCGCAGCGTTGTGGAGTCGCTGCTTATCGAGTTAGCGGGAAAAGGAGACCCGATGACGAAGATTGCAGCCGTGAAGCCCAAAGTCGAAGACGAAGATCTGCTTGGGGTTGACCTCACAAATGACGACATCGCGCAACCAGCGAAATCCATCAACACACGCAAGCGCAAATCCACAGGCGAAGCCCCTGCTCAGTCACCACGGAAGACGAAACTCAAGATGAAAGAAGAATAGGTAGAGCATGGAGACATATCAGCAATCCCAGAAGCTGCCGCGAACAGCAACCCAGATAGCGGCTCATGCGACAGCGAAGATATGTACTCTGATTCATAAAGTCATCGCCGGGTTTCGAGGTGCTTGGCAACTGACCGCTGGAAGCCAGCACTTCGATGGCTGGAGATTGTCGCCATGAGAAGATACCAGCCCGGCTCTCACATATACGCTCTCAGCATACCGCTTCCTGATTGTCACTTGCACAACGAAACACACACCATCACAAAAACGAATCATTACGTTTCTCCTCTTCTAGCATTCTAGTCTCCATTGACCGACATAGCATTACCTTTCTATCATCAGCTAACCTAGGCGACCATGGCTGCTGTTCGTGGTGATCTAGCGCTTGGCTATACCCGGGCTATTCCATGTAGAACGTTGGGATGCCCTGGAGACAGCAGAGAATGATGAATGTAATCGTAATCGTAATCGCAGCTGCTCCTGTGGGCTGTGAATATCAATCTTCAGATGTGTGTTGTATTTATTTATTCCAATTCCAATTCGTTTCCTCTGCTTCTAAAAGTCGTTTGCAATTAAACTCGAGAAAGCAGCGTCTCAGGAAACCGACTTTTGGACATTGTGGTATCGGCCTAGCATCTGACTCTGCTTTCATGGCCACTCTACCATCGTTTTCAACGACTGTGAAAACATCCCGGCACCTTGTTTTACGTCCTCAGCACCCATGCGAGCCTTCTATTTGGAGACGTTCCTCGAAGCTAAACGAGGGAAGCAGTTAGCATTTAGTCAAAGAAACCTGAGATTCTAGTTATTGTCACATACTATTGTAGTCATACTGGTCATTGGCGGTGAGGCAGTCCACCGCCTTGAGGACTTGATGACACTCCAGTAGTATAATTTATAGCTGCTTTTCCAAGTTGGCCCACTCTTCATGTGCGAGCAAGCACTCTTCGTTTCAAGCCTTGACACCTTGACGCGCATTATTGGCTATGTCTTCTAGTATTCATGCTGGCATCGCCTGAGTGGTGCACTCTCGGGCTGGTTCTTGATGAGCAACTTTTCCTCCAG
This sequence comes from Stemphylium lycopersici, assembly GCA_003268315.1. Classification (NCBI taxonomy): domain Eukaryota; kingdom Fungi; phylum Ascomycota; class Dothideomycetes; order Pleosporales; family Pleosporaceae; genus Stemphylium; species Stemphylium lycopersici. The sequence continues at coordinate 88,086 of QGDG01000020.1, forward strand.
CCCGCATCCAAACCACGACTATATAATATTGTCATATGATCGAGACTCACTTCCTCAAGCGCATAATCAAAACATAGTCTTGCTATGATACCATGTAGGCTCCAAGGTGTACTACAAAGTCTCTACTTTTTAGCGTAGAGGGGGGGCTGTATGCCGCAGACCCGTCCATCGAGACCATATTCATCATGCCAAAGAAATCATGTAGATTAAATTTTGGTAGATGGTGTGTTGCAGATAGTAGTGCGTTGAGCAGATTATGCAGGCACTATGTGCCATCTCAAGAAGAGCAAGACGGGAATCTACTGGGTGCTTTGCCCGCGATCGGGACTTTCCAGCATCCACAACATCTCGCAAAAGTTTGTGATGCGCCACTAACGGGAACAACAAAAACCTACGTGTCATGTTATTTCGGGTTTGCGCTCTGAATGACACATAGCACTACTGCAAAAGTCTGCAGATCAGCGTTCGCCATAGATGCGTATCGTGAGCGAATTTTCTAGACAGCCCTGTGGATACAAACACGAGATCAATGGACTTCAAGCGATACGCGACAAGCCCGTGGTCTCGAAATTTCGAGAGAGAGAGAAAAAAAAGCAATCGTCCGACCGGGTGGCACGACACTTGTATGTTAGCTGCAGGAACAGTGGGACTCGGGTGTGCCGCTTCTTCGGTGGGTCTTCCTTTCGAAATACTATGCAGGTCCTCAACGTTCGACACGGCCCAGCAATCCCCACTTTGCCATACCCACACAGTAGGTGGGTACATGGGATTTCTGTTGGGATGGGCGTTGGTGAAGCATCGAGAACTTTGGCGCTCATGCCGTGCTATCCGCAAGAACACCCCACGGAAGCGGTTGCGCGCGCTCCCCTCCCAACGCATCTCGGATTTTGGCGGGTCGGCAGACGTGAGGCTTTTTCGGCATCCTGGCTTCGTGGGAAGACCAGGTGGCGCAACTATGGTTCGTTTTGCTGATATCTGCGTAGCGTGTTGTTATATTTGGTGCCCTCAATGTCGTGACCAAGCTTCCTTTTTAAAGCTTGAACCCACTCCTCAACCCGCCCCACCTTAGTTGCGGCACATCAACTACCAATTCCGACACGAAAGATATTGCGCCAGTAGTATCGGATGGGGGTGCTGGATAGACGTCTCCACACATCCCATGGTGCTTTCTCGGCATCCTAGAGGTGTTGTTGATCGCCTTCGGCCTTTACATCCACATTGCGGGAATATGACAGCGGGCTATGTGGAGTCCTTACATTCGTGGAAGGCTTCCTACATGCCCTGGGATTTCTCGTCTTGGTCGATGCACTCGGGGTTCACATCGCACAGGTCCAAGGTGGGGACCCGTCCTATCAAATGAATCTCTCCAACAAACCGCTCGTTTCGTAGTCGCGAATAATTTGTGTATAGTCAGCCAAGCATGATTGTTAGTCGAACACGAGATTGTCATAGCGACCCGATGCTTTCTGTAGGCAAGACAGTAGCACTTCCCGACATCGCTCAAGGCACAAGCGGACCTAGTCGATTTGTGAGTTTCGGCGTTCAAAACAATTTTATAAATCGCTTCACAAAGCTTGAAAGACACATACGACCACAGGATCTTGAGAACAAGGCTTCCCGTTCGCTCAGCCCTATTTAAGCAAGATACCGGCGGATTAGTAGTTAGGTGGGTGACCACTAGCGAATCCCCGCTGTTGTATGTTTTTCTTTTTGCACTTTTTCTTTTTTGCCGGGACGCATGCTCGAGTTTGAGGGACCACCGAAGGAATTTGCTCATGGAAGCACGTATGTCCGAGGAACAACAACACCGGCAATTGACATGTTGAGACCAGGTGGCTGGGGTTTCCAGACCCTGTTGAAGCGGGATGGGTATGCATGATTGATGATGGGAATGCCTTTTGTCGATGTCCTGGGTCATTACGGATCTTATCGTCGGCATTGACCTTTTGTTGCTGTCGATTGTATGATGTGCAAATACAGCGTCCAGTGCCACAATGGCCTAGTGCACTTTTGCAACATCATTTCTGGTCACAGGTGTCTCTTTCGGCGCGGCTCCGTACCGCGCTTCCAAGGCTGCTGAGCCAGCGCAGCATCAAAATACCAGTCGGCATGTGGAGGTCAAGGGCCAGAGAACCAGACAGGATAGAAAACGACTGCGCTTTTCGGAGATAGAGCACCCGAGGTACGTGTTGCATCAAGGTGCTCGATGGAGAGAAATATTGCCTGCGTGACGACGAAACGGCGGACTAGGCCCCTGCATACCAGTTCGCCGGTAGCGGTGACCATGAGTTTGTCTGTACCAACCGGCCAGGGGAACGGCGAGGTCAAGCACTCTATTGTGTTCGGACCTGGCGCTAGAGTGGGAGAGCGTCAGGGCTATAAGGGATCAACGTTAATTGCGGTATTGATCATGTAGCTTGTTCGCGAAGCAAAGCTAGTTCAGGGACCCATCGTGTTCGGCTTATCTCAGGAGTATATGTTTCCATGGCAATCAATATTCTCTAGTTTTCCCAAGCCGACCAGGCCGGCTCCGCGCTGATGACGACTGGTGTGCCGCCTACATGGACATGCCAGCAGGATGACGGCAGCGCCGGACTGCGACGACACCAGCTCCTACTCCTCGCAGATGTGCGCCGACTAGCAGACATCTAGGGTATTCGATGGCGGTATTGACAGTGATCTAGCCGACGCCCCGACATTGTCATATGACGCGGGGTGGCTGAAGGCATCTACCACGAGTTCAGGTTGGGTGAATCGTCTATTTGGCGGAAGCCGAAAATAGGCTAGCATGGGTACGATGATTACAGCGATGAACAATACAGCATACGGTCCAAGCAGCCAAATTCAACATGTAAGCGACCGGAAAGAAAACCTCAGCTGAATCAGCTTGGGCAAAGAAGGAAGCAGTCATGTTTCGGGTGTTCAAGCTGAATGGTATGCAGGTGTGTTGACGGTGCTGAGGGGTATCCATGGGCGTGGAGGGCCTAGAGGCCTGACTATAACAAGCGCGCATCCCGAGGTACCAGACAAGCGCCTGGCAGGCGTGGATACCATGAACCCGAGCAGCGGGATGGGACAGGGCTGATATCCGTGACGGGACGGCGGCCATGGTTCCACAGGTGTGAACACATGGAATGACTGTGCAGAGCCCTGGCGCGATCGACGGCCCCAATACTTGCAATACAAATACCATGAGGCACGGTGCGACGTCTCATAGAGGCCGGCGATGTTTCGAACCTAAAAACAAGCCGATCTAGCGTGAGATTCGACTCAGCGGGGTGCGCAGTGCATACGGTGCGAGAAACACGGCTCGTCAGCCTGGCGCGTTCAGCAGGTGGGCGGGGAAGGCAGATGATGGTGTTGTGCTTCTAGGCTGTACTCGCGGTGCGGGAAAAACGCAGGTGCAACAAAAAAGCACTCAGAGTGGGCATGCGGAGTGGAGCGCGGCAGCAGGGCGTAGGCAGATAGCGGATGGGCATTCGAGGTGCAGCAGCCTTTAGGCCTAAAGGGGGGCGTGGGCCAGGTTAGCGGGATCTGGAACGTGGTCGGGCAGTGCGAGGGGACCCCTGCATGCATCAACAACTGCAGGGCAGCTGATAGCAACGAGTGATTCTACTTAACTCAATCATGCCACTGCGCCGTAGGAGCCGTGTTAGGGTTCGTCTGGTGGATAACGGAGGGCCTCCAGCAGTCTTTTCTCGCGCGTCTTAAACTGTCAATGTGTCCGTCTCGCTACACCTGTCCATCGCGCTCTTTCCTCGGTGCTCTAAGACGCAAGACGCCCCATCCGCGTATTTCATTTGATTGCAAGAAGACCCCTGTCGCAGCTCCCAGATATACGCAACGCGCTTCCCCCAAATTTCTCCAACTGACTTCTTCCTAATTGCATCGTCACTGGCTACTGTTCGCTTAGCCGGTCTTGCTTTTTCGGGCGAGAGCAAAAAGACGTTACACACTCCACCCGGGTGTGCCACTCTCAAACCGCCACGGCAAGCCACGCGTGGACGGCAACACACGGCGAATACATCGACACACCACTTGCGCCCTGCACGTCGCTTCTAGATACAAGACCGACACGGCAGCCCACAGACGACGACGGTTTCGCTGCTTAGAGCGCCCCCGCTCCCTCGTGTCTTCTTTCCATGGTCGACTCTGCTACCGACACCATGCCTCAGAGCCGAACCACGCGAACTCGCTCGACGAACTCGTCCAGTTCGCCCGCCACATATGGCTACCACAACACATACCACACGCACGCTCAGCTGCCTGCCGGACCCCCGCCCTCTTACACTTGCGCCATCGATCCCAAGACGCAGCGAAGGCTGGAGGAGAGGGCAAGAGCAGAGAAGGAGGCTACGCGCAACAACCAACTACCACCTGCATACACATGCACGGTCGAGATTGAGGGTATAGTCGGCATAAAGCAGGAGCTCTCATCGCCTTTCCAGGTCTCAAGTCACCGTGAGTGGAACGACGTCTACGCCATTCTTCGGGGGACGCAGTTGAGTCTGTATCGCATAAAGAATCCGAGGCTCCTCAGCAAGAGCAAGAAGGCTACGCCCGGACGATTACTACGCACCTATTCCTTACAACATGCCGAGGTGGGCGTAGCGTCCGACTTTAAGAAGACACCCTTGGTACCCAAGTCGCCATTTGCCCACTTGGTGCCTGCTACAGCCCGGCCCAGGCTGTACGAAACAGACCCACAACTCTTTGACACAGTACGCGAACATGCTATCCGGTTGCGATTGGAATTCGAGCAGTTCCTACTATGCCCATCTACCGAGGAAAGTATGCTTGATTGGACAGAGTCATTCTGTGCCGCAATCGACATCAGCTCGCCACTAGAAGAGCGCAGCGAGCCCCGCTACCGAAGTCTGCCCCGGAGGAACCGGCGACAGCGAGTCCTGGAAAGCGCGCAGTTTGGCGACAACCTTGAAAGTTTATCGAGTCTAGAAGCTGGGAGGCGCATTATTGCGCAACAGGAGCAGATCATCCGCCAGCTTTACCCACACCTCGCAGGTCCTCGGGAACCAGGCACAGGGAATGCCGCTCCCGCAGGTGATCTGGAACTTGACGACTTTGACCCCGAAGATGTTCGCTTCCCTACAAGGGCCGCGAGAGAGTCTTTGACCCGCGATTCTTCACAAGACTACGAAAATGTTGATGAGCGCCCCGAGAGCGGGTCCTCATTCGACCCCAAGTCAACACCCGTATCGCGACCTTCTTCGGCGCAAACTCTTCGATACCGTCGCCGTTGCGCTCCGATTCTGCTTGCTTCATCACCACGTGTCAGCGACGTGGTGTTTGGCAAGGGACAGCGGTTCCGCATCAGCATCAAGGCGCACATGCTCATTGACTATGCCATGCATCCGCCACGCTACGATGCACATGGCTTTTCAAGGTCCCGGCGCCCAGCGAACATCATCACAAGCCGAAGCCCACCAACAGCAGTTGCCGACAAAACAGCACCTGCAAGCACTCCAGAAAGGCCCAGCTCTCCTATCCGTGCCGTTAGCGACGACTCCATCACCTCCATCTCATTCGGTGAAGACCTGGCACCTGTGCACTCCAAGTCAAACTCGGATGAGACTGGCCCATCAGGCCCACCGTCCCCAACTGTCATGTCGCAGACCAAGGCAGATGCGGCGCGCCAATTGGAGACGATGGGCAAAAGACGAGCCAGCGTGGACAGTCGCGAGGCGGGCTTGACCTCTCTTGACTTGAACGTCGGATTGCTCGTTTGAGCGCAACCATTTCCACCAACGCTTTTGGGCGTTTGATCAACCTCTGCTGCTACTAGACACATGATTTCCTTTGTTCATCATGGCATCGCATGGCGTCGGGCGAGCGACTCATAGTATTTGCATTTTCGCGCGCATTCGGCGCTAACAGGTTTCTCCTGCTTTGTTTTTTTTATGTGTGTGTATGTGCGGTATTTGCACTGGTGTTTCAAGGCAGCGAGAAGAAGAAGATTATACCCACTTTACTTTGTACTATTGGAACGGAAAGGGAAAGCCAGGGGAAGGGGGGCGGGGGATTCCTGGGATGGCTTGGGTTAGAATTGGGACAAGAAGAGTTTTGGGTGTACATAGATCAACCATATCAACACTTACATATTTACTATCTGGTTCCATATCATTCCATGAATCGATTGATTCTTTTGCTAAATGTCCGTTGCCCAGATTAGCACTAGCCTTCAAGGTATAGCTTCAATCCTTCCGCCTGGCCTTCAAACGCTTGCTGGAGGCCCTCTTCCATGGTAGCTTGTACAGCCAGAGCCGCCGGCCCGCCAAAAACCTCCCTACTTTCGTACAATATCGTCCCATCACCCAGATCGGTAATAGCCTGCCATCTTCTGGCGTTGAGCAGCGGTGTAGCCGGGTAAAACTCCCATGCCAACCTGCCAAGCTCAGGCTGCACAGCAATGACCAACTCCTGTGAGAACTGCGTGTGTAAGAGGTTGTCTGGCGTGTCTTCATTCACTGGTAGCGGCAGCGAGGGGATCTGCACGCGGAAAAACAGATTCTTGCCTTGGACGGGTCGTTGGTCCGGTAGGGTGACGTTGAGGGGTGAAGTAACGACGGCATATCGAACAAATGGGTTCCAGACTGGGTACTTGGGAAAGTCGGTAAGCGCATCCCAGGCGGCGTCGAAGGTGGTGTTATGAATTTCTATGCGCGCACTCGCGTTGAAGACGCCCGGCTCGACTTCTGGGAGATTGGTGTACTCGGAGGCGGCGGCATTGATGTGCAGGAATGCACAGGCGAGGGTGGCTAGGAAAGTTGACTTGAACATTTTGGGCAGGGCGATGGCTTTGTGCATGCTGTTTTCCGCGAGGCGGAAACTCGGTTGCTTTTATACCTCCTTGTCTCTATACGAGTGGGGCGTCACCTTGCATGCCCAGCTGCGGTCAGTTTGTGCGTCCTTGGAACGGGAAGTGATCTGAAAGTTTCTCGGGTGTTTACTCGAATGAGCGGATAAGAATCAAAATCTGACGTATGTGAGTTCAATTCTATGAGACACATATTGACGTCGGCTATCCCTGCCAATGCGAACACCTGGCGATATACGCGCCAGGTTGAGGCTGCTGTGGCTTGGAGTACCTACAGACTTGGAGGACGACCTCGAGATGTGGGCCTCGGGGCACCCCCGGACGTCACCGCTCGGAATGGGTCGCGGAATGCAATGCGGAACGGCGGATGCGGCTGGCCATATCAACACACCGTCTTCCACCATGTACCGCGGCTTGATCGAGTCACTCGATTACGGGCGGTGCTGGCGAGCAACCTGAGAGTGGCTGGAATCAGCCACGGAGGGGCCCGATAGCAGCGGATCGGGCGGTGCTGGCGAGCTGGGCGAGCTGGCAAGCTGGCAAGCTGGCAAGCTGGCAAGCTGGAGTGGTGGGCGAATAGAAGGATGAGGGCGCGACATGCACCTGCATAAGCTACGAGGCGTGCCCCTCAGTACCGCGCGACCTCGAGAGCGACACAACTACTGCACTGACGACGCCCTGCATACATCTCAACAACTGCAAGCTTAGATAAGGCTCCTGGTTGACTCACCATTACAAGCCGTTCCCAAAGTCTTGAGCGTGTGCCCCAGCCGACTGAGGGGCTTCTGACACAGCGTGCCGTGTGAAGCTCCAGCCCCGCGGCATTTGACGATAGCATCCACGAGCCTCCCGCCGGTACCGAGTGACGAACAGATAGGGTCCGATAACGCGCCGAGTCAGGAACAAGGCACCAGCATTATCGCAGTACAAGTGTACAAGTGTCTTGCTGTGCACGCACGGGACTGGACATCCCTCACGAGTTGCGGTCACGAAGGCGCATGACGCAACGGCCGTAGATTAGCATTCATCCGGACTCTCTCGCCGTCCGCATCCGTCGCTACCCCCACAACCTCTCTCAGGAACACTGCCCATACCATCCCCTCACGACAGAGCTAGCGCTCCGACACACACTCCCACACGCTCCTCAGCAGGTTGAATGAGCTCATCGCCCGAAAACGCCGCCGAGCATACGACGACGCCTGTCTCAAACCTCACCTACCTGCACAAGCAACAGCGGAAAGGCAGCAGACTGCAGGACAACTCTCACGCGCGCGGCCGCAACACGTCGAGATATGAGTTGGGAAGAAGAAATAGGGCGGGTGAGAAAGTTACGCGGATATACCCCAGAGAAGTGTACGTAGCCTCCCAGCCAGTCACGGCCAGAGAGAGTGCCCGACGTGACTCCTGTTTGTCCCTCAAACACCACTGACTGTCACAGAACAAAGTCTCCCTCGTCCGCAAACCGCCTGTCCTCTACCTCTCCGCCCTCAAACTACAATGCCACCACCTCTCCCTTGCTATCGGCTATCGGTGCCACACGAAACGCAACCGCACAGTACACCAACGAGTGGGCCAAATCTGTCCCGTTCTTTCCCAATTCAGGCTCGCCGGGCAACGGCGGCATAGCCATCGCTGGCTCTCCCCCAACCTTTCACAATTCGCCGGGTGCGCGAGAAGGCCTATACGCCCAACAGGCCATGTCCAACTCACCGCCTGGCACCCGACCCCTGAGTCATCCCAACCAGTACACCAACTTTGGAGGGAGAATGCAGAACTCGCCAGGCAGAGACCGTAGGGCGTCCATATACTCGCAAGGTGGCCGTCCACCTTCGCAACAGTTCGTTCCTAACCCGCCGTTGCCTCACCAGCCACAGGCACACTACTACGGCCTCCCAAATCTCGACTTTCTCAACAATGTCCCCAGCGATGGCGCCCAGGCAGGAGACGGTGGCTGTTTCTGTGGTTTCGACACGCTGTCCATGGCAGGTGACGAAGCCGCTCGGTCGGCTGAGAATGTGCTGCTTGTTGGGTCCCAGGGCGGCCTCGATGTCTTTCGTGTTGAAAAGAGCAAGATGGACATTGTAGGTCGACTGGAAGGCCTTCGTGGTGCCGTCATAGGCGCCAAGATTCTGCCTTGGTCTTCAAGGAAAGACCCGCTTGCCGGAGCCAGGCCGCTGATTGCACTCATTCTGCATGGCCCAGTAATCAAGGACAGTCGGAGTAGTAGTGGAAGTGGCTCTTCTTCTGTGGTAGACGATTCTGCCTCAGAGTCACCAAGTAGGCCGGCATCGCTCCATGGAAATCATGGCAACGGACAAATTAGCGGCTACCAGACCACAGTTGAGGTTTACTCGCTCAAGGAGAAGCGAAGACTGGCTGTTCTATATAGAACACCCTTGACGCCGCTCACCAGTCCAGTCGACAGCCCCATGTTCCAGCCGCCACCTCCTGTAGGCGACTTCGTTATCGATGCAAAAGGCAAGTTTATCGTAGTTGCGTCTGGTGCGAGTGGCGAAGTTTTCGTCTTTGCACCGTATATCGACGGCCACCTGGAGTATGCTGAGCGATTCCGTTGTATCGGGAAGATGTGGACTTCTGTTCAGAACCGGGAGAGGGCAATACATTCAAACGGGTCAAGTGCCGCTGATGGAAGCCACGACGAGATTCCACCTGAGAAGTATGGCTTGCCAGTCTTCTCACTTTCTGATCGCTGGCTCGCCGTATCGCCACCAGCATCAAGCTCACTTTATCCTGTCAACGGTGTTGCGCTTACATCGCCCTATTACGAGCGCGCTCCTGGCCTTGCACACCACAGTGTACCACCCCAGCCATCTCCCAACTGCGCCGTCGATGCCCCCAACGAGGCAGGCTTGATAGATAGACTTACCAGAGAAGGGACCCAAGTCGCGATCAAGAGTGCACGTTGGGCTACCGAGAAGGGAATGCAGGCCTTCAAGAGCTACATGAACAAGGGGCAACAAGGCAACCCCGTTTCCTATGGCCAGGATCCGATGCAGCATTATTTCCCGCCTACTCACGGCTACAACCAAGCGCAGCCAAGGCAAGAGGCGGCAGTCATATCGATCTTTGATTTGCAGAAACTAGTAGATGCAGAAGAGACCAGGAGCAAGAGCGCACTGCAACCTATTGCGACCATACCAGCATCTCTGGGATGCAGCTTCCTGTCATTTGCCCCTAGCGGCTTGATGCTCATGTCGGTGAGTAAGAAGGGTGACTACCAAGACGTTTGGGATCTAAAGCGTATGAACTTTCGCCGAGCTCGGAAGACGGCAAGGGAGCAGCCCGCCGGACCTCATGTACGGCAGGTCGCTCGTTTCACCCGCATGACTGTCGCAAATGTCATCGATGTGGTCTGGTCTGCCCCTAGAGTCGACAAGCTGGGGGTGATTACGGACAAGGGAACAGTGCACATGTTTCCCATGCCGGCATCCGCATTCCAATGGCCACCAGCTCGGCGCCTCCGACCAGCTGCTCAACCAGCTCAGCCGAAAGAACCCACGTCTCCCACTGGGCCCACCGGTGCGGTCAATTCGGCTAAGCAGGTCATCAGCAGCGCAAAACCCTGGTTCGACGCCGTTCGGACGAGAACCAACAGTGGTGGCTCTCGGTTCAGCCTCAGTGGTCTCGGAGTGACACCCGCTGCAGGCGCAAAGTCCGGCAAAGCCGTGGCTGCCGGAGTAGGCAAGTCTATCAACAATATTCGACACGCGGGCGATAATAAGATGACGCTCCCTTCATCACCCAATGGAATCAAGCCCTATAGCGTACGCTGGATGTCTGGCAGGGGTCGTGGATCGATTGCGCTAGTGTCAGGTGGCGTCCTTCAGATCTGGCGAGTCCAAATGCGGCCTGCTACGGGCAAAGGAAAGTCTTCGAATACCGCAACAATCACCAAGAAGAAGCTCGTTGAATTTGGTCTTGCTCCGATTCCGGACGTAGCGCTTCCACCTTCGGTCATGGAGCAGCTTTTCCCGCAACCTGGTGACCCAGAGCCAATCCTGGAGTGCTACGGGGACTGGTTCCCACGAAACCTGCCTTCTCGCAAACCTCTCGCGCCAACCCTTGCGCCGCTTAGCTTCTCTGAGATTGAAACCAACCCACCTTACCAACCCTTCTACACCGACAAGCGCGTTACACGTTTTGTTTACGCAAGACAAGCATTGGAGGTTCAAGGCAGCGCAAGCGAGTATCAGCCTTCACTCCCTGGGCTTGTTTCTGACCTTCACCATGACGACCCGTCGCCCTGGCTCTTTGGTGAAAGTATAGAAGCGACAAAGCTATCCTCTCCCATCACTCCAGCATATGACTCAGGCGAAGATGATGTGACAGGTGTTGCAGCCAGAATTGAGAACAAGCTGGTCCTTCGAGATGGTGAGGAAGAGGTTGAACAGGTTGTCGTCACTACAAGACGAAGACGTATGAGGAAAGACGGCGACGAAGAAGGTTTCTTCGAGGACGACTGTGAGGTTCTCGATTTTGCAGAGGATAGGGTATGAGTAAGGTGAGGCCGACATTCGCTTCTTCGAACAGACAGGCATGACCACAATCGCTAAAGCATTACAAACAATTGCATGGGATTGGGCGTAGGCTTGGTATAGGGCGCTGGTGGCGTGCCATTTTCAGTTTGATCTAGAACCTTTTACTCTTTGTTTATTCACATCGCATCACAATAGGATACCACGCAGCAAAGGGCAGCCCCTGGTGCTTGCAAACAATTACAACGTTCAAATAGATGTCGAGATATATTGAATTCCAACCCAAGTACATTGTCGTTTCTTGCAAACCTACTGCGAGTCATTTCAATGCGAATACTTTCGTAGGCGCTTGCGGCTCTACACTTCTTCATCAGTATTCATGACCGTGTCACAAGGCTCCACGGAGTCTTTCAGTTGAATTGATGTACCGTACTTGCACCGAAACCTCTGCCACCAAGAAGCAAAGTGCAGTCAGTTAAGAGCGCTGTCGACAGATGGATGGTGGGTTCGAGACAGCGCGCTTCTTCATTAAACCCCCGACCTGGAATAGAACTGGTAATTAGAACTGGTAATTAACCAGGCAACTTTGGCTGGCTCGCTCATAGCGCAGCTAGTGTCCCTAATTCTGAGGTCGCGAAATGCTGTTGTTCAGACAGACGTATCATCAGCCGCGGATACGCTGGCTGTTTGCGGAATCTTTGATACAGGGTGTCTTGTTTACATCGGCCACCAACGCACACTCCGTTCTTCAACCCTGCTCGTGTTGCATCTTCCCGCAATCACCAAACCTGGTCTCCTCAGGACTTTGAACGCTATGGTTGATCAAAAGTGCTAGCAGAGAAGCAGCGACAATGACGATGACGTTGATCTTGACCTCGATAGCGCTACTGTGCGCACCCACATCAACGTAGTGCCCCCAAGAACCATTCCTTCTACCGGGAACCATGCGTTTCAAAATTGAACCCTTCGGAAAAAGCATCAGACCAAGACACAATCGGCGCTTGACAGCGCGTCCCGCTCTGGATCCTTGTATCCGAGCAGGGCGGCTTAAGTAGCGAAATAGACACGGCGATGGGGTCAGTTGGCCAGAAACAGCTGCTGTGCCTTGCACGTGCCATGGTAAGGAAAAGCAAGGGTTTGATCTTTGGCGAGGCTATGAGCAGGTAAGCTGTTTGTTGGCAACATGGTGACAGTGGAGAGCCAATGCGTTGGATAGTGTTGATGCAGAGGTGGATGCAGAGACGGAAGCGATTGTGCAGGATATTGTTGGTACGACTTCCAGAGACTGTATTGTGCTTGCGGTTATGCATTGTCTTACTCATGTCACGAGGTATGGCAAGGTTGCGCTTCTCGATGATGGTCATATGATGGAGTTTGACGCGCCGGAGAAATTGCTGGGCCGCGAATCGAAGTTTGCGAGCTTCTATGAGAGTAGTGGCATGAGCACGTAGAAAGATGCCACGAGATAGATAACCACCGTATTTGCTAAACCAAGCTCAATAATGGTCACCACTTTCCTCAAGTAGTCTTCTTTACGACCGCCAACTTGGACCTCACTGGAACATTGTGCTGAGCATTCTCAGTATCAGGGAATCCCTCCAACTCCACCCCTTTCCTGAAGATTATGCAGTGCGTACTTCCGCCATAATGAAACATGCCAATCTCATCGCCCTTGTGCACATGCTGGCCCTCATGAACCGTGGTATCACAGGTCGATACCTCCGTCATGCCAATGCCCATGAAACATACAAGGCCAAGATCCGGATTGTCTGCTTCAATGAATATGATTGCTCTTGTGGCGGTTGCGGTAAGATAGCCCTGGCCTGACTTTTCGCCGTCCTGGTTGATACCGTTGTTGTCCGAAGGATCACCGAGACCTTCAAAGAGTGGCTCAGAAAAGTAGGTTCCCTCGACAAGGCGTACTTTCTTGATCGTACCGCTTACTGGCGAATGCCAGCGGTGGTAGCTCAGCGCGGAAAGGAAAGCCTGGTATATGGTACCGCCGATGAATTGCTCGTGCAGCGGATCCATAGCGAGCATGTCCATGAGCGAGTAAGGCTGGCCCTTGATCCAGAAGCGATCCCGTTGTGCAATGTTGCGGCTCATCTTGTATGGCTTCGATTCACAAGCATTGGCGATGACAGTATCGTCATCTGGGCTGGCAATGGGCCGTTTGTCCTCTCTAAAATGACGAGTGAAGAAGTCGTCCCAAGACATATAGCCATGATGTTTCATAGAAGGATTACAATGGAAGAATTCGTCGAAACTGTAAGACGTCTGCCCAACGTTCGCTGTTAATGCAAGGTCGTGAGTGCCATGATCGCTGAGCCAGCCGATCTTGTCGTTGCTCAGCACGTACGCAGAAGCTGGTGAGCCGAGGAATTCAGCCCATGCGTTCAGAACTTTCTTGATCATTTGGTTGACCTCTGGGTCCAGGAAGAATGCAAATCCAGATGGCGTACCCTAAACACCGAGAAGGGTTGCGATTAGCTTACTTCCCCATGGACGATGTCACTAGGTATGCTTACCATTGGCCAGTCCAGGATAGCATTGAACGGCGTTCCCACCATCCCTACCGAGTACTCATGATCACTCCATTCAGGTGCAGTAGTGAGAATATGATTGAAGAGCTCCAGCATGTGGTGGTAATCGCGTACTTGCTTGTGCCCTACAGGGTCGCTCTTGTATGGCTTCTTCATGGGTATCTCTTCGAACATGGAGTTGACGAGAATATAAATACGCGTATTCTTCTCGATGAGGTCTTTGAACTCACGCAAGACGGGGTGCAGTTCCTTCGGGTTCTTTTCCACACGCTCGATGACTCCAGAGAGCCATTTCTTGTGTACGCGATGGTCTGACGGCAGCCAAGAGCCGGTGCGATGCATTTGATGTTCGTCGGGAACGTCTTTGGTGTGTTCTTGGTGGGACATGATTGTGAGAGGTGAGTTAGATGATGGTAATCGCCTTGGCAGGAGGATAAATCCTCCTTGGGCGCTGTGGGAGTATTATAGTGTTACTCGGGTCATCATACATACGTCATTAGCAAGAGGAAACCCGGCACTCTCGGGTACGAAAGGCGTTGTCTGTTTGCGATTTAGCGACATGCTGCATGCATCTAAGTCTGAATTCTCAATAGATTTGTTTCGGGGGAGCACTGGCGACAGAATGGGTGGGGTGAGCTGCTAATCGGGCCACGCTAGGCGCTTGTCCGGCTTTTCGACACCCTGGTACTGGAAGCGACACTCGCGCTTGGTCACCCACGAAAACAAGAATCCGTTTCTTCCACATCTCCACTCCGCCACATCCTCGAGCATTCGCGGAATTGAGTGATTAGCAAACAAGTATTGTTACAGGTATTGAAATATCACGTTCTGAGATCTGACCTGCAGCAGACGGCTTCTTAGGATCCTCGTTACGGTCGGTGACCGGCGATGTTAGCTTTCACGAGAAAACGGCCCCCAACTTTGCTTACTGTTTAGTTGCAGCAGCACTTCAGCTGAGGGTTGTGTCAAATCACAGGACTTTAATAACCTGGAAGAAAATTCTATTCCGAGTTGTCTTTGCTATAGGCAAGGGGTACGCATACAGCCTGTATAATCAGTAGGCCTAATACGGCATCAATGTGAATTCCCGTGCAGTGTCTAACCCTAAGAAAGCCTTGTGCCCTGTTGATGGGTTGCGGAGTCGCCGATGGTGTTGCGCTCATCTTACACCAGGACTCTGCCAATGCGAAGTACATATCTACTGCTTGAGTGTTGACATACTCAAGCATGAGGCCTACTGTCCGTCTACTTTCTCGAATACTTAGCACCTTGACTCTCAAAAGACACCATGCTGGGGGCAATAATTCTAACTGCAGTCTTGGTCTGTCTTTGCTACACATCATGGCGCATATGGAGTCACATTGCTCCATCAAGATTATGGGGAAATCCCTTCACGCTTCTGGAACCACTACGGGCGAGAGTTCACTTTCAGAAACCACAGCTACGAGCCACCTACTCAGCTATCTCTTCAAATGGTGGGGACTATCCCCGCTTGAGTCTTCAGCCATCCTCCATGAAGTCTGAATATGACGTGGTGGTAATCGGCTCAGGATATGGCGGCGGTGTGGCGGCATCTCGGATGGCAAGAGCTGGAAAAAGAGTTTGCGTACTTGAACGTGGAAAGGAAAGGTGGCCTGGAACGTATTCCCACACGTATAAAGACGCCATACGAGAGTATTGTGTGACTGGCCGAACATCAAGTGTACAACTCAGCGTGGGGAAGGCGACAGCACTCTACCATACTATCAAAGGAAAAGGACAAGATGTCTTTTTAGGTTGCGGTCTGGGAGGATCGAGCTTGATCAATGCTGGTGTGTTTCTCAGACCAGACGAGAGAATTCTAAAAGCAGGAGAGTGGCCGAAGGAGATTAGAGGGGATACCAACGCGCTGACAGAATGTGAGTGCTCGGACGCTAAGAGGAAAAGCGATCAACATAACCTTTTCCTGCAGACTATGAACGAGCTGAGAACATGCTCCAGCCGATTACTTTCCCATCTAATTATCCGACACCATGCAAATCGGCCGTCTTCGAGCAACAAGCCGAAGCCATAGGATTCCATGATGAATTCTACCGCCCTCCCCTGACGACGACTTTTCGCGCCGGCATCAACCAAGCTGGAGTACACATGCTAGAAAGCACAGGCTCTGGAAACGAGTGTACAGGTGTCAACGATGGTTCTAAAAACTCCGTACTCGTGACATATCTAAGTGATGCTTGGGCGAGAGGGGCCGAACTCTTCTGCGAGATCGACGTCAGATATATAAAGAAGAAAGACCGAGGCAAAGGGTACATCATATTCTACGAGATATCCAACGGAAAATCACACAAGGTGACGAAGTGGGTCAGCGCTGTGAGTAGATGAATATCCAGGCCTAACTAGAACTAACTCGATGCAGCGGGAGCTTGTCTTCCTCGGAGCCGGTGCGCTCGGAACCACCGAAGTACTGCTGCGATCACAACGCTATGGCCTTTGTACATCACCTTTGCTCGGCCACAGACTAACAGGTAATGGCGATATGCTAGCTTTTGCATACAACTGCGACCGAGAGATTGGTAGCATTGGCCATGAAAGCTCGGAAAGCATGGATGCCAGATCATGTGGTCCCACGATTACTAGCTGCATCGACATGAGAGGCCCCAAAAATGCCAAGAATGTACGGGATGGGTATGTAATTCAGGATGGCGCCGTCCCTGAAGCACTGGGGCCGGTCATTCAAGGCTTGATCGAAACGCAAACAACTACCCTCCCTTCACGATCGTTCAACCATGGGCGCAAACTGCTAGACAGGCTGAGGAGCTGGATCTTGGGACCATATGCAAAAGATGGGAGCGTGAGACGAACGCTCGTCTTTCTCACCATGTCGCACGATGAGAAAGAGGGGGCAATGACACTTGCAAATGATACAGCGTATTTACAGTGGTCGGGCATTGGGAACAAGACGCGAAGTGCAAACATCGACAGTGTCCTCCTGGAAATGACCGAGAATCTTGGCGGCAAACTCGTCAAGGCTCCTTGTATCACTGTGCATCCTCTCGGCGGTGCAGTGATGAGCAACGATGAAACTGGTCTTGGTGGTGTGGTGGATCATCGCGGCCAGGTCTTTGCTGGCAAGGGAGACACAGTACACGAGGGAATCTTCTGTGTAGACGGCTCGGTTATCCCGACATCACTCGGTGGGTTGTTCCGTGGAGATGGATGTGTTGATTGCTAATGATGTATTTGAAAGGCGTTAATCCATGCGCTACCATCACCGCACTAGCAGAGCGGAGCTGCGA
Organism: Stemphylium lycopersici; assembly: GCA_003268315.1. Classification (NCBI taxonomy): domain Eukaryota; kingdom Fungi; phylum Ascomycota; class Dothideomycetes; order Pleosporales; family Pleosporaceae; genus Stemphylium; species Stemphylium lycopersici. The sequence goes on from QGDG01000020.1 coordinate 105,238, forward strand.
TCTGATCATGAAAGAGCGTGGTTGGACAGCCGACGAAAGCTCCAATGGCATACTAAACCTTCCAAAAAAACAGCCGATTCAGAAGCCTGGGGAGACACAGCCTCCTGGAGGTATCAAAGATCTGATGGAAGGCGTCCAATTCGTGGAGGTTATGTCAGGCCATGTTCACTTGGGCAGCAAAATTCCAGATTTTGAGGCTGCGGAAAGGATGTCTAAAGTGGCTTCTAGCTCCGCCCGAGTAACCCTCACGGTAGATGCGCGGCGTGTTAGTGAGGACTCATATCAAGGTATGCCACAGGGCACATTTGCTTGCGGCGCGATTTCGCAAGACCCGCTCCTTGTCACGGGTGGTACGGTCGAATTCTTCACGCCCGACAAGAGGGTCGCCGATGCCGTCAATCTTGTTTACAAGCTGGATCTACTCAGTACAGATGGCGCGCGATACGGATTCCATGGCTACAAGAGGCTGGATTCTACCGCTGCGTTCTCGGTATCAAAGACTTGGGGTGCCACAACAACCTTGTTGACGACGATCACTGGGCCCGATGGGTCTCTAGTCGGCAGAGGTATCTTGCATTTGTCACTCTACGACTTCTTCTCTGAGCTTTGGTCTCTACGGTCTCATTTAGCCATCAGCGCTGTGAGCGACTTCCAAGCCCAAGCCCGATTTCTCGGGTTCTTCGCAAGGAACATTGCATCGTACATGTTCAGTCCATTCCGCCAACTTAGGTATCCATCGCCGCCTGATGACATATCAGGCTACTATGAGAAGCCGAAACCAGTTGTTAGTACACTCACGGCCGAGGATGGAGTGGAGTTTCCCATAAAGCTGTGGCACCCGCCATCTAGCACTCCACAGAAAAGCACACCAATCGTACTCATACCCGGTTCATCTGTAGATGAGCAGATCTTCTCTCTGCCAACAATATCCACAAACACGATCGACTATTTCACCTCACTCGGGCACCGATGTTACGTCCCCGTCCTGCGTTTCGGAAAGGGAAGAGAAGCAAGGAGGGGCGACACTGCCTATGATGCTCGGCTAGACGTTCGAGCAGCGATACAGCACATTCGAGAAAGAGAACAAGGAAGAAAGATTTACGTCATCGCCCACTGCCTTGGGAGTATAGCAACAGGCATCGCTTTGCTGACCGGCGACGTAGAAGCTTCATGGATCAAAGGCATGACATGCAGTCAGGTATTCATCAACTTGATCTTCAGTCCAGACAATGACTTCAAAGCCCGACATCCCTTACTCATCAAGACGTACAAAGTTGGTCTCTCCATTCTCTCTCTTTCACGCTCACGCTCCAAAGCTTACAAAGACAAACGCAGATATTAGCAGGCTCTTGGTTCCCCTTCCAATCCTCCCCGTCTTCTCCATGGGCACAGTTCCTTCTAGATCAGACACTGCGTTTCTACCCAACTGGGGCTAAAAGCGAAGTATGCAACTCGGCAGTTTGCCACAGATGCGACGTCCCGTTTGGCCGCTGCTGGACGCATGCCAATCTCAACCGTGCTACGCACACACACACCTCGGTCACTGGTTTGGCGGCATTCACATGAACTTCCTGTCTCACCTTTCTGGTATGGGCGCACAGCCTGCTCATCACGTTCGCAGCAATAAAGCCGCATTTGAAGATCTGGTTACGTCGGAGAACCTGGAGAGATTAAGAGCACTCAGGATCTGCTGGTTGAGTGGGGGCGAGAATGCTGTTTGGAGCCTGCAAAGTACTCAGAGAAGCTTTGACTTGTTCAGAGAGAGTTTCCCTGAGGGCGATTATGAGAGGGTTGTTGTGCGGGGTTATGGACATTTGGATTGTTGGATGGGGGAGCGTGCGCATGTGGACGTTTTTCCGAGGGTGGAAAGACATTTGCAGCGTTGTGAGGGGGCGAATGATCTGGTGACAAAGGTAAGCGTTGGGGAAGAGGGATATGTGTATGTAGCAGCGGATGCCCTTGGGGGGTAGAGTGGTATTTGTGATGTTACATTTCAGTGATGGGGGTTGGAGGAGAATTGTTTCCGACCCAGTACTTCCCAAAAGCACACAATGTAGTTGGACGATGGGAGGTGTCCTCGCTGTGGCCCTATCGGACTGCTCGACTGTCCATGCCAAAGCAATTATCCCCCCAAAAAAAGGCCATGAATTTCCGCACTGATGCAAGGATATTTATCTGTGCTTTCAAAGATAGCCAAGTAGACGCTTGTACAGTAATATACACAGGTTGTTTCTTCATATGATACAAGTTTGCGATCGGCGTGGTCGTACACAGTCCTTCGGTAACTTCTTCTTCTTCTTCTTCTACTTCTTCTTCTCGGGTTGGCTGTGTAAAAGCGATGACAGCTGGAACTCGCTTCGAGAGTACTTCCCTCTTATACCCAATAGTCGGTGTATTTGGTGTGCACGACCTTTGATTATTCCCATCGAGTCGCCTTCTTCAATGGCTTTTCCCAATCCTTGATGTGGTCCGAGATGACCCGAGCGGCTTGGTCAGCCGTAAAGTTACGTCCGATAGCTTCAACGAAGTCGCCTTCAGGATCTGTGCATGCTGTCAGCTCATAATTTTTTCATCCATCTCATCTTCCGCTGAGCTTACCCATCAGATAAAAGTAAATGCTATGGTCGACCAAGTAGTCTTGTCCGGGCTTGACATTGCTCGGTGTGCTGAAGTAGACTCGGTATGCCTTGCAAGTGTCCTTGATCTGATCGTACTCGCCCGTCAAGCCGATAAAGTTTGGGTGAAATTCGGCCAAGTATTCCTTGAGAACCTTGGGGTTGTCGCGTGCCGGGTCGCAGGTGATCATGAGGGGTAGTAGGACGTCGCCGCATTCGGCCTTGACTTTGTCATACATGAGCGCCATCTTGTCGAGTTCGTCGGGGCAGATGTCGGGGCAATGAGTGAAGCCAAAGTAGACCTACACCATTATCGTCAGGGGCTTGTTCCAAAAGATGGGAATGGTGTCGGCTTACCAAAGAATATTTGCCTAGCATGTCCTCATTGCTGAACGGCTGTCCGGTATGATCGATGAGTTGAAAAGGACCTCCAACTTTGGGCTTCCCCATGCCTTTTGTCTGCTCGGCTATGCGCTTTCGTGCCAGGCGCTCCTTCTCGTATGTGAAATAGGCCCATAATCCTCCACCAGCTGCGACGAAGAGGATGGCTGCAGTCAGATTAAATGGCTGGATGCAGTGTCAGCGATTGATCCAAGGCGCAATTCCTCTTTCCCTCCAGAGTATGCTCTTGGGAAATTGTAGAACATACCCCGCCCTTGTTCCTTGCCCGGATCTGATCTATCGTCTTAAGCGCCCTTCGTGACGCTGATTGCGAGAAGGTTCGTGTCTGTCCTTGGTGGCTACTCGCAGTCTGCCCGCTGCCATTTTGCGCTCTTTGCAATTCCCTCAGACATGTTGTGTTTCGTGCCGTTGCATTCCGCGGTGATGCGAGCGAGTTCGATGTGCTTGATGCAAAGGTCCGCTGCGAGATGCGCGCTGCCGGTGCATTCTTCAGATTCCTCGTGGCCGTGGCCAGGCATCTGCTCGGGGCTGACATGTCGATCGTGTTGTTCGGGTGAGAAGGGCGAGGTGGTGTGGCGGAATCATGGCGCGGGATACTTTTCTGACAATTCGAGATGCGATGTCAGTGCACGGACCAGCCTCGAATGACATCGGGCATGACATGCCCGCACAGCTTCCCGTCCGGATCTCGAATGGTCACAGCATTGACTCTACTTAGGCAGACTCTCACCAACACGGCAGTGCGCGCTCACTTGAACCTTGGGAAACAAGCAGAGAGGATTTGCAAGTAACAACAAGGCATGGGTCTTGTTGATTAGGAACGGATGATGATTGTGGCATTAAACATTCCCACCCATCTCATACTACAAGCCAGAATACACCCCAAGAGAATGGACGTTCCTATTATTCAGGTTGCTGTTTTGCTCATCGCGTGATGCTCTCGAGTTTCTGTCTCTTCGCTGTCTAGCTCGACGCTTCCGGGCGCAAGAGTCATGTTTGTAGAAACGTTGGGATCTTGCACTCGCTATGGAAATGGTCACTAGGATGATTTGTACTTTTCTTTTTGCTTTTGCAGCAAGACAGGGATCCTCTGCAAACATCGTACAGGTCAAAGCAATGCTACCACTAGAGATGGGCCTTTTGCGTTCAGGCACCCCGTATCGAATCAGACCAAAAGGGACGGTCGAAATCCCCCCTTAGCATAGAAACCTAGGGTCGCTGGGAGAGAGTCTGTCGGTAATCATCACAGACGGTTATGGTCCTACCTTGGTTGCGTAATCAGGTTTATAAAAAAAAAGTTGTTGTCATCCAGTATCTCGAAACTCATTTGATGCCAATAGCCTTTAAAAACTCCTCTTTCCGCTTACTGCTGAGGCCATCTTCGACCTCGACACCCTTTACGATTTCACTCATACTCTCCACCTCTTTGACACCTGTACCATGTGCAAACTGCCAAACCTCATCTTCCTCGTATCGCACCTGGAACGCCTGCCAATTCTGCGCCTTGAGCAGATTGACATGCTCCGTGACAGTGGACGAGGGGCCCGAGTAGACGAGAACGCCCGGATAACCAGGTTTAGTGAGGCCTGATACTGGAGGTGTGGAAGGCGGAGGTGAGAGGGCGAGCTTTCGTTTGTTGGTATTTAGAAGATGGTGTAGCCAGACGATGACCGTTTTAGGGGTACTCGAAGCGTCACTGGTACTTGCCGTTTGGCCACCATTTTGTTCAGCCGGGGATGAAGGAGAAGAAGCAGATTCGAGGACTTGGTGAAAGGCAGCGACGATGGCATCCAGTGCCTCCTCTCCTTCACTCAACCCCAGCTCTCTTACAGCATTTTTTGTTTGCGCCCTCCGATCGTTCTTGGTTGCATCGGTCGCTGAGATGATGTCCGGCAATCCTGATTCCGGATACGTCTCCGGTAACCGAAGAAGGAATGAAGCATGACGGTCATTGGCGAACTTTAACTCGCGTGAGTTGGGATCGTAGTGCGTCTGGTCGGGATACATGGCCTCTAGTAGCTCCAGCTCCGTTTCAAGACGGGTGGGTCCTCGGTCTGACATGATGGCGGCTGACTGGTGAGGCGGAAAATTCTACAGAGCTTTCTCGTGCCACGGCAGCTACCAGGGGCTTGCGAAGATACGCGCGGTGCTTTTCTCGGCTTCTCTTGCAGGGCAAAAGCCACAGAGTGGAGATGTGTCTTGGGTGTTCGACTCCACAGTATAGTGGTTGCACTGGTGACTTCACGCGATCGCGATCCACACTTGGCGCGTGCGTTGATTGCCCTTGGAGTCCATGGCTGCCAAAACGATGGGGCAGGAGTGAGTGCACGCGGCAGAATTGATAAGAAACGCAGTCCAGGCCAGGGTGCATAAGTGGCGCTGTAAGAGAGGTCGCATCTCGCTTGTGTCTCCTATTTACCTTGTTATCCCCAGGCAGCTGGAAGAAGAAGAGGAAGAAGCAGCGATGGTAGACTGGAGAGTAAGGGAACGGCCCACCCGAGAGCTTGCAGGGCAACAACAAGCAGCGAGTAGGGTAGCGGCAGGTCAAATACACGTCCAGCCGGGCGCGAATGACTAGTTAGTAAGGAGGGTGTCATGTCTGGAGCATATGACGGTGAAACCAGTCCATTAGGGTTCCTAACTAGGCTAGGAGGAGACGCGGAACGCTCGCGCTTCCAGGCTCGTGTGTGCAGGCGGCCTCGAGACATGCAGCCAACAAGCCAACGACCCAAGACCCATCAATTGCCCCAAAGACTACCTCTAGTGATCTGCACTCAGCCAAAGAAAACATTGCACATAGCCTGCCAGCTTTCCTTGACTGCCGCTCCGCCGTGCGCTCCAACAGACCAACACGTTTGGGCAAGCATCTCGCAGTCTGGCGCCACCAAGACCTTCACCATTCCCTCGGCGCACACGTCTCGATACCGCCCTCGTGCACCGCGCCCGTTTCCCTGACACGGCTCATGAGCCGCATCTTCGCCCACGATGAAGGCAGCTCCGCTTCTGGTCTCCTGGCACAACGAAAACGCCCCAATCTACTCGGCTCACTTTGAGCCACACGGCAAGGGACGCCTGGCAACCGCTGGCGGAGACAACAACGTCCGGGTGCGTCGGGGGCAGCAAACATGGGCCATGGGCTTCCGCTGACAGGTGAAATAGCTCTGGAGCGTCGAGACGCACGGGGAAGAGCGCAAGGTCACGTACCTATCGACCCTCGTAAAGCACACGCAGGCCGTCAACGTCGTGCGATGGTGTCCACGAGGTATTTGCCCGCCCGCCTTGGGCGCGAGCAGCACGGCTAACAGCACACGCAGGCGAAATGCTCGCGAGCGCGGGCGACGACGGCAATGTCCTGCTCTGGGTCCCCGCCGAGAACCAGACGACGCACACCAACTTCGAGGAAGGCCTCGAGGACAAGGAGACATGGCGGGTAAAGGCCATGTGCAGGTCCATAGGCTCCGAGATCTACGACCTTGCCTGGTCTCCAGACGGCGTCTTCTTCATCACGGGCAGCATGGATAACATTGCCCGCATATACAACGCTCAAACTGGTACGACACCTGCCCTGCCACCACCTCGCCCACAATTGCTCAATAACCTCTAGGAAGCATAGTGCGCCAGATTGCCGAGCACAACCACTACGTCCAGGGCGTGGCCTGGGACCCTCTGAACGAGTACATCGCCACCCAGTCGTCCGACCGATCCGTCCACATCTACACGCTCAAGAACAAGGACGGCCAGTTCTCCTTGGCCCAGCACAGCAAGGTAACCAAGATGGATCTCCCCGCCCGGCGTGTGTCCTCCAACAGTCCTGCGCCGCCCGACTTTGGTGGCCGAGCATCCTTCGTAGGCGACTCTGCGCTCGCAATCGGCTCGCCCGTACCATCCATGCCTGGCACACCACAATCGCTAGCCTTGCCGAACATGCACCCTCCCCCGACTTCGCACAGCCGCCGATCATCCTTTGGATCCTCACCCTCGGTGCGCCGCTCTGCTTCACCAGCCCCGTCCATGCCTCTACCCGCCGTTATGCCCAACTCTCCCAGCATCAGCAGTATCGGCACCACCGGCGTGCGCAACGCGCCCATATACTTCAACGAGACCCTCACATCCTTCTTCCGACGTCTCACATTCGCCCCTGATGGAAGTCTGCTATTCACGCCAGCTGGCCAATACAAGGCATTGCACCCGTCGATTGGCGAGGCGAAGCCAGCTGAAGACATAACCAACACTGTCTACATCTACACTCGCGCCGGTCTGAACAAGCCCCCGGTAGCTTACTTGCCGGGCCACAAGAAACCTTCGGTCGCTGTACGTTGCTCGCCTGTGTATTACACCCTGCGTCAAGCAGCCCCTCCAACAAGGCAAATCACCATCGACACCTCCAACATGGATGATGAGATACCTTGTCTACCGGAGCCCTTCATGCCCTCGAAGCCCCCTACGTCGCATTCATCCATGGATCCACCGCCCATCACAAGTGCGCCGTCTCCTTCGCCAAGCGTGTCGGCACCGTCACCCAAGCCCGCCGATGGAGACGCACCCACACCAACTGGTCCACCTGCTGGACCAGCTTCCGCCTTCACGCTCCCTTATCGCATGATATATGCTGTTGCAACACAGGACGCTATTCACATTTACGATACACAGCAGCAGAAGCCACTGTGCATAGTTAGCAACTTGCACTTTGCTACCTTCACAGACATTACATGGTAAGGACTATCTTTCGACTTTAGTTTGTGCCGTTTTCTTACATCTGTTCAGGTCTAATGATGGCTCTATGCTGCTAATGACGTCTTCCGACGGATTCTGCTCCTCCATCACATTTGCCCCTGGGGAGTTGGGTGAAAAGTACACCGGACCACTGGCTGTTCATAGCCGACCGCAGCATCCACCTGCTGCCATTAATACTACAGCCAGCCAGACCTCAAACAACTCTACTCCAGTACCCACTCCGACCACTGGAAGCATGCAAAGTACGGCCACAGCTACGGCACCTCCAATGCAGAGACAGCCTTCCGCAGGCTTCCCGGCTTCCCCTAGTTCGTTCGTTCCCGCAAGACCAGGAAGTCCCACTAGGAGCAACTCTGTGTCAAGCATAGCCACAGCATCATCCTTCGCCCCTGGTGCGGGAGATCAAAGCAACATGAACGCACCCACGCCAGCTATGTCTTCAGTACCGAGCATAGCAGCGGCCAACTCTGGGCCTGTTCCAATGTGGACACCTCCTCTTACCCCAGCCCATGGCCAGGCTGGCTCACACAGTGCAAGTAGCTCCGTGAGCGGAATTCCAAACGCAGGCCATGCTGGACGCAGAGAGAGCGAGAGGAGCGAGTCGGAACGTGACGATGGAGTACCCGCGTCCAAGAAAAGGGATCTCAATGCTGTCCCAGAAGCCGAGGCGGAAGAAGCGCGAGAGAGCAAGAGGCGAAGGATTGCACCAACGCCAATCACGATGACAATGGACGGCGATAATGCTATCGCTAGCACCGAGGAAAACACACCTACGGCGCCCACCCCTGGTCCACAATAAATGTTTCTCGTCTTACCCAATGTTTTTCGCAGAGCGTCAGTACTGCTCATAGCGTGTTTTCTTTTTCAGCATGGCGTTTCGGACATTAGGTTTGGTTTGCTCCGCCAAACTTAGCGTTTTCTTTTCTTTTTTTGGCGATTTACCCAACGGATGTCTCTCTTCGGCGTTGTCCCAGTCGACCTGGTTCAGTCAGCTTTTCCATTGTACAAAGGTACATGCGTTCATATTCAAGAGATAGGTTACAATCAATGCACAAGTCCCAGTCTGATAGTCACGCCTGCCTCTGGTCGTGTTCGCGCCATTTGATTTCGGAGCTATCTAAAAGCTTTGCAGTGCTGAGGCGACGTCCGCATTTGAAAGAATTCCTGTGCCATCGTTACGGAGGCCGACATCCGATTATACAAGACGTTTACGTGCTAGCACCTTCCTGCGGCGGTATGGCCTGCTTTCCAAGAGCTCCAAGCCTGATCGACCTAATCTGTGCCCCATCCTGAACGCACGCTTATCGCGTGACCAATCACGGCTCGGCCACGACCTCACACCCGGCTCTCTGATTTGCTATTTCACCCGTTGCATTCGGTGCAAGGCTACAAGAGGCTTGACCTGTGTTGCTCATGCCCGGCAAGATGATCGATCTACCTACCCCTCGCATGCCCCTCCGTTTCGAGTTCTCGTTTGATTTTCTTGCATTACCTGAGGTGTCGCGTGCGAATCCAACACCAAAACATCTTGTAGAGTACACGAGTACCTAACATTATTGCATGTCATCATGGAGGAGCCAATCAAGGCTAGAGACAACAAGGTGCAGGAGCGAGATGTTGAACACCAGCAAGCATGCGAGGAAACCAGCAGCTTGGGCAAAGGCGACATTCTGCAACTCGAGCATACCGATCCTGTATTGAACGCCAAGATGCATCTCGTCAACAACGCCATCGACGAGGCAAGTTCAAAGATATGTACAACCACGGAGATGCTTACTGACCTTGCACCTGCAGATCGGTTTCACTAAATACCAATGGAAGGTATCCAGTCACTGTTCAAACAAATTAGGAAGACATCTAATCCCAACAAGCTCTTTGTTCTGAACGGGTTTGGCTATGCAGTGGATTCGCTTATCCTGCTGATCCAATCTATCATCGCGGGCCAAGCTGCCCTCGAATTCAATCCTTCGTACCCAAATGGTCTTACCATTGCTGCCTATGTCGGCATGCTGACAGGTGCCCTGTTTTGGGGATTGACCGCCGATATCATGGGTCGCAAGATTGCGTTCAACGTCAGTCTGATCATATGTAGTGTATTTGCAATCGTTGCAGGTGCGAGCCCGAACTGGGAGGTCTTGGGTCTGTTCGTATGCCTGAGTGCCTTCGGGGGTGGTGGAAACCTGGTCCTGGACACTGCCGTTTTCTTGGAGTATTTGCCCAGCTACAGGCAATGGATGCTTACGCTCATGGCAGCTTGGTGGGGTATGCTGTGCCTGCATTCAACTCTAACGCTTTGGTTCCCAGCACTGATTTACGACCAGGCATCGGCCAGCTCATCGCAGGTTTCTTCGCCTGGGCCTTCATTCCAAATTTCAGTTGTACAGATCCATCGGTCGATCCCACTGCTCCACCTTGCACGCGGGCCAACAACCAAGGCTGGCGCTATGTATGGTATTCCTCCGGTGCTCTCGTCTTTGTCATGTCCATTCTGCGGATAACTATCATCCGGCTCAAAGAAACACCAAAGTTCCTCGTCGGCGAGGGCAAGGACGCCGAGTGTGTGGAAACACTGCAGTCGATTGCGAAACAGTACAATCGCCCCTGCAGCATTACTCTGGAACTTATGCAGGAATGCGGGACCATTGAGCGCGCCGCTGGAAGAGAAGGAAAGAGCAAGTGGGGAATCGGCGAAGTTGGCATACATTTGCGCGGTCTCTACTCGACGAAACGTATCGGCATTTCTACATCCTTGATCTGGCTTTCCTGGACACTTATCGGCCTTGCCTACCCGCTATACAACGTTTTTCTTCCAGCATATCTCGCCTCCCGAGGCGCAGCGTTCGGCCAGCCTAGCCCATATATCACGTGGCGCAACTACACGCTCGTCAATTTCAGCGGCATCTGGGGTCCTGTACTAGCAGGATGGATGTGCGGCACAAAACTAGGGAGGAAATACACAATGGTTATTGGAGCGCTCGTCACGATGGCATTCTTCTTTGCCTACACGCAGGTGCAGACTGCCACGCAGAATGTTGCATTTACGTGTATCATCAACTTTTGCCTCAACATCTACTATGGCACGTTGTACGCGTATACGCCCGAGGTTCTGCCCAGTGCACATCGAGGAACTGGAAATGGTATTGCGATTGGGTGGAATAGGATCATGGGCATCTTGAGTGCCGTGATTGCTACGGTTGCTGATGTAAGTTTCCTCGTTACATGTGATGATGAGAAAAAAATAGATACTAACATGGATCTCTAGACTGGGACAGCTGTGCCAATTTATATTTGCGCGGCCTTGTACGTCGTCATGGCAGGTATTGCCGCAATCTTCCCATTCGAACCGTATGGGAGGAGAAGCTCTTGAGGAGTGCTTACGTCGTAGCAACTACGTTCGCAGCCGAGCACTTGCGATCGTATGGATCAGGCGGCAATTTCTCTTTTCACAAATGTTGATACCCACTTCCTGGACTGAGGAAATTCAAGCCGATGAAGAGGGCTTGACTACTGCACTAGATCAATTGGTAGAAAACAAGAATCACGTTAACCTTCCCAGAGAGTATGGGCATTTGAGAGATCATGTCGCTCACCATATGCGGCTGCGCTACTCTTTACGATAGACTGTTACAACCTTGGTGGATATTAACGGTTCACGACGACAGCACAGATATGCGGGTGTGTGGGGTTGACGCGTCAGGATGCGAGACGTTATCAAGAGCTGTCCTAAGCTAGTGCGGCGACACAAGCAGTGAGGAGCATACCATGGTCGCATGTTCGAACGTATTTCCGGCCCTCTCACATTGTTACTATAACGATGGGGCTGGGCTATATATTCCGCTCTCTCAGATGGAGCTGGGGGGGGGGGGGGGCATTCCGCTACGAGCCTACCCAGATCAGACGTCAATGGTTTTGGAAGCACCATCGCGTCTTTGATGATGCCTGTTCGAACACTGTCTCAGCACATGTCGGATGTCGGCCAAAAGGTTGAACCGTCGTTTCATAGGCGGAAATATAACAGAGACTTGGAAGACAGCTCCAAGTGTGTCGCCCTAGGATGAATGCAAAGTACCGGTTCTGGAACGGTATATGGGTTGAGCGGCCGCCTAGTGCTGACAGGATTGATCGACAGCTTCTGGACAGTATAGGCGTACTACCATCCCCACTCCTCAGCTCCAGCCCAGCGGGTGCAGTAGACTTTGAGTTGCTGATAGGTAGGGCTGAAGTGCGCAGCTGACATTCGATTGGTCTCCCCTCCAAATCCAGTAAGGTCAAGATGCCGTGCTCTCAACGATTTGTACGGCTGGAATGCATCATGGCTGGCGCAACACGGTCAATTCATGGTCGGCATTGAAAGCTGCAGGGCGCATGCATGGGCCGGGTCGACCAAGGACCGTCAGCAGTGAGTGACGGTGGGTGAGTACACGTCCTCAACATGGCTGCTGTCCCAAGAGCCTCATTCCAAGCCGGGGATATTGCGGTCCATCATGTCATAGGAGCACAGCATAATGATTGCGAAGCTGCAGTCAGCAACGCTTCCGCACACCAGGAACAGTTAGACCTGTCTAGCAAAGACCATTCGGTTTCGAATGGCCGCATCAGCATTGACAAGACGATTCTCAGCCACGATGCCAGCTCAACTAAAGTTAATTGGCGGCAGCTTCCTTGTATGCTACAGACCGACGCCCGACTCTAGGCATGTTGCGTGGATGTTTGACGGACGAGCAATGGCTTCGGTGTGTATTGAACCGCCAACAGGATGCGAGCCGCGCATGCAGGTCTCCCACTGCATGTTCGCTTCAGCAGCAATGAACGGTGGTTGGAGAAACGCCAACTATGCAGCCATTCGGCCCCAGACCGTTTACCGGGGTGTGAGATGCATATGCGCTATCAGAGGTTTAGTTGGATCAATGTGGGTTGGGCTCAAGGGCAGCGGAAGGTGAGCAACATCTAAGCTCCACCCCTACCGGTGCGCTGGGATATAAGGTCCAGAGCTTCGGCTGCCCATCGCGTGAAAGACTTGAGCCCTTTTCCAGCCCCAGTGCAGCTTCGCTTTACTACACGTTCGCCACGATTCGTTGTGTAGTAGTGAGTATCATCAGTCAGTACTTTGGCAAGCTCGAGTAGCGGGGGGACCTTGTCTTCTCAATCGCGCGCTACATCCTTATTTAGCCGCCAACGTCGAAGACAGCCAGCCATGGACTACACTTACTTTGGCGCGCCCCAACAGCCCTACAACCAATTCCTGGGCATGAATCAACATGCTTTTGCACACACTGGACTAGACCCGGACACCACACGGAGCACTGTGAGTATCCCCTTCCAAAGTGCAATGGGTGCTTACCGCCGTCATCGCCGCCGCCGCCGCCTCCCCGCATTTCAGAGCTGGGTACAACGCGACAATGACTAATCTGACGTGCTTGCAACCAGGAACCTCTCGACGCCGTCCTGTTCCCGACGTCTTACGATGCCTTTGGTTACACCAACGGCCTGCCGACGCCACACCACGGCTCACCAGAAAACGCAGCAGCACACACCCCCATGGCTGTAGGCAGCGTAGACTCGGGCTTAGGCGCGGATCTCGAAGATGGCCGGATGAGCCGGACGCGTAGCAGCAGCGAGGAAAAGGACAATCTGACGCCTGCCCAGAGCAGGCGCAAGGCACAGAATCGAGCCGCGTATGTTGCTGTTGCTTTGCATTTCCCCCCCGGAATCCATGGGTGCCGGAGCTAGAGCTAACCTTCCCCGTGCCTAGCCAACGCGCCTTCCGCGAGCGCAAAGAGCGACACGTGAAGGAGCTAGAGACCAAACTCTCCGCCCTCGAATCCAGCACCCATTCCCTCCAATCAGACAACGAGCGTTTGAAAGCCGCTCTGCAGCGCGCCCGCACCGAAAATGAGATCCTGCGTGCCACTAGCGGCCATTCACCGTCGGCTGCCTCTCGACCAATATCCGCGAGCTATCCCTCGCCGGGTGCTCATCTCCTTTTGGAAGAGGATGAGAAGGACGACGACTACAATGTCCAGTCGCTGACCAACGGTAGCGTGGTGAATACCGCGGATAGAGAACATTCGCCGAGGAAAGCAAAGGGCAAAGAGGTTCCTGCTGCCCAGGCTTGGGACTTGATACAGTCTCATGAGCTTGTCAAACAGGGCCTGGTGGACGTGGCGGATGTGTGTGGGCGCCTCAAGGGCTCGGCTAAGTGTGATGGCCATGGTCCTGTTTTTGAAGAGAGTGCCATTTGGCAGGCGGTTGAGGAGTCGCGACGCTGTGGAGGCGACGAGCTGATTTGATTTCCCCAGCTGCCAGAAACGCTGAACCCCCTCGTTTTTCTCGTCAATACCCTTTTCCATTTCCATTTCTCCTCTGCAGCTTGCAGGGTCATTCTTGCTGCTTTTTGGTGTTTGGGGGCGTTGGGCGCACGCTTGTCTACATGGCCAATCCAGAAAATTGGGCACTTTTGGGTCATGGAACTAGGCGTTTTGGGTGGTTTGCCCACACTTTGATGAAAAGCAGTGTCGTACTCGGCCTCTTGAGTTGCTGTATGCACCTATCACAATGGCCAAGTCAACATTTTTGACAAGTGTACCATCGTCATCCCCAACTGGCCATTCTATTGGCCATTCTATTTTGCATTTCCGCAATCCTCGAATCTTCCGTCTTTCGGATCGCTTGCGAAAAGCTTTAGCAAGACCAGCGGCTACAAAGTCACACCTGGCATCCGGACTGGAGTCTGTTCCTGCCCCTTGACGCACTGAAACGAAGCTTGCCGAGCCATTGACCATGAATATCTACCCCCGTATCTTAGTCAGTACCCGGAAACGCACAGCAAAGCAACCTATTCATCTAATCATCCGCCATTGTCGAACACTTGTCCAAAAATAGTAATAAACACCAAGATGTCTACAGTTTTCGGGTTTTGCTACCCACATCAACACGGCACTCAAAGGACAAAAAAAAAATACACAGCACACCCCAACACCATCACAAAGTACAATTTCCTCCTCGCCCCTTGCAAACCATCCCGGATGATCTACCCTAACCCGCCCTCACCCCTCTCACAAAACACCACCACCAACAGCACAATCTCCGCTTTTCCTTAGCTACAAACAAAACAAAACAAAACAAAAAAGAGTCTAGATCCCCAAATCCCATCCGTCTGCATCTCCCGCATTCTGTGTCTTCCGTCCAGCCAAAGACCGACCCGAACCTATCACACCCGCAGCTTGCATATGCATCCAAGCCCCACATACAAACATGTCATCAACTCCCTCTGCCAAGCTCAGCTTACCTCAATCGCTCCGTGACCAACTCGCTGTGCTGACTTCGCCCGCGACATGCATGCGTGCTGATGCCCTTTTTTTTCTCTTTTCTTTTTACGCCCCGGAGAGAGGTGTTGGGAGGGGGGGGGGGGGTCAATTGTATCTAGAAGTTGGACCGAGGCACTTTAGGGGGGGAGAAAGATGTTGGCTTGGACAGCTCTACTACGGGCTTCTTGCCGTGTGGGTATCATATCGTATCATGGCTACATAGGTGCTATACGGTCCGAAAGCCCGGCAAGATCTTCATGTCAGCTTCGGCACAATGCATTATGACCTGTCCGTCTTGTCTATTGGACAGAGCTGGATGCATACTCTTCACCGTCTGGTGCTTTGGAGAGGAGTCGATGCAGCATTGTGCGCGTCCTTCATTCGATGCATGTTGCTGCATTGACTTCCATCGCTTCTGCATACCTCGCAGCATACCCCTTTGTCTGGTGTATCGATATCATACGACGGAGGTGACGACAGGGTGCGAGAGGGACTGCAGTGCACAGCCGAAGAGTTGCGAGGGATCATGGCAGTCTCAATCCCAATCGCTGTCATCATCTTCGCCCATTGTGGTTCCTTGCCTTATCTTGCTTGGGTTTTCGTCTTCTTCCTCCTTCTTCTTCTGAAGACGAGCATCCCCGAGCTTGACCGCGCCCACGTCTATCAGGACTTTTTCCAGATCTACCAAAACTGGTCAGTACAGCCTCTTCATCAACTGCAAAAGGATTGAAGTAGCCGTGGCTCACCTTGCACACTTGTCCTTGGCCCAGCCAACTGCATGAGAGTGACAATTTGCCTCTTGATATCTCCATCCTTGTATACCAACACTGTCGGCGTGTTCTTATCCGGATAGCCCTCAATGCACAGGTCCGCCCTCATCTGGCAAAACTTGACGTCTCCAAACTTCTTCGCTAGCTCCCTCCAATTCTCAATCATGACCCTGCTCTCGGTATTTGTACCCGTCGAACTCGTCAACAGCACAAAGACGTAGGCGTTCTTGCTGGCCTCGGTGACGTCACGGGAGTAGTCGGGCTTCTGTACGTGGTAGACCTGGTTGTAGACAGAGGCCGTGGTTATGGTGGAGAGCTCAGCCATGCGCTTCTTGCGGTACGAGTCGAGAAAATCCTCGTCTTCTTCGTCTTCTAGTTCGGCCAGCTCGTCAAGGTCCTTGCCCTCTAGTCGGTTCTCGTGTGCAAGTTCGCGAGCCTGCTCGAGGGCTTCTTGGATCATGGGTGTGGGCGATGGGGGCTTCTCGGGAATGATGCCCTTTGAGCGTAGGATGTCGTTCCTATCGCATACATGTTAAACATGATTGACGCATATCCACAGCTGCGTGGCCGCCTGGCTTACCATTCCGTGTCGGCATTGGGGTCGTCGACCGGGACATTGACGGGCATGTCTGGCATCTGCATGATTGCAGTTTGAAAGGTGCGGACAATGGGGGAAGGGGTAACTGAATTGGATCAGATTGTAAAGAGCAAAGTCTACTTCTAACAGAATGTTGGTGTTGTGGAATCTTGGTGCCTGGATTGTGTCAAATCTTTTGAGCAATGCGAGGCTTCGTCATGAGCCCTGCCGATCTGCCCCGCCCCCACTTCAGCTCCGCGCGACGCCAATCCGTGCCTGTCTGCCTGCTGCTTACTCAACCATGGTTTCATCCAATCGTACGCTGAACCTTGAGACTTGGATGTGATGTCTCCGTCATGCTGTATCAGCTGAGAGGGAGATACCCAGATTCTTGGTGTCCTTTTGATCTCTTTCACTCCCAATCTCTTCTCGCACGACACGATCTTCCGATACATGATGCCCTTAATCTACATCCAACTTATAGTAATGTAACTTCAGTACATCGTGACACATGTTTAAGACAATGGACTTTTTTAGAGCAAAGAATGCAATTTGGTTGTTTGCTCTGAGCGATATACGTGTTATCTGAGTATCCACGCATCTGCCAGCGACACAGAAGCATGAGTATTGTCGCTCTTATATGTCCAGCGTCGACTGCTACCTTGTATAGCCCCACCCCAATGTAGCTTCCTTCGTTATCACCACTATCATCAGAAGAACTGTCCTTTAGGGTCAGCTTCAACGCTGTTGTTCCCGAGCACAGCATCAGCATCGTGGTCGTCGAATGCACTGGACCTGGCGATGGGTCGCGGGATGGGCCGGTCAAAAGCATCGAAACGGCGGCCCTGAACCTTAGCCATGACCCAAAGGAAGCTGATACGAAGGGCGCAAGCACCAAAGGCCCACAGGAGTCCACCGACGGGTGCGGCTACAAAAGCGCCTGTACGTCCATTAGCAAAAAAATGTCAAAGTATATTCGGGTTTAGGGAAGACTTACCAAAAGCGCTCCAATCGTTTGCATACAATCCACCTTCTAACAACAGCAGGTCTGCGGCCAGACCAGCGTCTCCATCATAGTATACAAGGCCAAACAAGAAGATGGTGAAGATTCCTCCAAGTCCACCAACCACAAAGTCGAAACCGCGATACCAGTAAAACCTGTCGCTCAGTCCAATGACGAGACAGGGGACAACGGCCGCACTGACCAGATCACTGATCAGAAAGATTTGCAGGATATCCGGACTGCGCAGTGCGACGACTACGACTGGGAAAATGAGGGCGACGACGCAAGCGCGGATGATCCAAATGTTGAGCTTGTTGCGGAAGAAATCGTTACTACCTGTACTGATCATGGCGGATTGGAAAGAGTCGAATGCAGCGGTGGAAAGCGAGACGGTCATGACAAGGACCACACCTATGACCCAGGCAGGCAGTTGCTCGAGGAGGAGAAAGAATGCAAGGGAGCCGTTTGCTTCGTCTCCGATTGTGTAGGCACCAGACCATGCAGCAAGCATACCACCGACACCAAGCAGCGTAAGGATGATGAGTATACCCATGCTTGCGAGTGAGACCCCGATCCACAGGTCCTTGTCTGTGCGAGAGGCAAAGGTGCGCATCCAGAAACCAGAAAGGAAGAAGTCGTTAGTCAGGACTGCAACGGGGAGGATGTAGATGAGCTGCCATCCCAATAGGCTGGACTCGAGGTAGCCGGACTGGTCAATCAAAGAGCGGTCGATATCGGTTTCTACACCAACGGCGATGACACCCATGATGATGAGTCCGATGACCATCACACCTTGAATATTGTCCGTTACGAAGGAGACTTTGAAGCCACCGAGCGCTGTTATTGTTAGTGAGACATCCCTACATTAACGTAATACCAATCTTACAGGTATAAATGGTAGTGACCGCGCATTCAACAATAACAACAGGAAGACCGTTCAGTCCCGTTAGGAGAGTGACAATCTGCTGCAGTGCCGACAGTTCAGCTACCATGTATAAAAACATGGTAATGAGCGTGCAGAGACTGAGGAATATACCCGCAACCACTCCATAGCGCTGCCTCGTCCATTCGGTCAAGACGAAACCTTCTGGGCATTTGCGCCTGATGATAGGGCCCAGCGCACCAAAGACCAAGAGAGGTAGAGCCGAAGACAGCGCGTAGACTAGCAAGCCTTGCACACCAGCAATGGTAGCAATCTGAGGGTAGGTGAATAGAATACCAGATCCGAGAGCTGTTAGTTGAGGAAACCTAGGTCAGCTTTCTGCGTCAATAAGGGGGGAGGGGATGTAGGGGGAGTAGCGGCAGCACGTTCCTCACGCAAGTATTATCTTGATCGAGTTCTTACGGTACTTCTCAGCTTCCCCTCGGCCAAACTGAACACATTCCAGACGAGAAGTCTTGATATGCAAGTCTAGCTTCGGTTCCGCGCCCGCAGTGTAGCCGCACAAAAGACCGCCCCCTCCATACTGCTGAGCAGGAGTCATGCCGACTCTACGGCGCAGCGATGGTGAGGGTGGCTTCTGTGAGAGATCTCTAATACGAACCTGGAGGATTTCAGAGTTCTTTCGAAAAAAAGAACACGCGGTCTGGGAAACGACCATGTCGTCTTATTGGCATTCCGAAAATGTAAGTCGCGATACTCGCGAATAGCCGATGCTGCCGCTGCTCTTCATATGCAAAGCACAGGTGCACGAGTGCACTCACCCGAAGCGATGAAATTGAAAGCGAGCGGGACGCCTAAGCACAGTTAGCTGATGCGTTCTTGGTTGGAAGGGTACGCGGAAGTCTTCGCGCGGTTGCGCAAGGTTGCGGCAAGATGCTGATGCTGTGCAACAACCGGGCTTCGACCAGTCTTCTAACCCTTCTGTGTGCGGTTGCTAGATAGCCACTCGGTTTTGGACTGGTGTCGCAACCGCCATGCGATGAAGCATCCTAGGACCCTGAAACATACATCAGCAAGCTGGCGTTTGTCAGCGTCATGCTTACGCACAAGAAAGCGCCCAAGGTGAGGTAGATGATGGCGTTGGACGCCGGCTGCGATGGCATGCCCATGATGAGTAGTATGTCTATGCGGAATGATGGTTGAAGCGGGATAGTTCGAAGATGCAGAGCTACGATGTAAGGAACATGCACAGGGTTAAGGTAGTTCGGCTCCAAAAACTTTTGCTGCTGCTAAACCCCGCGCCTTCCTCATTGCATCACTAGCGCTGCGCCGAGGTGGTTGCCGCTGATGTCAATTTCTTAGCAATTTGTTCTAGCCGACGCTCTCCCCGGCTACCGACATGGGGGGGTCGTGGGGTGGTGGACATGTTCGAATCAAGCTTGTCTTGGGGCGCTTGAGAATAATGCGACATGTACAGGTCGAGATGCAGCGTTCACACAAGGGTAGTGATGAGTATTGTTGCATTCTTTGGATATCAGTGGCAGCATTCCATTACTTAACGCGAAGGAAGAACAGTTATTTTCCTGTCTCAGCCATTGACAACGTACAAAAACCCCAAGCGGTAGCCGGACAAGAACGCCTCATCGCTCCGTAACGCAGAAAATGCGGCAAACTCAAAGTAGCATCCCCTCAACTACCGCCTCAATCGCTCTCTTGGTCTCGTGTGTAGCATATCGTGACATGTCGTTGCTAGGTGGCGGCAGACATGGGCCGGTGATTCATCTACCACGCATGCCTGTCCCAATTTGGGTCTGCCAGCTGTCGTCAGTTGCCGTCCTGTTCAAGCGCTTGACATGTACGAACCTTGGACGAAGGCGGCGAGGACCTTGCTGCCCGTCTGCAAGAGCGGATGGCCAACGACTATCTGCAGAAAGCGCTGAAGACCTTCCCGTCGGTGTTCGATCACGTCATCGGAAAAGCGGTTGGTGAGGACCTTGCCCGGCAGCGGTGGTATTGTTACGCGCGCCGACTCGCGCTCGAGGATATCGCGAAAGGCTTCGAATTCGCTGTATCGGCGGCGGACCGTCGACGACTTGAGCTTGAAGGCGGGAATGTTGGTGCGCATTACGATTTCGTAGGTTGTGTACATGCCACGGCCGACGCCTGTGCTCGAATTAGCCCGCAGCCTTTAAAAAGCTCGGCCTTCGCACTCACCGTGTGTCATTGGATTCCTGACCTGTGCACGCGACAATGTGAGCAAGGCTATGGGATGTATGAGGGTAAGGAAGCTCCAAATCAGCCTACCTCGATCTCCAAGAAGTTCTCCGGCGGGCCGTACAGCTCCTCGAAGCTTTGCGATCGCGCATCTGGTAGCGACTGCATCGTGAGTGTGGGTGTGGGCGTGGAAACTGGTCGAAGGATGGTTGCGCGAGAGTTGGTGATCAATGGCGGGGCTATCGCGAACTAATGGCCCGACGCTTCGGTTTCCACATGCATGGTTTGGGGTGCTGTTGGCAATGCACGTGCATGCACTCGCCCTGCATGAACACCTGTAGTCTATGCCATATCAACGCCCCTATTCTGTAGCCATGGTAAAAGCCAGCATCAAAAGATTCAAGCCGTGAAGAAGAGCGAATGCATGAATTGGAAAACAACTACTCATGGGCGCGTGTTCGTTACCGCCCATTCTAAGAAGAAAGCACAAACTCCCTCCCTATGCCATCATGTCCTTCCTGTAACCCGCCGTTGACCAATCGTCAATCGTTACGAGCGTAGAAAGAAAACGAACGCCTAGTTTTTTACTGTCCTACTCTACTGACGATCCCTGAGATGACGGGGCACGTACTTTCCACCAGAAGCTGCGGGAGCTTGAGCCGGAGGCCTCGACTCGCCCTCGCCCTCGCCAGATGCAGCTGGTGCATCGCGGCGCGCACCAGGAGGAACATAGCCACCAGCGGCAGCGGGCGATGCCTTCCTGTCTCCCCATCGGTCTCCGCCACGAGCTGCCTCAAAGCGACCGCCGGTAGCAGGGGATTCGGTGCGGGTGGGAGGCGCGCGACCGCTACCGCTCGCCTCACGTTCGCGCCATCCACCACCAGGAGCACCGCCTTGGCGCATAGCTGGTGGGACGTATCCGCCCCTCTTAGGTGCTTCCGCCTCGGGGGCAGGAGAAGTTGCCGCAGGTGGTGCGGGAGAAGTGCTAGCAGCAGGAGGTACCTGACCGGAAGCCTTCATGGCCTCACGCTCACGCCAGCTGGGCTTGCCGCCAGGTAGGGCGATCTTTGGTGGGCCACTGGCTGAAAGAGCCTCAGCAGCTGGCTCGCGAGAGAAGGTTCGGTCTGGAACAGCACGGCCGGCACCACCAGCACCAGCTTTCCGCTTGGCCATGGCCTCTTCTTCGCGCTGTGCCTGGAGGCGGGCCTTCTCCATGAGAGCGCTGTGATGTGTTAGCATGTGACTAGAGAATGGGAATGGTAATACTGACTTGCGCTCCTCGTCCCTCTTGGCCTTTTCTTCGGCCAATTTGACGCGCTTCTCCTCGTCAGCCTTGGCCTTGGCCTCAGCTTCGGCCCTCTCGCGCTCCTCTTCTTCACGCTGGCGGCGTTCAGCCTCCTCGCGCTCCCTCTTCTCCCGAGCGATGCGCTCCTTGACCTCCTTGACACGTGCGGCCTTCTTGCTCTCAAGTTCCTTTTGTGCAATCTTCTGGCGCTTCTCAAACTCGGCCTTGCGCTGTTGCTTAACAGTGGTAACAAAGTCCTGGTATGGCGATACCAGTCTTGACAGACGGTGCTTGAGCGCAACGTCCTCCTTGTGCTTCTCTTCGGCCTCCTTGAGTTCCTCAGCCTTGGCCTTCTCGTAAGCTGCAAGATCCTCCTCCTGCTGCTTTTCGTAGTCGGTCTTGAGGTGCTTGATCTCCTCCTTGCGGTAGGCTCTCTCCAAGTGGTCAATACGCTTGCCGGCAATGCGAAGCTGTTCGCCGAGCTGGTTCTTCTCCCTCTCAAGTGCCTGAAGCTTGAGGATACGGATTCGCTGAGAATCAAGATCGTCAAGATCTTCCGGAAGCTCAATGTCGACCTTAGTGGTGGCCTTGAGTTCCTTGATCTGCTTCTCCATTTCCTCACGCTGAATTCGCTTCTGTTCAGCCTTGATGCGCTGTTCAGCACGCTGCTTCTGCTCCTCAGCCAAGCGTCGAGCTTCCTCATCCTTGATTTGTTGCTGGCGGATGAGCTTCTTTGTCTGCTCTTCGCTCTCCTTGGCCTGTTGAGCCTTGAGGGCGGCCTCCTTCTTTTGCGAGATAATATCACGACGGGTGAGGATCTCCTGGTGCTCCTTCTCGGCACCTTCCTTTGCTCGTGCAAGCGCGGCCTCCTTGGCGCGTTGACGGTCGGCATTAAACGAAGGGTCGACATATTGGCAGGTGACGAAAAGAGACTTGGCAAGACGGGTAAGCTGAGATCGTACAATTTCGGCAGGGGTGCTCTGGAGACGCTGCACGGAGCGAGACTCGGTCTCAGCGGAGCCAGCGCCAGATCCCGGGTGCATGGCCTTGGCCGACGAGAAAACGTCAGAGTCGAAGGTGAGGACACCAGTAGCGTGGTCAGTGCGGATGGCGAGGTCACCCTTCTTGCAGCCGTTCATGATGAACTTCTCGATGGTACCAGCGTTGACGTGGAAAGGCTCGGGGAATTGTGCGAGGCCAAGCACGAACTTGATCTCTACCGAGTCGTACACTTGAGACAACTGCTGGAAGAGGCGGGTAAGGATAACCTGCTGGAGCGGGCCCACGTACTTCTGCATACCCTCATCGGCACCGATCTGAGACAGAATGGGGGAAATCTTCTTGCAGATGGAGAGAGGATGGAAGTCAACCTCGAGGATGTTGTAGAGGTCACGGATCTCAGGACGGGCACGCTTGAGCAGACCCTTGCTGAGAGCATCCTTGAACAGGATAGCACGAGTAGGAGCCTGTGACATACCAAGCAGGTTGGTAAGACGAGAGTTCTTGTTCTTCCTCGCCTCGTCAACATCGACAAGAGCACCCCGGGAACGAGAAGTGCTAATGACGGGGATGGCAAGGGCTGAGAGGAGGACGAACGAGGCTGCCTTGGTCATGTCGGCTTCAGTAACAGCCGGGTTGTCCTTCTTGGGGCTCTGGCCAGAGGCAACGGCGGCTGCGGACTGGCGGAGGAGGTTGTAGTAGCGGCTGTAGGCGGCGGCGTGGAACAGGTAGTTCTCGCTGACCAAGAAGATACGGGTGAGCTTCTCGAAGTAGTTGGCCATCATGATGTTCTTGGCCGGGCGCTTGCTCAAGCTGAGCAGGGTGTGGATGTCCTCGACACTGCGGAAAGCCTCTTGCCAGAGCTCAAGCTCGACGGCGACATTCAGCTGCTGGAAACGGGTATCCAGGTGGCGCTGCAGGGTGTCGGGGTCGGACAGGTTGATGGCGTGCATCTGGGAGGAGAATTTGGCGGCATTCTGGAGATGGTTGCGGAGCAGCTCACAGAGACGGCGGAACTCGGTCTTGCGGGCGTACTTGGAGCAGAACTGGAAGGCCTGGTGGGCGGTGGACTGGTACATGAGCTCCAGACGGGCGTTGTTCTTGAAGATGTCGAGGACGGTGCGGTACGTCTCCCACAGGAACTTGAGCCATGGTGTCACAATGGCACGGTCGGTGCGGTCGCGGGACTGCTCGCCCGAGACGGTGGAGAGGAGGATGGACTCGGGCGTCTCGGTGGCCTCGAGATCATCGACGTTCTTCTCGTCGGACGGCTCGAGCGAGGACTGGACCTCGTCGGCCTTGGCCTGGGCCTCGGTGACCTTTTGCTCGGCGAGTTCGATGAAGCGCTTGAACACAGTCTGCAGGCCTGTCAGTGGCTACTCGTGCAGCAAGCCTCGCACTTTGTCTCCTACCTCGATGGTGCCAACGTTGGTGTTCTGGGCGGTGTTCTTGTACTGGTAGAGACCGTCCTTTGCGAGCTTGCCCTTGCGCAGATCGACGCAGAGTTCGACGAAGAGAATCATGACGGGCTCGAGCGAGGCGATGGGGCTGTTGCGGGTGCGCTTGGAGGTGACATGTTCGTGGAGCAGCTGGAGGGCAGCCTGTTGCTGGTCGACTCCGATGAGTTCTTGGGCACGTTTACTGCAGCATGTCAGTACATTTGCCGTGTTTGCTGCCTCTGCGGGCGTGTTCGACGCGGGGCGCACAGTGTGTTCTCCGGCTTGGAGTGGGGTGGAGGCGCCATGCTGGGCGGTTTGATGTCGCGGATCCAACTGCACGAGTCGGATGGGCTTTATAGCAAGCAGGCGACGCAGCGACGGGCTTGGGTCGTTGAGATGGCGGGTGCGGGTCTCTCACGCTGCGATGGGGTCACTTCTGCAAAATGGTTGTGGTAGGCTGAGGTAAGCGAGCAGCGGCCAGCGAGCAGCGGCCTGCGACGCACCGGCGAGCCAGTCCCCGCACACATGCAAGGCCAGACAAACGCGCGCGCGCGCGGAGGCCCCCTTTGGCCCAGGCCGAGTCCCCCTTTGGGCGCAGCCATTGCGGGGTGCCACGGAGGCAGCAACGCACTGCAAGCACCACGGGGCGATGGTGTTGATGCGCCATGTATCCGTCGCCTTGCGCAGGGAGATTGGGCGCGGGCGCGGGCGAGTGCTGAGTCGGTGAGGGACCATGCGCCTCTAGCCCTTGGTCAAACCCAATATCGCGCTATCCCCCAAGCGATGGCGCCCGACGAACAGACCCATCAAGGGGATGGCCCAGCTTCCAACCACCTCTCCTGGCTCCCGTGCTCTGCCTTCACCCGTCGCCCATCTCTGCAACCACCGTCAATTCCCTTCGCAGCAGCAGCCTCGCTCTCGCGCTGAATACCAGGCGCCAGGCGATCCCGGCTGGCCGTTCCTCGCTCCTTACCCTTCCTTCCTCTGTCTCTCGACCACGCCGCACCCTCCGACTACCGCCGGCTCACGTCGCACCACGACGCATCATCGCCATCGCCATAATAACAACAATACCACACCCCCTCCATCCGCCACCGCCTCTCCCTCTCACTCCCCCACTGCACCTGCACCTGCACCTGCACCTGACGCCTCTCTCCCTTACGGCTTAATTTACACGCACGCGCAACATGCCCGCCATGATGGCTGCCGCGCCCTACGAGATACGGACCGGAGGCGACGGCAAGAGCAAGAAGCAGAGCATGGCCGAGCTCAAGCTGCGACGTCTTACCGAGCTCAACCAGCGCCTGCGAGAGGATCTTGAGCGCCGCAGGATACCCGTGTCCGAGGCCGCCTTGGAGTACGTCGTTTGAGGAGGGATAGTCGCGACCCGGCTAACAAGACATCGCAGTCTCATCGCATTCACCGACAAGGAACCCAAAGATTGGATGGTGCCATCACGATGGGGAACGGTCAGTAGTCCACGCGCCCACGGCGCCTCCCCTCCCTCTTGTCCAACCGACAGCCCTGACCCGTGTCCAGATTGACAAGCGCGACGACCCCTATGCGCCACAACAGAGTAGCGGCTGCTGCATCGTAATGTAAACGACGACGAGAAGATGCAGATGGTCTCATGTCCATTACCGGCGTTTCTGCGGGGCCCTTTTACGGCAGAGTGTTTCTTTTCCCTACTTGGAGGAGGTTGATAATACCCAATGGACCCGAAGTCTTCGCGCAGTAGGCCTGGGAAGCGCAACTATCGGACGGGTCATGTACTTTTCAGCAATGTGTAAATTAAACTCGAATGCGGAGCTCGCTGCTGGCTGATATAAGCGGCGCAGCGGGGAGGGGGGGGGTTCTGTGTTTTCTTTTGTGTCGGCCATGCCGGCTTTGCTAGGGGGTTTTTTTTTCTTTCAATTACGAGATAAAAGCGCTCTCATAATTATCTTCTTTGTTACCCACTTCAATTGCAATTCCCTCATGTTCAACAACGGACCGCACTGCTCCAGTCTTGTGCGCCGACAGCTCCCAGAACGGGTAGGTTGGTAGCTGCTAGCCAAGGCACCGCGCCCTGTTAATCTCCTTTAGCTAGCAGCAGCCGTAGCAGCAGCAGGAGCAGCAGCAGCACATCAATACTGCGGACAGCCGTAGTCGGTCGCGCTGCAGCCCAACCAACCGGCTCCAACCAACTCTCAATTTTATCCAAGCAGATGCTCTACGTCGTAAAAACAAACTGTCGTCTGGCCCGACTACGCTCTGCCTGTCCAGATGCGCGAATGCCATGTTTCTGCGGAGTGCGTGGACTGGGGATGCGCGGCCAATGCGCGTCCACAGCTCCCCCGGTCAAATCCTAGCCGAGACGCACTATTGGCCGACTAGTTCGACGTCTCCCGTAAAGCGCGCATCACTGCCATGTCTGCCCAGCCCGTGCCTCATTCGTTGCTGTGAGCTTCGCGAACCCTAGCCGGCGGCCGCCACGACGCGCGAGGATGAATGGGTGAATGAGCAAGGCACGGTGCAGTAGTCCTCTGCCTGCGTTTTATGGTGTTGGGCCTGTACATGTATATCATATCGAACGCCCCGTGCTCGCGGCGAGTCATTTCTGAGACTCCTAGACATGATGCACCACATACACACACACGATGAGGTAACCTGACAGCAAGGCCAAACGTCATGTGGGCAATGTCTTGGATTCTCCGACCGCACATGGTAATAGGCCGTGGACGCGAATCCAAGTTTTGCAAGCCACTCCTAGCAATGACCCGCGCCCAAGTCGAGATGCGCGGGCGGGAGACCCCCAATCTTATCAAATTCCCGTGGGGGCCTTCCACCCGGTCTCTTCTCGTGCAGCGCTGCAACCTCCGCTTGACGCACACTCTCTTCAGTACTTGCTGGAGAGAGCGACGCCAGAGTGACGACGCCCGATACTGCCTCGACAAGCGACCTGCGCCGACCCACAGGCACATGTGAACGAGACGTTGCAACCCGGTCCCAGTTCCGCCTCAGCCCCACCCGCCTTCCTTCGCAACGCCAATTTTCTCTCTCCCCTCCGGTCTCACGACGGCGACATGGACAGTTCGACTGCACCGGCTTGGAATGCCGCTGAGCAGTCCAATATGGACCTGACCACAGATGACTTCACCGGCGCAGAGTTCATTGACTTTGACAATTTAGATCTGCACTTCAACATTGAAAGCTACAGCAACCATGGACCCGCCGCGACTGGCCAACTCGCCGATTTGACCGAGTCGCTCAACGACCACCGTCTCCAAGGCCAGTTTCCCCCGCAGCTTGCCCCAGATCATCATGATGGCGCCAACCGTGGCCACCAGGTTCAGAATATTGGCGTCCATGGTCTATCCCAACCTTCCCAAGATTTCTTCAACTATGGCGTGCCCCAGTACAGCCAGGCCGGGACGCCGACTTTTACCCAGCCTCAGGACCAAATATATCGCCCACACCAGGGCGTCCCGCCCACCCCGAATAGCATAGAAATGCATGGCGACCCCAATCGCTATCTTCAGCAGCTGGACCCGCACCAGGCTCTCTTCGACCCAAAGTACCATAGGCGCAATGACGACGTGGTATGTTGGATTTGCATCTCATCGCGACGCTCCAGCCCTGACCTCTCTAGACGTTTACCCCGCTAGTATCGCCCGCAGTGACGCCCCATGATGCGCGCTTCCAGATCCCCGACTTCACCGTGCCTGGAGCCTACTTCAGCCCCCTCACATCGCCTGCGCTGAATGCCCAACCCCACCAGTATGCCCATCAACAATCGCAGAACACGACTTCGGGAAGCTCGACCGGGCACTCGCCAATTGACGTGGATATGGATATGCTGGGTGAGCCTGCAATGGCCACACAGGAGCAGGGGAGAAGAAGCCTGAGGAGTACCAACAAGAAGAACGTACCGCGAACAAACAGTAGTGGCCGCGTACGGCAATCTCCCATTGTGAAACCAAACAGGCGGAAAGCAACAGTATCCTCGCTCATTCCACCAAAGGAGATTACTGAGCTCATGCAAGAGGCGCGCTCAAGCCGTACCTCTTCCCATGGTCTGGACGTGCCCAGGACTCGCGAAAGCTCAGAGACCGACTCCATCTCTCCTGAGCCCATGCTATCCGAAATGCGCCCACCGCCCAAGCCTGGCTCTCTGACAGCTTCCCCTCCTGTCATGGCTCAACGCAGCAGCCAGAACGGCACTCCAGCCACCCCAGCATCCCTTATGCGCATACAGCCTTCGCCCGATTTCAATGGCTCTGAACAGCCGATGCCAATGCTAGAAGATCTCACGTTACCAGAAGCATCTCTAGATCGCCCGGGCCTATCAAGACTAGACACAGTGGCACGGGACGAAGAAGCGGATACACCTCGTCTGTCGGCGCGGAAAACACCAAAACTGAACCCTTTGAGCACACCAGGTGGACCCATGTCAGGCCGGCCCAGCCCGATGCTGGACGCCATGTCTACTCCCACAAGCCCAGCTTTCTCCATGACTAATGGAAAAAAGGATACAAAGGTGCCTCGCAACCCAAAGAAGAGGAACAGCGTCAGCTCGAATCTTGTCAGCCCTGCTTTGAGGCCTAAGATCTCTCCGAGCATAAAACCTCTGTTACCCGACGGTGGAAACGGTAAGTGCAATGTCTTCCTTAGCTGATGATGCGATTTAATCTGACCCGTAGCAGGCGCCACCGACAACACCCATGCTCTCTTGCTTGCATCTAAATCGAACTACCAAAACATCCTCGACGGCACCACAGTCCCCGGCGTCGTCTATCCCACATCTCTATCGACAAACCTCACTTCAAAACGTACTTCGCACAAGATCGCAGAGCAAGGTCGCAGGAATCGCATCAACACGGCTCTCCAGGAGATGCAGGCTCTTCTCCCCTCCCCACAACTCGGTGCTATACCCGATGCGAAAAGCCCAGAGACGAACGCGCAGAACTCGAACAACTCAAAAGCAGCCAAGGTGGAAAGCGCGATTGAGTACATCAAGCAGCTGAAACAAGAGGTGTCAGAAAGGGACGCGTTGATCAACAAGAAGGATAGCGAGATGGACGCACTGAAGAAAGAGTTGGCTGCGTTGAAGAGAAGTAGCTCGGAGAGTTCAGCACCTGAAGCCGCGGCGCAGCCAAAGACGGAGCCCTCGTCCAGTCCGAACACTGAGAACGAAACCTGAAGCGAAGTGATGAGACTATGACAACTTGTTTATACCCGACATTACCTGATTGGAACATATGATTTACATCCAAGTTCGAATTCACCAAGGACTTTTCCGCCACTTGGTTCCACATGCAGCGATTTGACGGCGCAGCTTGCGCCTATTGCTATCCGAATCCTGAACAACTGCTTACAATCCTGCAACACGAACAAAGCAAGTACCAACGAAATTCAGCCACGTTGAATTATCGTACGAAGCTACATCAATCAGACAGTTGGTGAGATTATTTGGAAATCGTGGGCACATACACTTGGAGAATACACCATTACCACCATTGCTCCCCATGATAGCGTCGACATTCCCAGCACTGGGCTTGACTTTACCTGCTCCACTTCTATCATCTGCTGGGAGCATGGTGCTTTAGGTCAACTTGACACAACGCACATTCTACCTTGGTTCCATGCAATCCAACACAAGAAGATAATAATAGTAATTCTTAAACACGTCCAAATACAACTCTACAGACGAAGACGTTTTAATTCGTTTTCCGTTGGATATCTGTTTGTTCTCGTCAACCTTGACAATCTGTTCTATGTATGGCTCGTTTCTTTTCTTTTCTACAATATGCATGTCTGTGATGTTGTCGTGAGAACCTCTTTGCTCTCCTCTCTCAGATCGACGTCCGTTGCGTATAGCAAGGGACGCTATGCACGGTAGCGTTCAATAGTAGTACGCATCATCGATTGTAACAACTAACAAAGCAAAACAAGCACGTACACTCAAAGACTCATGCGTGTTATTTTTTTTTCAGTGTGCGCTACACTACTACTGATTCACACAGGTAGTTTGTTCAGAAGTGTCATTCACAAAGGCTTGGGAAGAAAATTAGCTCTAGCACATGAATTCTCTTCTCTCCACCATTGCCAGGGACAAACTCAAGAGAGCATTCGCTGGGAGGCCGTTTCTCAACCCCCCTTCCGCTATTCTACTACAGAAAGAACTAAAGCGGTGAAAAGAAAAGAAAAACGCAGGCAAGGAATCTCAGTCCAAATAAGCAAAACGGTCATTGCAAAGCTACAAACATGGACACTATAACCGCCAGAAGAGACGTGCCAAATGCAAAACCTGCCCGCCCATGCAGCGACAGGAGTAAAGGAAAAGAAGGGTAAAAAAAAAAAGGGGGGGGGGGGGGGGGGGGGGGGGGGGGAGACAAGTCATACAGTACACGAAAAGGGTGGTGTGATGAGAGGAGAAGAGAGGAAAGGCGTTGTGATGAACAATCTGCCCTTTTCGAGCACCTCAGCATGCCCGTGTGAATAGCAACAGCCGCTCTAATTATGCCACCCTATGCACCCAAACGCCACGCATGAAGAATATGCATCGAATCCAGCCAACCAAGAAAAAAAAGAACCCCCCTCCCAGATCAAGAAGAGGTGGGGTATACGATACCAAAAACGGGATGCCCAGGTCTTTTTAGTGACGCGCCTGTGTCTGGGAAAACCAGTCATCCTGGGTAGATTGATACTGTCGCCGCATCTCAGCCTCCTCCTCTTCCTGGCTTGACTTGAGAATCTCCTGCATGGTCTGGATGTCGTTGATGATGACGTTGAAGGCTTCGGTGACTTCTTTGAGGACGACATTGCGGTTGTAGTCCGACCTGTGCTTCCAGATGGCGTCCATGAGCGCGGCGTTGATCTGCTCCAATTGTTCGAGCGAACAGCCTGATGTGGATTGTACCAGCTTGTTGTGCAGTGCTGTGACTAGTCCGTCGTCGATGATGAGCTGCGGTTTCGGCTCTTCGTCGTTCAGAATCTGGTTGAGGTTCGAGTGGTGGGGCGGCGCGGGCGCGGGCATGGATGTGATGTGCTGTGACGATTGGGAGGGCTGCGAGTTCGACGGTTGGCTGCTGCCGACATAGTGGACTTCTGCATTGAATAAATGGTCAGTTGGCAATTCTGGTGAGAGACGGGGTGAGAGCCTAAAGCGTTGAGCAAAGGAATTGGACGTACCTTGCGTATCAGGAAGCTGCGAGCCGCTCGGCTCTGGCATCATCTCCGAGAAGTTTGGTATGCCAGCCGGTGCAGCACCGTTGCTACTCTGAGTGCCGAACTTGTTGTCCGAAGACCGGTTTGAAGTCTTTTGGCCAGAAGTCGTCGTCGACGCACTGTTGTGGTAATCGTTGGGATGCGAGTTTGGTAACATGAAAGTGCGGCCTGACATCTGCGACTTCTGTGTTTGCGTCCCTTGGGCCTCGATTCTGCTTGGAGTCTGGAATTGGAAATCGTGCTGTGTGCTCGCATTCAGATCTTGGCTGTCCGTCATGTGCGTGTCGTCATTGGAAGGAACCGTGGAACCATTCGTTGCGTGCCGGGTGCCTTCTCCATGTGTGCCGTTGGACAGGTCCCCGGCATGAGGCGCCCGCAAGGGAGTAACAGGTGGCATGGGCAAGCGTCCAGGGACAGGCTCACCCAAGGTAATAGGTCCTGAAGTCTCCGTTGTACCCACAGATTGCTCAGGAGGCACGCGTGCGATATCAGCAAAGTCTTTGTTTGCCGCCGAGGATTTTTCTCTCTTCTCTTGCGCCTTGCGCTCCCTCTCGAGCTCGCGATGGTACACTGCCTCGCATTCTTGAAGCAGGCCAGGATTCTGATGCATGAAGAAGTTGTCCAGATCGACCTCGACGTTTGTGATCATCTCATTGCCCTTCAAGGTTCGCTCAGCGTCTCCAAAAGTCCTGGCATCCTTCACAAGTGTCTTGATGTCAAAGAGGTAGTCCGCAGGGCGTTTGTAGTAGCCATTCGACAGACGCTTCTCGATCGTACCGAGGTCCAGGTTGTAATATTTGTTCCCACTATCCACGTGCAAAAGGACATCCACGCCCTTGGAATCTTTAGAGAACTCCCAAGGTCGTATAGCGCCCTGCTCTTCTTGTTCGTCGCGTGGCAGGTCTGACCTGACAAAGTCGGGGTCTTGTTCCTCAAGCAAGTAAGAATACCAGCTCTCTTCGAGAATAGGTTTGAAAAACTTCCTGTGACTCCTCTTCAATTGGTCCATGATCGGTTGAATGACAATCTTCATCTTGTTGAGTGTCAGCCTGTCTTGTTTCTTCTGCCACTTCTCGCGGGCCGCAAGCTCCTTGGGATCAACGACCGGTGCAACAATAGGTGCAGCTTCCAGTTCAGGTAGCACCCGCTTCTTCCTGTTATCAGGATCAGGGAAGTCTGCGGGAGACATGCGGATATAATGGCTAATGTTGTTGAAGAACTCATTACGGCCTTGTTGATCCGGCCGCATGAGTTGGAACTGATTGGACTGGGAGAAGGAGAAAAGGTCTGCCATCATTTGTCGGTCGGGCTTCTCCTTCTCGTTGAGCAACTCCATGACACCCAAGACCATGATCGGTTCGTTTGCTCCAACACTTCGCAGGAGCAGCTTGAATGTCTTGATGGCCTGTGGTGGCAGTGTTTGGTACCAGACATCGACTGAAGGGATATAGATGACACTAGGCTTGTGCCGCCTAACTTCCGTGAACAGTTGTGTGATTGCTGCTTCGGGAGCTCGGGTAGAGTCCTCTAGGATTGTGGGGAGATCGAAAGACTGTACATGTAATCCCTCTATCTTATTCAGCAGTGCGGCACCAAGATATTGCTGACCCATGCCCTGAAGGCCGCTGATGAGTAGACGAGGCCTGAAGATTCTGCTGCTCTCAAAATTGCGCATAGTGGCCTCACGCTCGAAGCCCTTTTCGTCTTCGCGGTCATCGAATTCAGCCTCCTCCAGTGCAGTAAGCTTTTTCCTTCGAGGGATGAGCTCATCGATGCGCTTGAGAATTGCAGCCAGGGGTTTCCGTAGCAGCGGCTCGATGTTCTTGCCTAACGGGGCTGCACTTGCTGTTACTGTTCGCTGGGAAGAAGGCACCATTTTGTTCACGGAGATCATGAAATCCTTGGCTAGGATTTTAATGTTGCTGGGGTCGATCAAGAGCTTCTTCTCGGAGGTGTAAATCTGCGGGTACGTTCCTTGAACGGCATTCAAGGCCGCCTCTGTGCACAAGGCTCGAATGTCGGCACCTCCATAACCTTTGGTCAATTCTGCGAGCTGGTCTTTCATGTCCGGCTTTAGGGGTGGCTCCCACTTCTTGGTGTGAATATCGATGATAGAGCGTCGTCCTGCAACGTCTGGCAGTGGGAAGTAGAATTCACGATCGAATCGACCGGGGCGTCTAAGGGCGGGGTCCACGGAATCTGGGCGATTGGTTGCGCCTATGAC
The DNA here is from genome assembly GCA_003268315.1 of Stemphylium lycopersici. Lineage (NCBI taxonomy): Eukaryota > Fungi > Ascomycota > Dothideomycetes > Pleosporales > Pleosporaceae > Stemphylium > Stemphylium lycopersici. The sequence continues at coordinate 138,899 of QGDG01000020.1, forward strand.
GATGACCTGACCACGACCATCCATACCATCCATCAGGGCGAGAAGTGTTGCGACGATGGAAGCATGGATCTGTTCCTGCTTACTTGAACGAACCGGAGCTAGTCCATCGATTTCATCGAAAAAGATGATACTTGGTTGAGTTTTTCGCGCCTCTTCAAACAAAAGACGGAGTTGCCGCTCAGCTTCTCCGACCCATTTGCTTAAGGCGTCGGCACCTTTGCGCATGTAGAAAGTGACCTTCTGCCCGTGTGTACTGACACTGGAAGCGAGAGCTCGAGCAAGAAGGGTTTTACCAGTACCGGGCGGACCGTGGAACAAAACGCCTCGCGGCGGTGTAATTTTGAAGCGTGTGAAGACTTCCGGATACAACAATGGAAGCATGACCATCTCCTTGAGCTTGTTGATGTGATCATCAAGACCACCAACTCCGTCGAAGTTGACATTGGGGTCGACCCCCAGAGGGTCAGAATCTGCGAGAGCCTTCTTGTCCTTGACTTTACCAAGATTTGCTGGGCCGCCACCAGAAGCTTGTTGTGGGTCTGCATTGTGGGATTGGGGGAAGCCGAATGCGGGGGCGGTCGCCGTGGTTGGAGTCATGCCAATCATACCGCCAGCTGGCTTAGGCATCTTCTGATTCTCGTCCTCGCTGCTGTCAGAATCACCACCAGCTGCGCCCATTCCGGCTTCGACGCCGCCACCGAAGGGGCCCTGACTGCGCCAAAGGCTCTTGTACGTAGATCGGCCACCCCTTGCCCGAGGCCTCTCAGCAACCGGGGGATCATCATCATTGTCAAACATCGTGTTCTGCTCTGGCCGAACCACGCGGTAATCCACTCCTGCGTTGCGGGCGCGACGCTTGGGTACTGCATCATAAGCCAGATCATTGTCAGGCTTTTGACGTGTCATTCTCCGTCTCTTGTTGTATTCCAGGTCTTGGAGTTCGTCTTGTAGTTCATCTTGATCCAATCCTGATTCTTCAGATGACGAGTTGCGCCGGCTGCGCTGAGACTGGCGAGTCTTTCCTCGGAGCCGGGTTGACCGTCTTCCCGAGCCTGATGCGCTCTCTGAGGCGGAAGCCTTGCCCTTATCGTGATCGGACTCGGACAGTTCTTCTTCCTTCTCGTCTTCGGCGGGCGGTTCGAAGTCGCTGCTCTCGTCGGCGCCCCGTTTACGTTTGGATGATGCAGCACGATTCTGAGAAGAATTGTTAGTTTACGTACATAACTCAAGGGCTAAGAAGCCGTCATACCCTCAGACTGCGACCACCGCGAGTGACGGGACCCTCTTCGTCGGAGTCTTCAGCAGCACCTTCGTCGTGCTGGGATTCCTGGATGACACCCTCCATATCCTCCTCTTCCTCGCCCTCAGCGTCATCCTCCTGAGCGTCTTGTGTAGGTGAGCTCTCCTTGCTCGCCTCGACTTGGGTCTCCGTGCCAGCGACAATGGCGTCGAGAGGTCCAGGGCTCTCATCGCGGATCATTGACGTTTCTTGAGAGGCCTCCATGATAGCGCTGGGGTGCTCAATTTTTGGGCCTTTGCCTCCTCTAGTTGCGCGCGCGACTGGCTCAGGACTGCGGGTTCCCTTACGGACGACGTTGGCGTGCTTGCCCGAGTCCGAGAGCGCGACGATGGGCTCTTCTATATCATGCGACAGACGGCTACTACGCCGCGTCCCATGGACCTCTGGTGTTCTTCCGCGCGCGAGGGACTTGCTACCTGTGCGAGTGCGCAGGTTGCGGCCTGGGGCGTGGTCGGGCATCTTCAACTTCACGATGAGCGAAGGCTTCTCGACTTCTTCGATTGACGGCTGGGCGCGACGGCGCGAGGCGGGCTTGGGCGAGTCGTCTTCTGATGGCGTATCTTCGATTTCGTCCTCGCTCTCCTCGTATTTGATCTGTTTCTTGGTGGCGCGACGCACGCTTCTGCCTGTCGCGGGATTGATCTCGGGCTCTTCCGATTCGGAGCGCTCTGTGAAAGAATCGTCCGATTCAATCTCGTCGTCGTCGTCGATGTCGGAACCGCCGTAGGCGCGTCGCTGGCGCTTGGAAGGTCTCTTTTTAGCGCCTGGGGTGCCCCGATTACGGCGCCGTTGGGGTGCTGCGCGTTTTTCCGAGTCGTCGTAATCAAAATCGTCCGGGTCGGATGCGTTGGGGTCGATGTCGAACTTGCGCTTCGCTCGGCTAGACATGGGGGCTCGTTGCCGTGAGGGCTACTGCGTTCCTGGGGGGTGCTGTGAGCGAAGGGGACCCGGTGCGTCACAGTGAAAGTGCACGTACACCGCCTGGATGAGGGTTTTGTCGAGTCTCACGATGACATTAGTAGCAGGGAATGACCTCCTGCATGTGCGACGATGATGCCGAGAGTGCGCGCGATGCTACCCGGGGGCCTTGCGCGGACGTGTTGTTGTGAATGGGTGGAGCGCAGACCGGATGCGCGATGCACGAACAATGAGCGCCTGGAAACGGGCGCAAGCGGTGAAAGTGTGGATGAATATCGTTCTCGATGCCACCGGGAGGCTAAGCTGTCTAAATCGATAGACGTGGTCGGAGGGGTGTGGGTGATGGGGGAACGCAGTGCTGGAGTTCGTCCACCTAATGTTGCTTAAGCGCGCTAAAACCCAACACAATTTTAGATCAAGGAACGCTTTTCAGATGCAACAACCACGACAATAGCACAACGCTTTATTTCTCAACTATTAACAATTCGAAATGCATATAGAATCCCAGAAAAAGACGCAAATGCTCTCGCAAAGCAGTTTCCGCATGTTTTCGGGAGTCTCTCGATATGCCTACGACCGCTATTCAATCTCTTTCTTTTCCTCTTGCAGCTCTTCCTGCTGTCGGTTCCTGCATGATCGCCATGCGGCTCTAAAAGCTTAACGCGTTTAGAGCTCGCTGGCATGTGTGGGGAAGAGCGAACCATGCACGTGCGCCACGTGCCGGGACGACTCCATCAAAGCGAGCCCCCCTGAGTAGCAATACCAGTGACGCATCATGCCTAATGCTATTTCGTGTCTCTGGAACCAATTTAACTGTTTTCATTGCAACAATACTGGCGCCAAAGTTTGTGAAATGACCGTTGCGCTGCGTGCATTTTGACAATCAATATGCTCCGACCAGAATTGGCATGCCTCAAGCCTTTTAATTCCCTCTCCGATTTCCAGCCTTGAGTTTTGGGTGGGCGCATTTCTGCCGCGTTTGTGGTAGCACGCATGTGCGTCGAAGCGCGGTGGTGTTGTGTTCCCAAGATTGCTAAGAACATCGCAACCAAAGCGTGCAGCAACCATTGCGCAAGATTCTGACATACTTCGGCTCAATAGACCAACGCAGAGACTGTACAGAACAAAAGAATGCAGTTCCAAGCACAGTGTCTAATACACGGTTTGTGTTGATACCATCTTCCTTGTGCGTGTAGATAACTTCGTGATGCCACATTTTGGCACCCGCCTTCTTATAGCTGTCAGGGCTGTCACATTCTCAGGATCACCAATCAGTGCATCCGAGAGATATAAGTCTTCACTAGAATTTCTAGTGCCCGCGGGACACGCTTTATCAACTTATTCCAAGGGTCTGCACCTCATCCTTCAATGCGTTACACGCCCTTCACGCTTTACACGCTATAAGCGCGCGGAGTTTCCGTCGGAGAGCCACCAAAGAGGCTATACAGAAGCAAAGAGCTCCTTCAAAAAATAGCTCTATTGCGGTGCAAAGATCTGAACAAAGATATCCCACGTTTTCACGCTGTGACTGAACATTCGGGATCGCCTCCGAGTTGCCCGCCATCATCTTGTCAGCAAAACCCGAACCCCGCATTTTGGTCATAGCTCTCCAGAACGTCATAGGCTGAAGCAGCTCCGCCAACCCCGTCCGAGAAATAGTCGACGAGCAATTCACGTCTAGAGGCAGATTAGACTCGACTTATTTCCACGTGTGCCGTTCCTAGACCGGCCGAGTTCGTGGCAGTTTATAATCCATCCTCATACCCCCCAGAGACAGCATGCGCTCTTTCGTAACTGCCACTCGCTCACTTGCACGACAACCAGCATACAGAAACAATTTCCAAAGGAGGACATTACCGTCAATTGTTTCGAGAGGATACGCAAACATGGGTCACTCAGTTCCACCTGTATGTCAACACTAATAGATGACTGCTATCGCCAAGCTGACTTTTGACAAAGCTCAACGACAAGTCTCTTCTGAAGAACCAGACATATGTCAATGGAGAATGGATAAATGCGAAGTCCGGAAAGACCTTCGAGGTCCATGGTAAGTACCTCATTCTCTCTGGGACGGCCCCTCACTAATGCCTTACAGATCCGGCAACAGGCAAGCTGATCGGTACGATGCCCGAGATGGATCGCGCCGACACCGAAGCTGCTATCGCTGCCGCATCAGCCGCCCTTCCTTCCTTCCGCAAGACGACCGGCCGCGAGCGTTCACGCATGCTACGAAAATGGTACCAGCTCATGATCGATAACGCGGAGGACCTGGCGAAGCTCATAACATGGGAGAACGGAAAGCCCATGGCAGATGCAAAGGGAGAGGTGAATTACGCTGCGAGTTTCTATGAGTGGTTCGCAGAAGAGGCGCCGCGCATGTACGGAGCCACCATCCCAGCCTCAGTAGCTGGAAACAGGGTTTTCACTATCAAGGAGCCAGTTGGTGTTGTTGGATTGATCACACCGTGAGTATATAAGCATGGTTTAAGGGAGATATATCTAACACGTCCAGGTGGAATTTCCCAGCCGCAATGATTACACGGAAAATCGGACCTGCTATAGCAGCTGGCTGCACAGTAGTAGCAAAGTCTCCTGGCGAGACTCCATTCACAGCCGCTGCTCTTGCTGAGCTTGCGCACCGTGCAGGCATTCCAAAGGGTGTGGTCAACTTTGTCACAGCGCTTAAAAACACACCCGAAGTTGGCGAGACTATCACATCAAGCAAAACCGTCAAGAAAGTTTCATTCACTGGCTCTACTGGTGTAGGAAAGCTTCTCATGAAGCAATCCTCAGACACATTGAAGAAGCTTTCTTTCGAGCTAGGTGGAAACGCACCCTTCATTGTCTTCGATGACGCCGATCTTGAAACCGCTATCAACGGAGCGATCACGTCTAAATTCCGTTCTTCGGGTCAGACCTGTGTATGCGCCAACAGAATCTACATACAGTCGGGCATCTACGACGACTTCTGCACGAAGTTCACAGAAAAGGTTAAGCAGTTCAAGGTCGGTGGTGGCTACGAAGAGGGCATCACACATGGCCCCCTTATTCATGACCGCGCAGTATCGAAGGTAGACGAACATGTTCAAGACGCTGTCAAGAACGGCGCCAAGATCTTGCACGGTGGACAGAAGCTCCCTGGTCTCGGGGAGAACTTCTACCAGCCTACAGTCCTCCGCGATATGACCGAGGATATGCAGCTTGCCAAGGACGAGACTTTCGGGCCTGTAGCCGGTCTCTTCCCCTTCAAGACCGAAGCTGACGTTATCAAGCTCGCTAACGCGGCTGACGTTGGACTGGCTGGCTACTTCTTCAGTAAGGATATCCAGAGAGTTTACAGGGTAGCCGAGGCATTGGAAGTTGGCATGGTTGGTGTCAACACTGGTCTCATATCAGACGCCGCCGCGCCTTTCGGTGGTGTGAAAGAATCTGGGTTTGGAAGGGAAGGAAGCCATCTGGGTATCGAGGAATATATTGTCACGAAGACTATCACGATGGGCGGCAATGGTCAGCCGTTGCAAGGCGAATAGGAAGCCTGTTTCGTAGCATCATCGTGCGAATTTACAATCGAATGTCAATTTCGATTCTTAACAAACATTCATGAACGTAGAACAAATCTACCCTCTATAAAAGGTAGTCACTTCCGCACCGGGATCATGCAGGATGTGCTTGAGTAGCGTGCCAGGTTCGTGAAGACGTGGTCTAGCGCCAGAAACCCGTATCAAGACAGATCCCTTGCCAGATCCCGAGCCTGGACAGACGCAGGTGGCGAAGCTACCACCCAACCACAAACTCGGCAGTTATGCAACCCCAACGACACCTGCTTCTTCTAGGTCACCAGGGCCTAGGCAGGATCCTCCATCGACACAGGCAGTCCAGTCAGCTGCATCAAGTCACGCGATTGCCGCTTCAGGCTCAGTCGATCTAATCGCGCTATGCATGCCACGGACCCAGCATAACGAAGCGCCTCACCCGCTGACAGTAGAGGAAATGGAACTCCTCCTAAGTCTGTAGGGCAAAGTAAATAGGATACTTGCTCGAGGAAACGATAGAGCCGATATCGAGAGCACCATCCCACCCTGGATGCGTGCTAACCTGTCTCCTGCACAGAGCAAGCACATCAACAGAATACAAGAGCGCATCAAGAGCGTACGGCGAGAACATCTGCTGCAAGAACAAGAACAAGAACGGAGGAATCAGGCCAACGCAAAGGGTAAGGGCGCAAACACTGTTGGTCTATCTACCCAAGCTCTCCCATCAGCGCCTCGCGCACCTGCTGCATAGTGTACCCAACAAGCACCACCACCAAATCTCCCTGCGCCATCGCGCACTCCTGCGCCCCAGTCAACTACAGAGATCCAATCGTTCCCCGAGGTTGGTCTTGACAACTTGAGCAAGGCGGGCGTCTTGACGGCCCCGCTCGATCAGTTCAATGAGATTCTTGCGGGTCTAGGTGTAACGAGTCGATGTGTCGCCAGTGGTGGCAATATTTTGGCTACCCGGATGGAGGCTACAGGTCATCGTTACGCTTGACTCAGTACGGCCGGAGAGGCATGTTACGCAGGACTGTTGGTCAATTCTTGTCTTTGACCCTCCTTTTCAGTTTTCTTCTTTCTTTTCAAAACATGTCTTCTAGCCCGGATGCATGGCTACTATGTATAACCATTCTGCGCGTCAATGGTGAACTGTGCATATTGTCAAAGGAACATACAGGCGCTCGTCAAAGAGTTGTTTTAATCTACTTCAATTCATCATCTTGAACGCACTTCATCTGATGTGTTGGAAGACTTTGCATGCGGTTTGGTATTTCATGCGCAAGATGCGAAGACGTTGGGCGCCTCAAGAGGGCACTGCTAGATTACACTAAGACTGAGAGCTCAGATCAGCCGCGCACAAGAACTCTCAATGTTGATTGCGGGGCTTGGTCATTTGCAACTTCACCAAAGCCGAATGTCGATCAGACACACATTGAAATCATGACGTTAAGGTCATCATGGAAAATTGTTCATTTTCATGCCAGTTCACCCAGCACTATCGTTGGATACATACGTGAGGTGCCGAATGTAATGCCCCGCGCCATAACCCAGGAATGCTAGAAAAGACCCACCAAAAACACCCTCTAGTACCTCTTGCCCTCACGGAGAATGTCGCTGTACTCCTCGAGCGGTGAGGGACGGAGGGTGTTCTCTTTCCACAGGTTGGGAGTGAGGAAACCGTAGGTGTGGGCGACGGCAACGAAGGTAGCCTTCAGGGTGTTCTCAAGAGTCTTGGTAGAACCGGAAGAGGCAGTGTAGGCATCGGCGATACCAGCCAACTGCAAGAGACGCTTGACGGCGGGCGAAGCGACCAGGCCGGTACCACGGGGAGCAGGAATGAGACGGACGGTGACGGAACCGCACTTTCCGCTCTCCTTGGTGGGGAGGGAGTGAGGCTCACCGAGGTTGGTACCCCAGTAACCTCTTCGGATGGGGACGACGGAGAGCTTGGCGATGATGATGGCGGCGCGGATGGCAGTTGCGACTTCCTTGGAGGTCTTGATACCGAGACCAACGTGACCCTCGGAGTCACCGATGACAACGATGGCCTTGAAGCGGGTACGCTGACCGGCACGGGTCTGCTTCTGGACGGGCTTGATCTTCATGACCTCGTCCTTGAGCTTGGGAAGGAAGAAGTCGACGACCTGGTACTCCTTGATGGGGAGAGAGTGGAGGTAGCTGCCTGTTGTCAGCCCAAATTCTTCACGAGTTCTGTTGTCCTAGTGAACGTACATCTCCTCCATGCTCTTGATCTTGCCAGCCTTCACGAGACGGCCGAGCTTGGTGACGGGCTGCCATTCCTTCTCCTGTACCAATTGTCAATTTCCTGCAATAATCCCTTCAGCGACTATATGTGCGTACTTCAGACTTTCCGCCACGGCGGCCACGGCCACGTCCGCGACCACGTCCACGGTCACCACCGCGGTCTCCACGAGAACCGAATCCGCCGCGAGCGGGGGCAGGAGCGTCAGCCATTTTGTATGTCGGGTGGGGTATACGGCTGCTGAGTCTGGAGTTAGCAACGGTCCAAGGGAAAGAGAAGGTTTGGGGCAGAATACAATTTGGGTGTTTCCTGGTGTTGTCGCGAAGTCGGTCAAGTCGCAATTCGGGCTTCGTGAATTTCGACCTCAAGCGACTGTGTGCCGCTAGTCCTTGTTGGGCTTAGCACCGGGTGTAGGATGTCCCAGGGCTCCCACACGAGCATCTGAGTATGCAATCTTGGTCGCTGCCATTCGGCTCATGAATTCAATTACATTGTTTGTTTGCGTCTGAGTTGGGTTCTGTAGGTGCCTAGATGTTCTCTAATGCTTACTCATTGAGTCTACGTCATGATGTGTAGCTGTCTGGAGGCTTTCTCTTTTCTTAGTTTCACATCAGATTATGGGATTATCTAAAGGATTTCGCTGTATTCATTGTTGACTGTATTAAGCGTTGAGAGGTGTAGTTGTCCAGAGACATTTTGATGCTTCCTTGCATCTTGCTCGTTAGCTGCGATGGTCGGGCTGACTAAGACACCTCCGAAGGCGCATGACTCGTTCACATGCGCAAGGTATCAGTGATATCATACAACCAACCCGACGGCACGTTTCAACAGCTTGACTACGGCTCCGCTACAATCGATGAAATCTTGCTAGGTTAAAGCAGCATGTCTATCTTTAACTCAGTACTGGGCTCGCTCTCTCCTCCGCCAGGCTTTAGAAGATCGTTCGAGGACCTGCACGCGCGTGAGCATGAGCTCCCATTGTACAACTCTCCGCCGTCTCCACGTATACCACCTCCCGTGACCGCTTCAGTGTTATGGACCGCACCAAAAGCAAGTCTTTCGCCGCCACCTCGGGTGCCTGACGATTTACTGGCCCTTCAACGACGAGCTCGACATCTCGAACAACAGCTGCAAGAGCTTCTCGATGCGCAGGCAGACGGTTTGATGGGGGGCCTAGGGGCGGGAGACACCATACCAGATGATTTGATATCGAACGGCAGTACCACACCGACGGTCAGCAGTGTTAGATCCAGTGACAAAAGCGCAGAGAATGGAACCACCCGGTCCAAGCCTAGACGGAAAAAGGTGGCGCTGAACGCGGCGAGACACGGGATATCTAGGCGGATAAAACAGCTCGCCAGTGTCAAGGCTGAGGAGCTAGATCTGCTAGACGAAGATCTGAGAAAACTGCAGAGCATAGTGGAGAAAACCGATGTGTGGAGCCAGAAGCGCACGCGACTCGAGAAGAGGATTCGAGACATAGAAAGCGAGGATGCTGGCGCAAAGGCACAAAGCCTACAGACAGAAGCCTCAAAGTTAGAGCAAGACATATGGCAGAAGGAAGAAGAACTTCGGGCGCTCAAACGACGACATCGGCGGGTATTGGACGAGCTGGCGGATACCGAGAATTCAGTGGAAGCAAAGATAGCGTCTTATAAGACGTCGCTATCATTGCTGGATCGCGAAGTTTCGAACTTCCTCGCAAAACCTCCGAACCTCGACCACGTACCCATATCATCATCACCGTACCCTACACTCCCTGCGAAGCGACGGACACTCGATATGGCGCGCGAGTACTGGCAGGATGAATATACAAGGCTGGCCGAGAGATGCGAGGAGGTTGACACAGACCGTGGCGCGCTCGATGAAGGAGCTCTGCTCTGGACAGACGTCATGAAGAGGGTGGCAGACTACGAAGCAAGCCTACAGGACTATATGCAACAAGCGGGGCGAAACAACCCTCCCGACTCATCCAAAATTCTCGAACAGATGGATAATACCATTGTTTACTTGGAAGACAAGCTGGAGTTTGCTTCCTCGCGAAGTTGGAATCTGTTGGTTTGCGCTATCGGGGCGGAGCTCGAAGCTTTCACGCAAGGTAAGAACATGCTGGAGGAAGCTCTAGGCTTAACGCGGAAGGGCAAAGAAAAAGCTGTAGAGCCATTACTAGACCAGGACGGGTTCCGGGACGGGTTTCAGGACGGGTTTCAGGCCGAGCAGCCAGAAGAGATGACGGGTTCGGCTATTAGGATCACTCGATCCCCGCCAAAGCAACAAACTCCACCCAAACAACAGTACTTCGATTCCGAAGATGATGACCCTGACCCTGAGCTCATGATATCGCATCAGGACACTGACACAGATTAAGCCTGTTCTATGGTCATCGGTCTAGACGCGTTCAGCAATATTTTGTATCATAATGAGATACCTTGAACGCTTTCATCACTTTTTCCAATGCTGATTTCATATTGTGAATCATTTCGGTGGTGACACGCTGTTCATGTTTCGTGGCTATGAAAACAAGGCGATGCGCTGTGATCTCGGTACTTTTCAGATTCAAGCTACGAGGTACGGCCGACATTCGCGTTGCTTGGGCATATCATGAATAACTGTAAATTTTAAGGGTTGTGGCCACTGTCTCATTCAATGGTAGCTAAATGTATAGAGATAGCGATACACTTGCCCCAACTCGCTGTGCAAGATGGGCAACATGTTTTTAATGGCCGGAGGTCTTGAAGGCAATCTTGGCTGATTAGTATATCGATAAGAAGCCCTTGTGGAGCAATCGGAGATAATCTTATTGCCGCAATTACTACAAAGCTCCCACCCACTACGAGCATCATTGCTATGCGGCCTCGGCACAACTTACTGTTCCCTACAAGCTCAATCCGCAACCATGAGCTCGTCGCAGGTTCCCACAAGCCCGCCCACCGAAGAGGACACTGCCAGGACTATTGTATACGATCCGACCGACCCATTCTGGCGAGATACCGAAGACGATGATGACGACATGGACTTTCTGCCCGCGGAGGAGGGCAGCGACGAAGTTGAAGATGGAGAGGGCGATACAAGTTTTCACGGTACGTAGTATTCCAGTGTGTGCGATCACATTGACTATACTAACGTTACACAAAGACGCTGCGGAACGCTTGAGCAACCTTGGCGGAGTTGAGATTGCATTCGAGTTTACCGACGATAATGGCGAAGATGACGATGAAGATGACGGACACGAGGGAGAAGTTGAAGACGAGGATGAAGAAAACGAGGAAGGGGAGGAAGAAGACGACGATCTTCCTCGCCGGCCAGTAATGATCACCCGCGATCAGATCATGCAATTGCTTGGGCACGCAGGATTGGGACGAATATTTGCCGCCGACTTTACCCAGCGATCCTCGCTCCGGCGACGCAGATTTGATGATGACGACGACGACGAAGAAGATGACAGCGATACTGGGACTGGCTACGATCCCGTCGGCTTTACCGGAACTTCTCGCAGAAGGCGTGGCCCACGTGGCAGGGATTTGTTAGAAAAGGTTCCTAGCGAGCAGGGTAAGGAATTGATGCAAACGGGCACCTTTGGATCCAATCCGCGAAGCGAAGATAGCCTCAAAAGGAAGAAGAGGCTGGCATACGACATCATGAGGCGAGAGCTAGGTGCTGGTAGCGACGGGCGACAGAAGAACGCCACAAGGCTGTTGAAGCAGAACATGATACCTGAATCAGTCGCCGACACCATTATTCATTACAACGCACGTTGCTATTCTGGACAGTTCTCGGATGATGGGAACTTTTTCTTCTCTTGCGCACAGGACTTTAAAGTGCGCATGTACGATACTTCAAATCCATACGATTGGAAATACTACAAGGTAAGTAGTAACTTTAAGCGCAAAGCTCTACAGCGCTGACTTTTCAAGACCGTGAGATACCATGGCGGCCAGTGGACAATTACAGATGCATCGTTAAGCCCTGACAATCGCTTCCTGGCGTACAGCTCGATCAGGAGTATCGTGAGCTTAGCACACACCGACCCCGACAACGACTCAGAACCACATCTGCTAGACTTCAACAACACAGGCACTCGAAACCCTCGTGGCTTTCACTCACACTTTGGTGTAGGTACGAATCAGCTCAGGTGCGCAAAATTAGCTAACGTGTCTAGATCTGGTCGATCCGTTTCTCCGGTGATGGCCGCGAAATTGTGGCAGGAACTGGCGATAGCTCTGTATACGTGTACGATATTGAACGAAGACAATCCGTTCTTCGGATACCAGGCCATCAGGACGACGTGAATGCAGTGTGCTTCGGTGACACACAATCGCCACATATCCTTTACTCTGGATCCGATGACACAACCCTCAAGGTTTGGGATCGGAGAAGTATGGGTGATGGTCGAGAAGCTGGCGTATTCCTCGGTCACACAGAAGGCTTGACGTACGTCGACAGCAAAGGAGATGGCCGATATGTACTCAGCAATGCCAAGGATCAGACGGCAAAGTTGTGGGATCTGAGGAAGATGATGTCTAAAGAGAAGGCTGATCGCATCGACCCATACGCATACACTACTCGTTTTGAGTACCGATCCAATGGCTACGACTATGATGACTTCCGCCCACATCCTCACGATTGCTCGCTCGTCACATTCCGCGGTCACAAGGTTTTGAAGACGCTTATCCGATGTCACTTTTCGCCTCCTGGTAGCACCGACTCGAAATACGTCTACTCGGGCAGTTACGATGGCAAGGTATACATCTGGAACATGGATGCTACCCCTGCCGGGACTGTCGATGTGCTGAAAGCCACCAAGAACTCGCGACCCCGCGACCCGGATCTACTAGCTGGAACATATGATTACTGGGGCAGAAATGAAGGAAAGTGGAACACGTGTGTGCGTGATGCGAGCTGGCATCCAAATGCGCCCATGATTGCGGGTAAGTTGGGGCGACGCTTGTTGTACTACTTTGTGGGTTGCTAACAACGTCTAGCGACATCGTGGAATGGCTGGGGCACCTCGCAAGGAACCTGCACGGTTCACACTTGGAACGATGGCGTCGAGGAAGACGAGGCGGAACCCAAGATTGGCCGACGCGTCAATGCGCAACTGCAGCATGACGAGCGGCTGTACACAAGTCCGGAGGGGAGGTCAAGGCGTCACCCGATCTGGTACGATGATATGATGGACGATGATTGAATGCACTGCATGGCTGACCAGCGCAGACTCCCGATGCGTACGTGATGCACGTCGTTGTTCTGCCACGATGGAGTTGTGTGGTGTGTATATAGGCATTCTGGAAGATTCGAGGTACTTTGGGTACATGGTCGGGGTTTCGGCGTGGTTGAGTAGTACGTTCGCTATGCACACGTCCCTGTAAGGATGCACACACATGTGTGCTACGGGGATAAACGAGGTGTAGTTTGCAAATGCATGTATTTGGATATAATCAAACTCCCGCTGACCCAAAGTCGGTATTGTACAGCCCTTTTAGATATGTCATGTCTGGTATCTGAGCATCCGAACCCGTAACGTGGGCTTGCCTGCCTCCGCCCTCCAAGCACACTACAAATATGATATGGTAAAGGAATCCGTCGCGCGGCCGGAGATGCAAATGGAAGGTAATCGATGTCTCGAGCGCGGGGGCGACTATGAACCGCCGACGAGGATGTTGTTGACGGGGATGTGGACAAGCTTGACAACGTAGCCAATGACGCCTGGGTGTGTGTGTGAGAAGATGCGACGTGCAAGACGAGGAAGGAGAATGGATGCTACTGACCCATGATCAGGAAACCGATTCCTACAGCTTGCGATATCCTGATGAACTCCTTCTTGTCGGGCTCTGGAGGGTGGTCAGTCACGTGTCGGCGTATGTAAGGGCGGGCATCGTACTGGTGCAGCGGTTCATGAAAAGAGTGCCCTCCTTGAGGAACTCGGCTGGCATACTGCGCCGTGGTTAGCCATGATTGCCCCCAAACGTGTGTGCGGCGCATTGCGTACTCGGCGAACTCCTTGACGTTCTCCATGGCGGCTGGTGTGCGACTATGTTATCGAAGAATTGGGCTGAAGGTGCCGGGGGAGAGCTGAGGTTGGCGGATGGGAGGCTGTCGTGGATGGACGAGAGATGTCGCGCCTTCAGGGAAACTGCCAAATTACCACCCGGCGGACGGCAATCTGGCCTTGCGGAGAGAGCCCACAGGGGTAGGTGGCCCGCCAAGCGCGCTAGCAGCAACGCTAGCGGCTGGAGCTCTCGCATCCGCGTCGTCGTCTCTCGCCCACCCTCAAACTCGCGCCGCCGACTGCTCGATTCTGTCCAACCTTCCCCAGGTTTGTTGCCGACGCCATTACTCACCGCCGAGCAGATCGCCCAACCCCAGAACAAGCCGCGATAGCAGCTTGTCTACTCCGCGTCGCCGCCACGCAACAGAGTTTGGCTTCGGAAAAGGGAACGCGCTGGATTTCTCACTTTTGCCTCATCCGCACTCTACTGTCCATTGTTTCTTCTCCTTACTGGTAGCGCACGGTATTGCCCTGCATCTATTCCCAAGAGATTTGTAGCACACCAACTGCGCTTCGAGCACACTGTACGGGAGGCGGGCAAAGTAAAGCAGGAGGCAGGCTGAGGCTACACTACCACTACACACATCTCTCACACCACATCCTGTACCTTTTACATCTCCGCATCTGCCAGAGGCGATCGGACTATCCCATCTTGCTCTGAGCGGTCTTTCTAGACCTTGTCACCACGCCGGCAGCGGCACTGTACGTATGGCCTTACTCTACGCTGTTTTGTCTTTTCTACCGCCCGAGCATTGCGACGGCCTGCAGGCGCATTCTGTCCTATACAGCAACCCCTCTACCCTATCATGCTGATTTGTATGCCAATCACAGAATTGCATGTACTTTTGCTATTGATACTAGCACATCGAGTACCTAAGAGCGAATCAAACAAGAATACCGGAAGAGACCTCATCGCTTACTGCAGTTGACTTGACATCTCACAGCAAACATGGCTGACGACGACAACTTCGACATCGACATCTACGGCGACGACTCCTACCAGGACTCGACCACGCAGCAAGACGCTACCGTAACCCACACAAACACCCCCAATACAGATGCGAACGCAGCCATATCGAACAATACGTCGGAAAGCACAAACCCCCAAGGCGGCGACCAGACGGCCAAGCAAGAACCCTCGGGCGAAGCGACAAACGGAAATGGCCACCATGACCAGAGCACTCAACAGATAGCATCTACAGGCGGCGCCGCTGGCCTTGAAGTTCACAAGCAAGCTCCCCAGCAACAGGGCACGAAACGCAAGCAAGGCGAAGACGATGACCGCCCGACCGATCCCGGTGCCACCGCTGCTTTGATGATCAACGACGTGAACTGGTGGATCAGTGAAGAAGACATCCGTGGATGGGCTAACCAGAGTGGATGTGAAGATGAACTTGTCGACGTCACTTTCAACGAGCATAAGGTCAACGGCAAAAGCAAAGGGTTAGTCATTTGTGGCTAGTTGCATTTCTCCACGCTGACCTCTCTCCCAGTCAGGTTTTCACTCTATTGAACTCACCGCAAGCAGCTACTGCCCTCAAGCACCAGATCGAGAACCTCTTCAAAGACCAGGCCCACACAAAAAAGCCGACCGCCATCTTCAGCCCTCCACACGTCAACCCGTTCAAGACATTGCCAAAGGATGTTCCCGCGCGAGACAAGGGCAGGAACGATCGTGCCTCGTCCGGCAACTTTGGCAACCAGGGTGGTTACAACAACAGAGGCGGGTACAACAACAACAACAACAACCGTGGTAACTTCAACAGAGGCGGCATGGGCTACCAGAACAACCGAAACTTCTCACCTGCTGGTGGTAACATGGCCGGTAACATGGGAGGCTACGGCGCACAAGCACCAATGAACAACTTCGGAAACCCTATGGGCGGTATGAACAACTTTGGGGGCGGCTTCAACCGTGGTGGCATGATGGGTGGTAACATGCGCGGCGGCATGGGCAACCGTGGCCGTGGTGGCAACATGGGCATGAATCCTATGGGTGGTGCTCCCATGGGCGGAATGAACATGCCAATGGGCGGAAATATGATGGGCATGGGAGCCAATATGATGGGTATGGGTGGTGGTAATATGGGCATGATGGGAGGAATGGGTATGTCGCGCAACTTTCATACGATGACTAGTGACTTAACCCCACCCTTTACATCCTTTCGAACGGACGATTGCTAACGCTAGACCTGCAGGAGGTGGCTTCGGTGGCAACCCAGGATTTAACCCAGGATTCTTCCAAGGCAATCAAGGCGGCAATGACGGCAGCTGGCAGAACCCGCACGGTGCCAAGAGGCCGCGTCCTGAGTAGTTTACAGCCCAAGGTCTTGCACTGCGCCCACTCAATCCCTTCTCAGATCCGGCCCTCCCGAGATCTGCTCTCCTTCCAACGATGAATCCTGAGTATGGTCATGGTTGGTTCACACCATACGATGCGAACGAAGTCAAACGTCGTACGGATGGACGTTTACCCTGATCGAAACAAAAACCTCGGTGTTTAGGACGCAGCCTATTCCATCTCGGACAGTACGAACGAGGGATGTCTCACCTGATTGCTTTCGGAGTCTCTTCACGCGACATGCGCGAGATGGCTGCCCACTTGGCATGCCGCTCACTAATCTTTTTGGCGTTATCAAAGGCGGGCAAGGACATCATTCAAGAATCGATTTTTTCTTCACGCATGTCTTTTTAGCTTTCCGTTTTTCTGTTCCGTGTTACTCTCAGTTCTGCATAAATGAGAGCATGTCTAGTACGATGTCATGGTATCATCACTATTTGGAGCGAGGAGTGCGTGCATCGTACAACAGAGCTATTGTGTCCGGCACAACTTTGTAGGGGTGCTTTGAGGTGGTTACATGACGAGATTTGCAGCAGCGCTGCTTTGGATACGGAACGATTGTATTACTACTTTTGCAAGCAACAACAAGCGGCTTTGCGAATGTTTACTAGAAGCCTGTCCGGTAGGCTTCATACTTTGGCAAAAAAAGAATATGCCACATTCTGTTCCCAAACGTGTTTGTCCTTGGTGGAAGAAATTTAGTACGATCCTGACTAATTTGGATTTTAGGCCCGCTCGGACCTGCATGCGAGTAAATCCGGGGTACGCAATATAGGTCGGACGAACATGAAGCAATTTGTCCTTATTGGCCCAATCACATGTTCTCCATCTTCGGCCTTTCTCTTCTAGAAAGCTTCTTTGCGCGTGCTTCCGTCCTCGAAACCCGGGTAAAAAGGTGGGTCTGTAATCTGACGCAAATGGATGTGAAGGCTTGATGGTTGCGTTAGCCGAAATGGTCAGCGTTTTGGAGTGGCAATTCATCTATTCGACTGGGTCTAAAGGATTCTATAGGGCAAAGGGTGCTTTCAGTTGTACAAAGGATGTCCGTACCGAAGCAGGAGTGGGTGTACCTGAGGAAGGGGGCAATTGTATATCTTGCTCCCGTTTCCGGGTTGTACCGCTTCGTTGCGCATCAAACAGTCAGCGATTCTTAGGACTTAGAATGAGGGTCACATCTACAAGTGCAGCGCTGCTGCTCAACAGCTTCCTTGCTGTTGCCCAATGTCCGTATTCTGACCAATATGTTCAACAAACCGACGACTAACATTTAAAACCAGCAACAAATAGCACAAGCGTAACTTGTCCCTCTTCCTCGAAATTCTCCCCCATCTCTGCGGGGGCCTACTTTGCGAAATTGAACCCCGGCTGGAACGTTGGCAACACGCTCGACGCCGTCGAAGACGAAGGCGACTGGAACAATCCCCCCGTCGTCGGCAGCACCTTTGACGATGTCAAAAGAGCCGGTTTCAAAAGCGTCCGTGTACCAGTGACCTGGGCCTACCACTTCACCTCCCAGTCCCCTGACTGGACCGTGGATCCCGCATGGCTCCAGCGCGTCTCCGATGTCATCGACATGGTGACCACACGCGGTATGTACGCGATAGTAAACGTGCACCACGACTCGTGGACGTGGGCCGATCTCACGCAATCCAGCACCAACGTAACGCTTGTGGAAGAGCGGTTGAGTAAGTTGTGGAAGCAAATTGGCACAAAGTTGGCCTGTAAGAGCGACATGGTTTCGTTTGAAACGATTAACGAGATCCCTGGCACCACGGCGGAACACGGTGCTGTTATCAATCGCTTGAATAATATCTTTCTTCAGGCGATTAATGAGGCTGGAGGGCATAACCCTAAGAGGGTTGTCACGCTTGTCGGGGCGGGTGAGGATGGATATAAGACGATCCAGTGGTTTGAGAAGCCGGATGAGAGCAAGTACAAGAATCCTTGGGGAATCCAGTATCACTACTACTCGCCTTGTAAGTCGCCCATCGCCCAATACCCCCTTACCCATTTCTCCTCAAAAAGCCCTCATAAACTAACTTCGAAACACAGACGACTTCGTCTTCCAAGCCTGGGGCAAAACAATCTGGGGCTCCTCCGCAGACAAAGCCTCCCTAGAAGCCGACATCGCCGCCGTGCGCGAAAAATTCAGCGGCATCCCGCTCGTCATTGGCGAATGGGCAGTCTCCCCCGTCGCCACCGAAACAGCAGCACGCTGGCGCTACTTCGACTTCTTCCTGCGCACAGCCGCGAAATACAACACTTCGACCATTCTCTGGGACAACGGCGCCGATTTCCTGAACCGCGCGACGCACGTCTGGCGCGACGAAGTCGCTTTCGATATCTACCGTAACGCGGTTAAGGGGATCCCGAACGCGCTGCCGGAAAGCACGACGGATGGGTCTGCTACGACGCAAGAGAGCTCGGCGTACATTTACCACCACAAGGATGAGACGGTTGGAGATGTTACCCTGGGTTTCACGTTCAACGGGAATACGCTGAGTAAGATCAGCAAGGGAAGTCGCCAACTCACCAAAGGAAAAGATTATACCGTTGACGGCGAAAATATCACGTTCAAGACTGCGTATCTGAAAACTATCATTACACCGTCTGCGCAGACGGGCAGTCTGGCGAACCTCACTCTGACGTTTTCTCGTGGCGCCGCGCTGCAAGTTAATGTAGTGCAGTATGCTACGCCTACGATTTCTTCTTCGTCCGGTGCCTTGCCGCCTGCGGGCCAGGACCTGCTTATTCCCGTTTCCTGGGCTGGGCAGAACAGGCCGGCGGCCGTCAAGGCGGTAAAGGCTGGTGGAGGCTTTCTTGTGGATGACTGGACGACGGCGCTGGGGCCCTTGCAGCAGGGGAGAATGACGTACAGTGGACAGTGGGATTGGGATGCTGAGCATGTTATTATTAGGGCTGCGGCGTTGGATGCGGTCAGAGCCGCGGGTGTGGATACCACCTTCACGCTCGAGTTTTATCCGAGAGAGCCGGGGAACAGTGTTGAGTATACTGTGAAGGTTTGAGAAGGTAGTCGGTGACTGGAACGTGTTTTTAGAGGCGGCGAATCTTGTACACAAGGAATGTCGTTGTCTTCACGATTCTTTGTCTCTATATTGCCGTTTCACTACATGCTAGATACCCACTCCCTCAAAGAACTTCTCAACTTCTCTTCTACACCATGCTCAATCCAAAAGTGACCTGCGCCTGCGACTTCGACGCTAGTGAAGCGTGATGCTGGATCAGCTTTGAGATGCTCAGTCCAATCACGAATGCGCTTCGCCGAAGTGAAGATGTCCTGGTCCCCATAGACAGCTAGAGATATGTGCTTCCCGACTATGTCTTGGTAGTCATGATTTGACCTACTCCAGAACTTGTGTATTAGAGCCGGCGCGGCGAGTGAGGATATCGGTGGAGTGAGTGGCGATATAAGAAGGTAGCGAATGTCTGGCATAGTTATGTCCGCATTTCTCGTCTCTGGTGGCGTTGTGGCTTCATTGTGCTCGCGTCTCTTGTAACTGAGGCTTCTCAGTCGCGTCCGTATTTCTAGACGCGTGCCTCCTTCCAGACTTCGTCTAACATCCCTACTGCTTCTTCGCTTATCTGGGCTTGTCTCCTCTCCACCCATTGTAATCGAGGGTCGCGTGTCGTGTGTCGCTCTGTCCTTTCTCCTCGCTCGAGTTTCGTCTCGAGCTAGTGTTACCCATTCCATGTTGCTTTGGTCGGCCAACTTGCGGGCGCGCAAAACTATCTCATCGGCCGAAGAGCCCGCCAACGGGGAAGAAAAGGGCTGCAGTATAGTCGGTACGGGTGGGAGGTGCCGGAGGATTAGGGAGCCGTAAGAGTAGCCCCCAAGAATGACTACGGGACAGACATTGCTTTGCGCCTGCGCGTGTTCGCTGAAGTTGGAAGACATTGGGGATTGCTCTGGCGTCAAAACGAGGTCGTGGGGGAGACGTGGTTGGAGGCAGGACATGTAGTGCATGAAGAATGCTGCGAAGGACATGTAATCGTCTAGTTCAGGTCTTCCAGACCAGCTAGTGCGCCCTTTAGAGCCATGCGCACCTCTGATATGAATCAGTCAAGGCCCGTACGCTTAAGAACTCTAGCCGACTGTATACCTGAAGTTAAAGGTGCCTACTATGAGGCCAGCGTGCAAGAATTCCTCTACCACGATGCCCACTACCCTATCATCATAGCTGCCGCCCATTGGTGCATACGGATGTGCCATTACAACACCCCTCCTCTTCCATTGAGCGATATCCCCCGAGGTATTTGGCTTGAGCAGAGCATCCGGGTGGTAGATGCGGCAATCGAGCGTCGTGTCATCGTGGATCGAGGGTATTGTGAAGTTGTAGTGGGCTTCTGGCGAGCGGCGCATTCTCTGGGCCAATATAAGACCCAGTCAGGGTCTTCATCGCATTATCGGCGTGTCAAAATGCTAACGAGCAGCCCACGGAGCTTGATGGACGGATGCCTGACACGTTGCTGTGGAAGTGTGGGGGCCTAGGCTGCGGGAACGCTACGGGGATGCAGGGCTGTGCTTAGTCAGGGGCCGGATTGGCTCAACTGGCGGTATGGAAAACGACTTTTCCATTACTGCGCTGAGGCTATTCGATATGTTCAATTTTTCAGTGGATGCGCTCGGATAGGTGCTAGTTGGCTATCTTCTCTACTATGACATCGCCGCCATGGCAATGTACATTGACATTGTATGCCTTACCCCAGTCAACAACTTACTTGGCGAGGAATGTTCTTGTCCGGCACCAACGATGTGGTGCCTCTATCTGTATCCAGCACATGATAATTGGTCAAGATCGATTAATGGTTTGCGGCATTCATGTGGGAGATGGATAGTGGGTTAAAGCCCTCGGAGATGCTCGAACGGGCTCCGGTAACAAGACCGGCCATTAGGTATCCAGGACTTACCCTATGTCCGCAAGCAAAGGCTCTCATCTCCGTACAGGTATTGTAATACAAAAACCCTCAACGCGAAACTTTTTCAACCATGCGTACTATAGAGCGAAAGAAATTCAGATATAAAACAATTCAAATGCAGTCTTATATGTCTACTTCATCAGCAGCCTTTTTCTCCACAACATCACACTCACCATGTCTCACAAACTTCCGACTCATCATACTAGACTCCAGCTGGAAACTGTTGGAGCTGGTCTCCCAGTCTGAGAGCAACCCACTCCCCAGCCAAGCCAAGGTGCTGCCGTCATCCGCACCAAAGCAGCTGGGGTTCTTTCTTATCACCGAGACGTGTATAACGGCGATCGGCACTACTCCTTCCTTACACCAATCGTTGGTGGATTCAGTGCTATTGGCCATGTCGCTGCTTTGGGATCCGACGCTACCTCGCTGAAAGAAGGACAGTTGGTCTACATTGACTGTGTCATCCACGCACGAGACAACCCCGACACACCTTTCCTCTCCACCATCCACGAAAGCCATACCAAAGGTAGCAAAAGACTGATGCGAGATGTGTGGCGTGGTGGTACATTTGCGGAGTTTGCCAAGTTCCCGCTTGAGAACTGCATCCCGTAGGACGAAGCAAAGCTTTGCGGAAAGCTGGGGTACTCTATCCCAGACCTCATGTATATGGGCCATCTCATAGTTCCCTTTGGCGACCTCCGCGACATCAGGCTGAAGCCGGGCGAAACCATCATTGTGAGCCCTCTGGCTGGTGGCTACAGTGGCGGTGGCGTGCTAGTAGCCATTGCGATGGGCGCAAGGGGCATTGCAATGGGCTGCAATGAGGCCAAGCATGCTATGTTGAAGAATTATGTTCTAGCCGGCAAACGAATGATCAAATCGAAATCGTCAAGATCACAGGAGATGAGGCCATGGACCTTCAGGCGCTTCAGTCATTCGTTACTATCGACGCTGTATTGGACCTTACGCCACCTCATGCATCCAAGTCTTTACGCTTGCGGGATGCGGCCAGTGCGCTGTATCGTGGTGGGCGTGTTAGTGTGGTGGGGTTTGTCGAGCAGCCAGTCGTTTCTTAGACGTTTGTTGGGAAGAACATTATGATGAAGGGCAAGTTGATGTATGAGCGGAATGATATCGTGCAGTTTTTCAGGATGCTCGAGGGTGGCTTATTCCTACAAGGCCGAAAGTTCGTGAAGACAAAAACGTTTCCATTGGGTGGATGGGAAAAGGCCTTGATGTTGCCAGTGAGCATACAGGAATTGGCAAACAAGTAGTACCACTTCCATAGAACATCATTTTGCGGTCCATTGAGCAATAAGAAACTCCACCCATACCTCGGCTTGCCGAAATTATCACCTCTCTCTCCACTTCTTCTCTTACATCTCAACCTTATCCAACAAGATCTACCTGAAATACTCCAACCTAGTCAACCGATGCGACTCCACCTCTTGTCTATACTCTCTGCATTCGACCGTGTTCGTATGCCCCTCCAACATCATCTGCCTCAGAACCAAAACACAGTCTCATATCTCTTCCCTGGAAGCGGCGATCTCAGTGAAGACATTACTGCTGAAAAAGATACTGGCATTTGCAGGAAGCATAGGGCCGATAGCGGCGCAATGCCACATCGTACCTTTCCGGCTGGTGCATGGAGCGCCACCGAAGCGCGAATGCTCATGGAACTATGAACTTCCAAGGCTGCATTCCACGGATCGAGAATGTAGATCTGCTTTGTGGGGTCGTGGGCATATGAGATGATGTACATGTTGATGCGGGAGATTAAATGGCATGGCGGTTTTTCTCTCGGCAAAGTTGTCGATTTTGCTCGGCTTCCGGAGTGGGTGGAGAAATTTCAGGTTAAATCATTGGCATGCTGAACGCGTTTTGCCTATTCTCATATGTTTCCTGTACACAGTTTGCTGTGACTTAAGGCTAGATGGAGGTAAGATGGCATGCGGAGTTTCCCCTCAAAGGGCTGCTGGCTCTATTTGGGTTCATTGCTAGACTTTTGTTGACACCGCTGAGTGGCGGTCTTCACTTGATCTCGATGGAAAACAGGGCACAAAGCGATGTATTTTGATAGAATGTAGAGCACTGTTTTAGTCTAGATGAGCACCGAATTTGTAAAAAGACCAGCAAGGGACCGGCACTGGGGTCGGCACTATCCCCTCAGTTTGGTTGAATCCAACAATCAAGAATTTTTCTAGGCAATAAAAGCAATAGATCTGTCTTGTCGTCTCTTATTCCGGCAAGGAAAGCGAAAGTCCGATCTCTTTGCAGGTACTACCTAGGTAAGTATAGGAAATGCATCGACAGTGATCCGTAATGGTGGTACAGCTACCGCGGTGTCATTAGGGACATGCGGAAATTGTACGGAATCGTCCGCCGCTTGTAGCATTTTACTGGCTTCGTAAACTGCATTGAAGGTGTAGCGACTGCCAAGAGGCTCAAAGGGGGTTCAGGGCGGATGTTTCGGTTTGTCGGATGCAGAAGGTTTGCGTCACCAGCCCAGCCACACCTGAGCAGCCACAGCCACGCGTCGCCAACAGCAATTGCAGCTATCTTCCAAAGCACCGTCCCCTTTTCGTCATGCCGCGATGCGTTCACCCCTATGGCACTGCAAACCTAGGGTATTTTTAGAATCCAAGTTATATATCGTGTTCGCCTTATGTTCCTCGGCTTGTCCCCGGCGAGCCTATCGCGATGCGCTCCATTACTACAAATCGGCACTTCCAGCACCCGATCAGGAAAGATCGTCTTCCGTCCATGCCCTGACTAAAGTTTTCTTTCGGTCATATCTAAGGATAGCGCGCGCAACCAAGAACGCTCGCCACCATGCAACAACCCAAGCCCACACCATTCCCACCATCACGAAGCTCCAACGATTTTCAATATCGGCCGCTGAACCACGCAGATGGCGAGGATTTTCGCATACTGTGTCTCTACCCCGGCGAGCTCCACGAACCAATTCGATGTGATCTACTCCACTCCAGCCTCGACGCCGATATTGAATACGAAGCGCTTTCGTACAGTTGGGCAACCGAAGATGGAGATGACAGCCTCTCACAGCGCATCGAGTGTGCTTATGTAGGCGATGAAGAAACCGCGGAATTCCTGGTAACCTCCAACTGTGCTTCTGCGCTGCGCAGATTGAGACTGGCATCCCAGGAAAGATTTCTATGGGTCGATGCCATATCCATTGATCACAAGAGCGTGCAAGAGCGAAGTCACCAGGTAGGGCTCATGGCCGAGATTTACTCCGGTGCCTCTCAAGTCCTGGTGTACCTCGGGGAAGAAGACCTCGGTTTCGCATCTAGGAGCTTATGGCTAGACAGCGAAAGACGTCAATCAGCTTTGATAAAACTATTTTCAAAGAGATGGGTTTCAAGGGCATGGGTGATTCAGGAGGTAGCCCTGGCGCGAAAGCTTTTGATGGTCACAGGAGACGCATCGTGCGCCATGGACGCAAACCTAATGAGTCGCATCCGCGGACGAGCTAAAATTTCACGACTGCAAGTTCCGGGTCCGCTAGCTTGGGACCCTTTGGCCAGCGCTCCATCGAGGGATTTACTCACATTGCTACTCATATCACGCCATTGTGACTCTACCGACCCGAGGGATAAGATTTACAGTTTATTGGGGCTGGTCGGCGAGCGTTTGCAAAGCCTGATCACTATCGACTATTCTCAGAGTGTGGAAGAGGTTTTGACGCGAACGGCTGCCGCCATCATAGTTTGCCAAGAAGATTTTGAGATTTTGGCGTATGCGTCGCTATCGCTTGGGTCTAGACACACGGAAAAGGGCTTACCAACTTGGGTACCAGATTGGACTGAGCATTTCGGCGACATGACGCTGCGTCCACAGTTTCAGCGATCGAAGATAGGCCCCTGGAGATCCCTGGAGAAATTATCCGGTAGTTCATCTTGTGCCAAAGAGCTTGCTGAGATGGATTGGGGGGCAGCTGTCCATATACCATCTAAATGGCCTATTGACCTCTCCCGGTCGCCTTCTATCACCGTGCGGGCGCACTGTCTTGCAACCATCGACAACACCACACAAGAAGGGTATGGTGAAAGATCACGATGGCAAGATGCTCAAGCCTTTGGCCGAGATTTGATGGCTTTGATAGGCGACGATGTCAGTCAATCCGACATCGATCCACGAGCTTGGCCTGCGCAATACAATTGGCTGCTCGACCCCTCCTACACTCGCTCCATCTCTTCCATAGTCCAAAGCAATGGTTTTTCCGCTATGGAAACACCTCAACACATTTACCGGACCGCCGTTCAACAACTTTGTGCGGAACTTGAGACTCGGGGTGAAGAAAAGTACATCTTTCGAGCTGGAATGCTGCCTGCGATAACAAGCCATGAATTCGCTGAGGGAGATACTGTATGGGCTGTTGATGGCTGCGCCGTCCCACTCATTCTCAGGAAGCGCGGTGTGGAGAGCTACAGGATTGTGGGTAACTGCTATCTGTTTGCGTTGTCGCATTTGGATTGCTGGTCCACGTCTGGAACGGGGCTCGACCAACGATGGGATTTCGATCCGTTCCGCCATATGGATGCCTTAGGCACGCAAAGAATCAAGATCTTCTGATTCAAAAAGGCAACCACGATATCTCATTAGAGTTCAGCATAGACTCAGCCTCATCACGTGCTTCAAAGTCGCTAATTGGTTAAGCACAGCGGCAAAAATGCATGCGCCATGCTACTTCATATTTCCGGTCACGTTCCCTGCCTTGCGTCTGACATCGATAAACAAGTGAACGGCAAACCCCCGCGTTTTGACCTTCTTCATCATCTTTCAACGCGGGTCATCCGCGAACGATGACCTAGTGTCAATATGTCCGAGAAACCTTGTTCACATTCAGATATACGCAAATTTGATGGCATCAGATGCTGCCTCGCTTGCGGCGAAGCGGTATTCGAAGCATCGTTCCGGAAGCCTGCTCTCCATACGGTAGACGCTACAGGCCACTACAAACACACCCGCCTGAACTATGAACTGAGCCGCGAAATTCGAATTATTTCACTCTTACCTGGCGATCCAGGCGATACCCTTCGATGCGAGATTGCGCATGTTAACCTGGAGGACGACCCTGTGTACGACGCGGTGTCATATACCTGGGCTACCGAAGACGGCGACGCATCTCTATCAAGCACCATTGAATGCTATCAATGCGGGGCCATCCCAATAACCAGAAATTGCGACATCGTGCTCCGACAGCTCAGGCGACCAGGGATACGTCGGGCGCTTTGGGTCGATGCAATTTGTATGTCTAGCCAGAACAACCCAGGCATTTAGCATAAGTGCTGACCTCATGTACAGGTATCGATCAAGCAAATATAAGTGAGCGGAATCACCAAGTCGGGTTGATGGACTTGATTTATCGTGGAGCTCGATGTGTTCTTATCTGCATATCCGATCGTGTGCGGCGAGCGAGCTCGCCGGACTACGCGCAGTTATTCCGCTGTTTACAAGATACCCATCCTATTACCGATCAGGCACTCGAGATGTTCGACGTCACAAGCTTATTACATCTTCTTTCACTTCGGTACTTCGGCCGAGGGTGGGTTATACAAGAAGTAGCCTTAGCACGGGCTGCATTTCTCATTGTCAATGGCCACGAGCTTTCTCTGAATTCTTCCGTTATGGACCGCCTTAAATGGGTCTGCAGACGGCATCGCCTCGAATTGCCTGGTGTTATGATGTGGACTCCTGGACATAGGCTCGAACATGATGTGTCTGTTTGCCTATACGCTGGCATCCGGTCCAAGGTCTCCGATCCTCGCGACAGGATCTTCGCCGTATTGAGTCTAATGAAGCCTTATCATCGGTCACTCATACCAGTAGACTATTCTCTTGATCTCAGAGCAGTCTACACCAATGCCATCATAGCAGTGGTCACGACCCAGCGTAATCTGGACATCCTTCTTTACGCAAGCATGAAACAGGAATTAAGAAGCAAAGACAGGGATTCAGAATTCCGTCTAGACATTAGTGGGTTCGAGAGCTACTTGGGGGACTCGGTCGTCAATCATCTGGATTGGTTTTATCCGGCGCGTGATCCGCTGGCTTCAAATCATAAAATACAACCTGAATGGTCACTTTTTAAAGAAAACTGTACAGGTCCCTGGTGTTCTATCTTAGCTGCTGTCACAGCATCACCGTCGGATTATCGAGATGCCTCACTTCACAAGGACAAAACGTTTGTCGTCGAAACGCCAACACTAGTGCCGTTTGGGTTACTACCACGTTTTCGAGTGCGAGGTCATTGCATCGATTGGGTAGTAACAATAAACTCGGGTCATCCTTCATCGCTATCCAATGACACCGTCGCAGATCGCTTCAAATCTCATGACCACACAGTCAACCAAAGAGACTATAAGCGATTTGAGGCTACCTTTCTTAGAGGGAGAGAGAAAAAAGGCAGACATTTATTCACTAGCCATTTCAGTTTAGGGTTTTCGTGGCATTGGAGTCCGCGCGAGGGTGACTCTATATTTGCACTTGATGGTGCGAGAACGCTCTTCGTTCTCAGGAAAATACGAGTGGACACATATAGAATAGTCGGGCCATGCTACCTATGGGCCGCACTGGAACTCGACTGCTGGAACCCAGGTACACAGAAGGGGCGATGGGGCGTAGGCGTTGAAAGACCTAGTTTTGAGCAGACACGAATGATTGAGATTGATCAAACAGCCTGAGCGCCGGGAGGGAGAGTTTAACATCAGCGTGTTTGCTACATACAACGATTTCCTTATTTTTCTTGCTCATTGGGTTCATGGATTCAGTGTTCCACACACCAATCTCACTGCTTCTTCCCCTCCCAATGCTCCAAGAACCCCCTCACAGTCCTCTCCTCCCACAAATGCGCCTCGCGGATAAACTGCGGCTCAGCCTGCACATCCCCAATACCATGACTATCCCAATGATGTCCCGCGCCCGCAATAAGGTAGCTCGGATACCACTCACTGCTCACGCGCAACTCATCCACCAAGTTAGAATGATAGCACAAGTCCAGCCAAACATCCGTGTTTCCGTCAATCAGCGCCAGGTTCTTCGCTTTGATATTCCAGCCGCCGTAGCTGTTGTAGTAATGCAGGGCGGGGATGTCAGGGATGCTGTTGTGTTCACCTGGTGGGAAGGCCCATTCACACCATTGCTGGGTGTATGGGATTTGTAGCGCGCGGGAGATGAGAGAGGGGCCGTTGGCGGGTGCGACTTGGTATGCGCCGGATTCAGCACATGTGGAGTAGAGGTATGAACGAGCAGCGCCGTTTGTGGGGTCCGCGTAGTATGTCTGGTTTTGGGTGCTGAAGCAGCCTGGATCGGTGCTGTTGATGCGGCCGGTGGTGCATAGCGGGAGGAGGGTATTCTTGACGTAGGAAGCGTAGTTGCCCAGACCTGTCCAAGCTTCACCGTTGGAGTACTGGGAAAGTGCAGTGTCGATGCTGCTGATGTTTTCTGGAGGAGACGGATTCGTCACGTTTGAGCAGAAATTGAAGAAATCCGATGAGCCGTAGAGTTCAGACCAGTTTAGTTCTTGCCATGTGTTGGTTGGGTAGTTCATTGGTCCACCTAATTTTAAAAACAAAACGTTAGTGTATGTCACACGTCCATCTTGTGGTGCCAAAACTTACCTATCGGGAAAGCAATGGTCATGGCGAAGTCTCCTAGGCTTGACAGCGAACCAAGACCAAAGATGTCTTTGAGCTGTTGGATACCAGCTTCATTGCCGCTCCAGATCAAGTCATCGATTTTATCGACAATGTCAATAATCCGCGAGACGCAGTCTGAAGGGCCGAATTTCATGATGGGGTTGTACCATTGAGGGTACTCAAGCAGGGCTTGGACAGTAGCACTGCTGCCAATTCCACCAGCGAAGATCTCGTTGTAGGTTTTCATAGTAAAAGCTGTTTGCGCGCCTGCGAGAGAGCCGCCGTACATGATCCAGGGCGTATCAGCGCTGTTTAGTGTAGCATTGACGCCGGGGAAGGTGGCGTGCTGTCTGAAGTAGGCGTTGTCGGCAATAGCTGCTGTTTGTTAGATGGTTGGTGGCAATGAGTAATGAAGCTGACTTACTTTGCTCAGTGGTCAGGAATCGCAACTCGTCTGTTGTGCTTGTGTTGAAAGGATAGCTTTGTCCATAGTACCGGTTCTCAAGGATGACACCAAGACCGTTGAACTTTTCCATCATGATCTGGATGACTGGAGGAAACCATTAGTTTCTAGAGAAGATGATTCGTATGTGGTCTTCTTACTTCCAGTTTGCAGGTTCGAAAACCGGGACTCTCCGCTCGTCTCTCCACCAATGTACAAAAACACCGGACCTCCGGGCTTATAGTAAGACGAGTCGAAAACTGCGAGCAACCCGTCAGATCATCATCCAGCTTCCACAATAGGCTTGTACCTACAGTACCGCTGCTTGAACGTATCATTCGTGTGCGGCACATAGCGATTACTCTCAGGAAAATGGTCAATCTGCCCTGGCATCAGCGAACCAACCCCGACAACCCCGAATCGCATCCTCATAGCATACCGGCTGCTCAATAACATGGGGTTCATAAACCTCCTTCTCCGGCCCCTGCCTCTTAACCTTCCAGTCTCTCTCACCAACCGCCACCGGTGTCGCCGCCGCAAGTCCAGCAAATCCGCAAATCAGGTTCAGAACCCTCATGATGCCGATTCTCAAGGTATCAGTTTCTCACACATCAGATCAGACGGCGTACCAACACCCCATATATACACGCCACTGCTCCAATCCGGATCTTCGGAACCAAAATACCCATATTTCCAGCACGCAAGCCCGTCTACAGATGTCATCGTCGCTGCGCGGCCCTTATCCCATGGGTTGCTGCGCGGAAAGCGGGGCTAGCGTTGCAGCGAGCGATGCCTGGATAGGAAGGTAGATGCAAGGCTTGTGCGTGCTTGGAAAGGCTTGGGGAAGCTTGGTTTGCGCGCCTTCTGCTTGGGGTATTTCTTACTGCTTATTTTGCGCGTTATCTTGAGGTGTTTTTTCCGTTTGCTTACTTGCGGGAATTCGATAGTGTGGTTTTTTGGTGGGGAAAGGGAGGGGCTGGACGGACGTTGTTATCGTCGGACCTAGATGACGTATGTTGCTGGTATTATTCTGGCCCAGCAGCTCGATGTAGTAGTTGTGAAGATACGGCAGAGTATACACCAACTTCTTCATTTATGAGGGATAATTCTTTGCATGCATGGGTGGGTGCGGTTTCAGAATCGCGATAGCAGGGCGAATGGTCTCGAAAGACCAAGAGCTTCTGGTAATATGCACGTCAGGGCAGATGGGATACTGTATAACTGAACAAAGAACAGAACATCGCATATAATTGCGCTTACACCGTCTCGGACTTTTCAACCAGCAGAAAGTACCTATTCTAACTTCTCACTTGTCGGCCTCAACGGCAAACCCGCTTTCTCATACGTCTGATCCGTAGCCACCATCTGCTTGATACTCTCCTCACCATCAACCCAAGCACCACTCCCTTCCCTCCCCTTGATCCTATTCACAAACTCCTCGAGTTGGTAACGATATGTCGCCCACCAATCCTGTCCTTTACTCTCTCCACTCCTACCATCTGCCCACGTATACGCCTTCTTCTTCTTCACATCTTTCGATTCCATGACGACCGCATCGGAGAACGGATCGCGCAACGTCGTCGTAGTTGCAACATCAATCCGATGCCACAAATGCGGAAGCATGAAGCCCCAAAACACAATCTTCGTCTGCCTCGATTTCTTCATACCGTTCTCCATACCCAAATCCTCCGCTCTCAACTTGACCTGTACGTTTACGCACCCGTCCCTGAAACTCGGCCAATTCGACGTCAGCAACGGGAACCAGTATCCCCCTCGTGCACCTAGGTCTGCGGAAATAGCGCCGGTGCCACCGTTGGGGAACAGGTAGGTAGCAGCCATAGCCTGGTCGCAGCGCTGGTCGTAGGGTTCGGGGATGGGCCGCGGTGTCGCGGATGTTACTTCTACGGGCTCAGTGCCAAAGACGCCACGTAAAGCAGAGAGCGTGTAATGTCCCAGATCCATGGCACAGCCACCAGCGAGGTTAAAATCAAAGCGGATGTCCTCACCTGAGAACAGGCCAGCAGGGATCGCGGCGCGTGCTTCTGCGTGCTCGATATCTGCTTTGTTGAACTGTGAGAGGAAGAGGTTCCATGCAGGGTGGAAGCGATAGTGGCTTGCTTCTACGAGTACAGGTACATTTGGCGCAGAGAGAACAGGGTGGTGGAAGAGCGAGCGTGCTTCTTCAGCGTTGGAAACAGAGGGCTTCTCGAGAAGAACATGCTTTCCTGCTTTAAGGGCAGCGAGGGTGTAGATGTAATGGAGACCATTTGGAAGGGGGTTGTATATGCAGTCGATGGAGGGGTCGGCAATGAGCGCTATGAGAGCTATGTGAGTACAGGTTGCAATTGACCTACTTGATGGTGTCCCGGGGATACCTGTGTGAAGTGTTCCACTCACGCACCTTCGTAGCTATCATGCACAATCGGAATATTCCATCTCTTTGCATATGCCTCTGCTTTTTTCTTATCTCTTGCTGCTACTGCAACTATAATGGCATCAGGATGAGATCGTGCTTGGACAACTAACGCATTTGGACTATTGCGACACAAAGGGTTAGCTGTAATCAATCAAGCCATATCTTCTTGATCTTGACCAGATATGTTTCGAACAGACGTACGCGATTTTTGCCGCGCCCAAGATACCAAATCGCAAGGCATCGTCCCTCTTCGTCACTGGCTTGCGTCCAGCAGCCCACTCGCCGAACTCACCGAGGGAATTGAGCCAGTCGACTATTACCATTTTGATCAATGCGTAATTTTGAAGCTTGACAGATGCAGGTGTGTATGGGGTGATTCAGAAACGCAAACCTCTCTGCCACGAATCGACATCCCACAACCAGCTGTTCCCGCTCCGTATCACCTCAGAGCGGGGTAGCTATAGAGATGTTACACAACCTAACACTGATAGGTCTACGTCAAATGCAGCCATATCACCGCAGGCTACAGTCTTGGAAAGGCAGCAGGATCTGCACCGGTACGAGCAGCTTATCGAGTCTTACCAGTTCTAATACTACCACTGTGGCTGTGCTGCCTTGGCATCGTGGCCTAGACGACAAGGAAGGCAGAGATAACCAAGACTTAAAAATAAGCAGGGTCCAAGGCTAGCAATTGACATGTGATATATATTGGAAAAAGGAATATCAGAGGCATACACGAGCTGCGGAGTTGTGGAGTTGCGGAGTCGTCATGGACCCCAAATAAACCTGGAGCAGACCTGCATGTCCTTCTGCAGGTGCACTTTATGATCAGCCACTAGCGAGCTGATGGTGTATCGAGGACGAGGGATATATCGCATTTTAGCCGGAGGCAGTCCTCCGCATACGACGCGTGGGATGTTCCTTGTATACGTACTCTAACACACATGAATGTACATAGAGTATACCTCCACCAGCTTCAAACTCGGGATCCAGTGTGGCAGCCATGATTAGAGGACCTCAGGTCCTGGTTCGTTGGAGATAGGCTGATACGGCCTCGCGCAAGCCTCATCCTCGCCAACCCTGGGCGGCTAATCAGCACGACTCAATGTCCTTGACGACCCGAGGCATAATTTAACGTGCACCGTTCCCCTCAGGGTGTGCGGAGTGTCGCTAAGCCCAGCAGGCAATGTCCGAGAAGGATTCGGTAATAGCGGTGATAAAACACTCAGCGGTAAAGAGCTTGAATCATGGGCAGCGCGATATAATAGCTCTTGAGCGTGTTTCAGCATGTAAGACGTGCGGTGGCGAAGAGAGGAGAGAGGAGCCCGCATTACCATATCGGACGACGTGCATGAACGGCATGTTCAGGAGGCTGCGGTTTGATCGACAGGGTCCCACGCACCGCGCGTGCTGCATTGTGTGCGAGGTATTGATCCACGAATGCCTGGGTGCCTGCGAAACAGATGGCGCAAGCGACGTGTAATGAGGACCACATGCCTAATGTCGCACCTACATCATACCACTGTCTATCACGCACTGAAGTAGGGAAGTGCGTAAAAAATATTTTTTTTCCCCTGCTGTTCGGCGATTGCGCCGCCGATATTGAAAGTCGGTAATTTTGTGGGATGCCGGCAGGATTACAACGGCCGCTTCGGCGAAGCTTACGAGGTGGACAGGAAAAACTTGTGTCGCCGAGCTTCATGATCTTCCGGACGCAAGCAATACCGTGCTTGGGGGTCGTTTCTTTGGGCTACTACGATGCGGCTCGCTTGAAGCCGCGATGCTTGGCCGGTGGTACATCAGTGTAATGATCAACAGGAGTGTGATAGGCGAGCGGAGTGAATATCGCAATTCCCACATAAGCATTCATGGACGCCACAAAAGTGAAAATCTTGCCCTTGGGCGTTGAGCGTCGTAAGAGACTTCACATGATGATGCAGCGGTGAGTTAGCGAAGAAAAGTAAGGTTTTCTTGTTCCAGCGGTAGCCGGCAGTTGCAGTTTGCCAACTACAACGGCATCTTCCTGTTGCGCGACATGTCCCGGCAACCTGGTTCTGTCGACTAGGGGACGGTAAAGGCACAACGGCGTCCGTGTTGAGACGGTGGTAAATTGGGTACACCGCTGGCAATGCGAGTGTGACTCAGAGGTACCTATGACGAAATTGCCGAATTTGCTCCAGGTCAAGAAGATGGGTTTGCGGTCTGAGCGGGATGGACGGCGGATTTCTCCAGCGCTTGGAACGGCGAAGGCAGCAGTGAGGCTAAGGCCGCGCAGCGAGAGGACCCACGATCTGCATGCAAGAACGTGGTTTGTGGAATTACGGGCGTGAGTCAGATTGATCTGCCAGGGATCAAAAAGCAAAGGCTCATGGGCGACGAGGAAAAAGGTTGCATATGCGTGTGATGGATGCGGGTTGCGTGCTTGAAGTTGCTGCATCGAAGGACGACTGCAGGTTTCCACACGCCGCACACGGCAGCGCGCAGCATGCGTCAGACGATGGCGTACACAGACACACACACACACAGACACACACACACACACACACACACACACACACACACACACACACACACACACACAATGGGTCGTTTGCTTGTAAGATGAATTACCGTTTGACGTGCGCATGTTGTTCCTAGATTTAAGACCATGGGCGTGTAGAAGGGCGATAGCATAATTTA
Organism: Stemphylium lycopersici; assembly: GCA_003268315.1. NCBI lineage: Eukaryota > Fungi > Ascomycota > Dothideomycetes > Pleosporales > Pleosporaceae > Stemphylium > Stemphylium lycopersici. The sequence goes on from QGDG01000020.1 coordinate 173,445, forward strand.
AGCGATTAGCCAAGATGTCAGCGTAGAGGACGTTGTAAGGTTGGATGCCTCGTTCAACAGACCGGAATGCGCGCGCTGCCTTGTCGCCCTGCTCATGATACGATCGCGATCCGTATACTGGATGGAGGACGAACGAAGGCGTAGTCCAACCTAAGAAAACCTGATTGTGGTAACGACCTACTACGCAACGTAGTGTATACGAGGCTTGGACCCGAGCATCTTCGGATTCGGACTTCAGGGCTCGCCAACTGCGCGTTGATTGACAGACAGCCGAGCCGTCCTCCAGCTGCCTAGCTTCGTCTTTCATGATTCGGCATACCCATCCGTGTGTCAAACGCCGTCAGGGTGCTGCCACTTTGGTGTGGCTGCCCGCTTCCCAAAACATCGTGGTGTGGACGGACCCGCTCGGAGGAGTGGAGATTGGCGTCGGTTTGCGGCGTAGGCACCTTTCTGAAGCTTATTGTGTAACCGCGGGACGCGCATGGTTAATTGTTTGACAAGACAGCGGCGGCTGCAATAGCAGTCGGTGTATTGTTAGTCTTTCGACGTGCAGATGGACGGCTTGAATCCAGGTGGAGTTTGCGTCTTGGTGTCACTGAGCGGTGAGGTCGTATATGGCCTAAGAACTGAGGTGGTGGAAGATGATGGGTAGTCTAGCGGCTGGTAGTCGCAGTTTGCTATAGGGCTAGGTATGCAGCTGCTGGTTGGCCGTATGTGTAGAGTCATCTGGTACAGCTGAGAGCATGGGGGTGGGCATGCACGAGTGCCTGAAGCTCTTGTTGGCTAGGCGAGCGCAGCCGAGATGAGCCACCAAGCAACGTGCCCTGCCAATATTCACGACGACGGGACGCCTTCATCCTACTGACTGGCATCCTCCAAGATAGAAAGTAAGTAAATAAAGAACTGCGGCAGGTATCGTGGCTCCTGCACGAGCCGGGGTTGGTGCCGTGATTTCCAAGGCATACCGGTCACGCGGAAGGTTTCGGTAGGTGCGGGACAAGAACATGCAGATGGGCAATGCTGGCGTCAACAAAGGGTTGTATTGGCTGTCTACTCGACCTGTCAATCCTACGTCATGAAAGCCCACGTGTGGACGGCCCAAGACATTGCAATGTAGGTGTGCCTGATTGTGGAGGAGGCGCTACATGATCGCTCTCAACTGCTGCGGCGCTTGTATACGTCTTGTGGATCCTATCACAACCATGTGCCTTAGCGGGTAGCAGAAGTGGTGTGCACGGGAGCTATCGTGTGGCCTGAGAACCGGGTAAGGGCTCTGGCGCAAGATGCGTCGCGCGCGGATGGAGGCTGCTCAGCGGCTGATACAGCCTCGGGAACATCAGTTGTGGAGGCAATGGACGACTGATTAGAGGAGTTGGAGGAGCGTGCCTTGGATGCACCCATGACTTAGACGCGAGTTTCACATTGAAGCGATAATAGAGCAGATATTGGTGTAATTGATCTTGGATCAAATGATTAATGCTACGACAAGTATTGGGTATTCCTTCCAGGCTTTGATGATGCCGTCTATATCCAGTAACAAAACTCCGAAAGCTAATGATGCTATGATGCACACAACCAAGTCCCAAGCGCCAACTAATGCATGTCCCAAAGCAAGTAAACGCTCAATATTACAAGGACTGTGGTATGTGTGCCAAAAAAGTGAAAGTAGGCGTCTATAGAGAATGTTCGTTCCGTCCACCCGAGCCAGCGTAGTGTGTTGGATGCGAGTGCGTAACAGGCCAAGCCAAATGGCCAAGACCAGGCAGATACCATGATGTCGCATCATTGCGGGGCTTGGTGAATGCCATAGGTGGAGTTCGAGGCAAGACCGGTGTCGACGTTTCTATCCGAGTGCATGCGTGAGACTACGTTTAACCGGATATCGCGTGAAATGTCAGGTGAGTGACAGGGTGTTGTTCTGAATTCAAGGCACGGGATGTGTCGAGTCAGATCGTACTGGTTGCTGCAAATGCGCTGCATAATGCAGCAGTCCAGATGGCGAGGTGCTGGTCGATGTCGAATGGAGTATTAAGGTGAAGAGGCATGTTGATGTTCGGGTAAAGATAATGCGGAGTTGCTGATATCGATGCTGGGATGCGCCAAAGCCAAATGCAGGTCGGAAAAGACAAACGTGGAGTTGGAAAGTTGTTGACGTTGTCTATTTGGAAGGGACCGGAGGCAGAGGGCGGGTTGGTGGTGGGCCTGGGCAAGGCGGGAGGTTCTGAGATGCCATGACGGACTCGTCGTAGATGGTAGCGGCCATTGTGTTATTGTGTGTTGAGGTAGAAGCTGTTAGGCTAGATAGAGCTGAAGTGCCGAAGAGGTTGTTGAAGTGTTGGTTGAGTAGATGTTGCTTGTATTGGTGGTAGTGGTAGCAGGCTGTAGAGATATATACTCTTTGTGTGTAGTCTTCGGCTCTGGATGATGAAACGAACTCTCCGATGGTGGGGGCTCAAAGTATTTATGCTTGTGCTCAGATTGCAGATGCCCAAAATGTCGGTCAGCTACGCACTTTTGGCGATGTGTGTAATAATGCTAGGCAGCGCATGGCACGGCCCAAGCGGTGAAAGAGGCGTTGGGCTGATGAGCAAGAAAGGGGTGGCTCCTGGCGTGTGCATGAGCTAAAGCACGCCGAAACATCGCTCATCCTGGTCACCTAATGAGCAGGGGTCAGAGGAAACACGAACTCGCGCGTTACCGCTTGTCGTTTCATCAGCCTCGTGACTGTGTGAAGATCACGTTGATCCAATCCTGTCGCAGTATTGTCGCCGTCGTGGGATGCCGCTCGTACAGCGCATCGCATCTGGGGCAGGCAGCAGGCCTAGCAAGGCATAACGGACCTAACGGGCGGTGAATTGACAAGCCTGACATCACCTGTTCCCTGACATCTGGCCGCTTATTGCTAGTAGACACGCTTAGTGCGAACGGTCGTGGTGATTGAAACGTAGCCCTCCTTTTCGCACCTGGCACTTTGACGGTGCGCAGGGCTGGGATCAGTCGCCGCCTTGGGGCCGCTTGTAAGAGGGTTTGTTTGCGAAACCTTCAGGAACAGGCATCGCCTGCTTTCTGTGGCCGTGCTTGTCAGGAGCACTGTCTGACACGGGCACAATGAATTTTGGTCGCACAATTCGCGACAATGCCTATTTGCCCACACACGTCCTCCAGCGCAGGACACGGAGATCTAGCGCCTATGCCGACCTTCTCCCGTGCTTCTCCCACGCTTCCATCCAATTTCGAAGGCGCCTGCCCCCTAGAATTTTCCGCTCCACTGCGGGTGCAACTACTGCTTCTGGCGCCCGTGTTGGCGGTGAGTTCCAGCATGGCTTTGCTTCTCGCATTCTGAATCAGCTGTCCGACACGCCGGGGTAGCGGTGTTCGTCATAGGGCAAGTAGGCTGAAAGGCTGCCAAAGCTCCGCACAAAGGCATGTCAGGATTATTTTTGTCTTTTGGTTTGCCGGGTTCGCGCGACTCGTATTGATCCTGGCCTCGCGCTTGTGCCCGAGGTAAGAGTAGCCGCCGGCGTCCAGCATGCCTTGTTTTTCACCAACTTCCGGCCGCTGCAAGTGGCTGCCAGCCGCTGCTCGATAAAGGTTATCAAGGATGCTCGGTTGATCCGGATGAGGACGACGCGGCGGAATGGTAGCAACTTGGCGTCGAAATCGACCATTCCGCGACAGCGGAGAGGTGCACCGCATCTCTCGTATCGCAGCTGGCACACTACACGTGGAATCGCAGGGTTCATGTCTGACCTCGAAGAGAGCTCGTTTGATGTACATTTGCAATATGTCTCTCCTCCTGCCCCTGCAACCTGCCAAATGAAGATGATGACATGTGGATCGTTGGCCCTGTCAGCCAACTTTGTTCCGTACGTGCTTTGCGACCGATCGCCAGAAGCAAAGAAATTTCTCTCGAGCACCGGAGAAAAACCCTTGCGATGTGCTCATCGTGGGCAGCAAGCGATCAGATCTACAGGGGCGGCCGTTGTGTCAAAGCTCAACGACCAAAGCTGAAAGCAACGACCACACTATCGCCACCCCTCGGTAGTTCGGTCTCAAGTCTACCAGGAAACTGCCGTTTCAGAGAGGTGGAGAAGGAATGCGCAGCTCTTACACGTCTATGCAAGACCGCTGAATCCGTACCGAAGATCTAAAGACGTTTAGGGGCTGTCAAGCGTTCCGACAAACCGGACTGCGCGGAGAGACGAGGAGACGCCGAGCATGCTGTCGGTCTGCCGTTTACTGACAGGTAACAAGTCCAGAGCCACTTGCGCCAAATATCAGTCCAGGCAGCCAGCGAGCAAGTTTCCTGCAATGCCGGCACTTATGGCGTCTTCGGCTGACACATTGTATACGGCGCACGTCGATCTCTCACGAAAGTCGCACAAGATCAATAAGCCACTGATGATTCACCTGCGAACGCGTTCCCCATCGGCGATTGAGATGGCAGTTGAGCGAAAAAGTACTGTGTATTGGCTTTGAACTCTATCTGGTCGGCTCGGCGTTGCTCGTAGCGACAAGTCCATCCACGCGTCGCTGTACGATCCTCTGGGCTGAGTCACGCTGGTGATCGACCTGTCGCTCCGATAAGGAGACCTTCCTGTCCGGTTATCAGTAGATCATCACTCTCGTGATGCGGAGTAAATATTCCAGGTACACTGATGCAGGTACGCGCAGAAGGTTCTCGCCGTCGCTACCGCACGGCAAGTGGCTTGCGCTGCGTCGCGTATGGACGCGAGGGCTGCGCTGTTATCAGCCTTAGACCCGGCGAGTCCGAAGCGCTAGCATGTCTGTTTTGAGCTGAAGAAACTCAAGAAAGTGGACGAGATAACATATTGATGGGCTGATAATTCCGGAGAAAGGCCGCGCTGACCCATGCCAAGGCCGTGGTTCCTCTTGATGCATGGGCCCTTTTTGGGGTAACATCTAGTGTAGCCATTTGATCGAGCATCTGCGATCCAGATAGTATGCGCCATGTTGCACCGCATTGCCGCCTTCCCACCGCAGCCCGCACTTTGACTCACCTTCGTGCGATATCTCAGGCACATTGCTCCCAACCAAATCTTAAGAGGGACAGCTACCCACGGTCCTGAAAGGACCAGGGTTATACCTGATAGCCTACAGGGCTGTAGCAGCTCGCGCAGCAAGTGTGGCGCAGGCTGTCCAATGTGGGAAAATGGTTCATTTCCTGAGGCAGCCCCAAAGGCGCAGGGGCTTCAGCAGGGACCGGGCATTTATCCGGTGCAACGGTACACCCAAATGGTCCCACGTGGAATTGGGCATGACATGAAGCCACCGCGGTCAAGAGTCAGCGATTCGACTTGGGGTTGTTATTTTCGGAGAGGTAGTTCGTATCATTTCCACGCTGAAGCCTGTATTTCCTTTTGGGACGACGGTAATGTAGTACGCCTAATATTAATTGCATTCAGATGGCGTCCTCGTCATCCTCCAGCTGTTCAGCGACCGCTTGTGTAGACACCCAATTCTCTAACATTGCCTGACTTGAAGTGGCACTGCTTGCTGATGTAGGGTTCCGCACGCCGCGGCGCTTGACAACCAGACACAGAATGCGGCCGTAGATACTGAAGCCATCGTAAGACGTATTGAGGCCGAGTTTTTTCTTATCGTCTTCACGTAGCTCCGCATCATTATCCTGGCCTGCATTGCTTGCGTGGATCTCGGATGTGCTCGGCATCTGGTTGGGCTCACGTACGAACAAGTCTGAACTCTCGCTATCGCCAGAATGGCTGAGTGTGTCAGCATCTTGGACGTTGCTCTGGCGCTTTTCGCGCGCTGAACGCCTGGGTTGATGTTCCGCCGTCTTAGCCTCGGGGATCTCTGCAAGGCCGACGGGCTCATCATCGTCTTCTTCCCTGATGACTATCGGTTCAGCGGGATCTTCATCGATCACAACAGGCTGATCATTAGTTCCAACGGTCAGCCAGTTGGTGAGTTTCCCCGAGTTGCTCTGGACGCGGGCCTTGTCTTTGAAGATCTTCTGCTTAATGAGAACAGAGTGCCGAGAGGAAAGTTCTGTCAAGAAAATCGAGACCTCGAAGTCATCTGATGAGTGTTGAGTAGTCTGAGTAAGCCTTCAACTTTGGCGTGCGGGGATGCCTGTATGCTTACCCTCGATCACGACGTCCTTCACTCCCTTCTTTTTTGACTTGGCGCCACCCCGGCCCCTGCCGCTGCCGCGCTCATTTTCCTCTCGAAGTTTGGGTAAAACTAGCGGTCGTATGGCCTGAATAACGCGTGGCAAGGCCGGATCACCGCGCTTCAATAGCCATGCTTCGGCGTCGGCTGGTCGGTCTAGGTAGATGCGAACTTCGAGAATCGAGTGCTTTGTAATTCGCAAGTATCTTCGGAGGGGTGCCATTATGCAAGATGTATCGCAGCCCAAGGTTGTTCAACGTTGGTAGTGTAAGAATGCAAGTGCGATAGAAGGGTGCAACTCGATGATGATGCGTGTTCACGTGCAAGCGTTCCGACGCTAGTTCCGATCGGCTTGCGCAGAAGTTCGTTGCGGATGAGCGCTGGAGCCATTGAAACCTCAACAGGCGCACAATACGTCGCAACGCAGCACAAGCAATGGTACTCGAGCTCCACGTATGGGGCCCGGCTTTTGGTCTCCCTTCTCTAGAGCCTGAATGCATAGCGACAATAGCATACTGCCAACGTGTGATTCCGAAGGGGCAATGGCTATTAGTTGCTGAGCATAACCCCACAGTTGGCACGACAGGTACAGGCACTCGATCTGAGTCAATGTGAAATGCCAGCTTACATGTGTTAGAGGGTCTGCCGATTCTTTTTGACGATGATGTCGCTACCGCATCTGGGTTCGAAGATATCGTGGCATATCTGCGCAATTATCCTACTGTCACCAATGACCTAGACGCTGGCCTTTCTACTAGTCAGCAAACCGACAGAACTGCGTACGTCGTTTTGTGAAAAAGGAAGCCACCTGAAAGTCTTCTCACCGGTGCCAGTTTCATAACTTTCCTCCAATCTACCGCCACACCACTGATCGACCTATCACTCTACGTCTCGGCCGAAAATTATAACAAGACCACGTCGTCCGCATATACCGCAATCCTACCATGGTACGCGAACTACACCATTCCGCCAAAACGAAGAGAGCTGGCGAGGAAACGGACAGCGCACATGGGCTTGGGCAGTTTGGATATGGACACCACAGCTGAAGAAGGATTTGCACCAGGTCGGGGCACTGCGTCTTCGGAATACGAGGCAGCAAAACGAGCAGCTGGCATACCCACTGAGAGCCAACCGAATACGTTGAGTATAGGGCGTGGAAAAGGTCTTAGCGGCCTCTTGGGCGGTCAAGTGTACGCTGCTCGCTTCAGACTGGATGCTCTGTCGGGCGAGCTCTTGGACCCGTTGTCGGACTTGCTCGGGAAAAACAGATACCTGTTTCGGGGGGACCAGGCTTCCAGTCTGGACTGCTTGGCCTTTGGGTATTTGTCCCTTCTAATCTACCCTGAAGTGCCCCAAGCCTGGCTAAGGGAGATGATTCGAACAAAATACCCGCGCATTGCAGCATACATAGGCAGGCTACACAAGGATCTCTTCAACGAGGAGGAGGTCATCCCCGCTCATGTCTGGACTCTTTCCACGGGCCAGTCTACTGCTGTGTCGGGTACAAGCTTGCCCTGGACGGCGAGGTCGGACACTGTGGTTTCGAATGCTCTGGCATGCACAAAAGAATTACTGGGGAGTATTCCTGGTATCGCAGCCTTTGCCAAGGGCCGTACTGTTGTCGCCTCAGAGACTATGGTTGTGTCAAGGCGTGCCAGGTCTGAGCTGCCATCTCCGTTGTATCTCAACACCCTTGTAGGTATTAGTGCAGCTTTCGCGGTAGGATTCGCATCATTGGCTATACACCATCGGCGGTCGCCGCGGGAAGGCGAGATGATCTTCTGGGCTTTGCGCCCAACCAGTGGCTTGGGCGAAGCTGGCAGCATACTCAGTGTCTTCGCGAACCAACTCCACGACGGAGCCCTGCAGTCTCAATTCTAGACACTGGAGATTGAGGAGATACGTGGGCTGTTTGAAGACGACTTGATGAACAATCTGATAGCCAATTGCAAGTCGCACCCAATGTTTGTTATGGCATGAGGACTTGTGAATGGAATGACAAATGATTCGGTCTCGCAGAAACAGCCCCTTGACTCTTTGATTGGTGCGCGACCTCCTTATTGGGCCTGATAAGTCGTACGTCCAAGGCCAGTGGAGTCTAGAGGCAAAGGACTTGCTGGTAGCGTGGTTGTCATGGCGCCCACGCGGTCCCAAGCGGAAGCACACAGCAACGTCACATCAGCCAGCAAGTAAGAACATGGCTACCGTGGCCACTGGCGCCATTGGCCTCTGGCCCTAGACTAGCCCGGTGGAAGCAAGTAGGGCAAAAGCTGGCAGAATGCATGCAACACCTCTCCCTGCATGGGCGTGCAATTGGGACAAAATTGGGAGTATGTAAAAGACAGCAGGGAGATCATGCACGAGAACGTGGCATGCGAGCCAGGGAGCCTTGGAATGCCAATGGTGCCATGTGGAGGATGTGCAATGATGCGAGGGTAGCGGACGAGCCCGAGAACTATGATCGCCGCACAGGGTGGGGCGCAGCAAGCTATACGTCATTGATGCTCCCTGAACAAAACGTCCGTCTCACCGCGACGAGCCTGCGCCCTCCACTCCAACATCACATTGCAAGCTCCCGAATCTGCAAACAACACTTGAACCTTTACCCCAGCCTATCCACGACATCCGGACGACAAAATGCACCGAACGTACAGCATGCGCCAGTCTCGCGCGCCCACGGCGTCGCAGATCCAGAGCCCTCCGCCTCCTTCGTCCTCGACTAAGAGCGGACGTTTCTTTGGCAAGGCGAACATTGGTAAGTCCAACCGTCGCGCTATCTGCCCTTTTATCGTCGCAGCAGTCCTTGCGCATGGCGACTTTTGCAGGCAGCCATCAGCCTTAGCCTCGAGGGCCGTATGCGCGTGCCCTGCCCGTGTATGGCGACGACGAGCTCCCCCGTAGACTATACAGCATCGGATGACCCTGGTTTACTTCGCTGCGCACCGAAATCTGGTACAAATACTAACTGTCCCTCCCGCTTCCAGGCCACACCTTCCGCCACAAGTCTGCTGGTGCCTTTGGGCCCGACCTTGCGAAGAAGCTCTCACAACTCGTCAAGATGGAGAAGAACGTCATGCGCAGCATGGAGCTGGTTTCGAGGGAGCGAATGGAAGTCGCAGTAAGTTTGCGCAACGTCACTTGTGCCTCGATGTGATACTAACCCTGCCCTAGCAACAACTCTCCATCTGGGGCGAGGCTTGTGACGACGACGTCTCTGACGTCACCGACAAACTCGGTGTCCTCATCTACGAAATTGGCGAACTTGAGGACCAGTATGTCGATCGCTATGACCAGTACCGTGTGACCATCAAGAGCATTCGTAACATTGAAGCCTCTGTCCAGCCCAGCCGTGACCGTAAGTCATGTACATTATGCCCTGATTGGATCAAGCTCACAGTTATACAGGAAAGCAGAAGATCACCGATCAGATCGCTCAATTAAAGTACAAGGAGCCCAACTCCCCTAAGATTGTTGTCCTCGAGCAGGAGCTTGTCCGCGCCGAGGCCGAATCCCTTGTCGCCGAAGCCCAGCTTTCCAACATCACCCGTGAGAAGCTCAAGGCAGCTTTCACCTACCAATTTGATGCCATGCGTGAGCACTGCGAGAAGCTCGCTATCATCGCCGGCTACGGAAAGCACCTCCTTGAATTGGTCGATGACACCCCCGTCACTCCTGGAGAGACCCGCCAAGCCTATGATGGCTACGAGGCTAGCAAGGCGTACGTTATATGCAATCCTTTTCCCCTGGTCTTCTGCTAACAAACCGCAGCATCATCCAAGACTGCGAAGACGCCCTTACCAACTGGGTCTCTCAGAACGCTTCCGTTTCCTCCAAGCTCTCCCAGCGATCCCGCACCCTTTCCCAACGCCGTCGCAACCAAAGCCGCAGCCACGGCGAGGGCGTTGACCTCTCTGGACAAGACCAAGCCCTCGACCGGGAATCTGGCCTGTGGATCCCTGCCTCTGAACATGCAGGCAACGGATATGAGGACCGTGATGAGCATGACCTTGACGACGACAACACCTCCACCATTGCTAGTGAGCATCAGCGCGGCCGAGAGGATGAGAGGATTGTGGCTGCTTAAACGTCTCACTGACGCTATGAGCAGTTTCCCAATCTCCTTCAACTAATAGTCCGTCTTCCCAAGGACTGACGATGTATACCCCTGATGGAGTGGACGAGAATTCTGCGTATCTGTTCTCGACTTTCCAATCTCGAGTAGCTTGGGCTATGTGAAGGGAAATCTTTTGGATAGTTCGCTCCTGGAGTTGAAGTTTTGTCTTTCGTATGCAGATGTCATGGCTTGTTTGACGATTTTCATGATGAGTATGTTCGTATAGCAATTGCGGTAATAGTGTAATGAAGACAACTTATACATGGTTGTATTACGATGATGTTCTCGTGAAATGATCCTTTCTATGGGTGGAGATCAAGACCTGCTTTCGGTATTTGCAGGCTAGACTTGTCCCTGTAGTCTCTGAATAATGTGATGGGAGTTGCATAGCTCATGTAGCACACTGCCTCGGCAAACGCAGTAAACAACAAGCTACCCCTTTCTAATTCAGCACCAAGGCATGACCCTGTGCGCCGGTGCGAACGCCGATACCCGCTTCCTTGTACGACCGGCTTCCCCAACCCAGCTTGACCCATCGGTCATTTGCCGACGATCCACCTTCAGCGGGGGACGGGTACCCCCACTTTACCCCTTTCACACTAGTGCGGGGCAGCCAGGATGAATGTCAATGCCCGAAGACGGCTGTTTTACCGGCTAAGAGAGACGAAACTGTGGTTGTGACGTCGCATCTCGGGAGAGAGGTGGTGTGATGCGAGGGTTCTGTTTTCTTTCCGGAGGCGGAGGACATGGCTTTGTAATTACAACCTCCTTGACTTTTCTTGGGGGCTTTCGTGAGAAGACGATACCTTTGCAATAGTTGTACAATTAGCAGGTCACGGAAACGAATCTCAACTTGGAATTTAATATCTGGGACATTGGAAGCACATCCACGGCTTGAGTTTAGAGCTGTCATCCTCACCTCGAAAGATTCAATTACCGACACGCACTCCTATCCATCAAACACCCAACTCTACCCAACCACCACCACCACCACCACCACCACCATCACCACCAATTAAAATGTCGTCCAAGCCCCAAATCGGATTCTGCGGCCTAGGAGCCATGGGGATAGGCATGGCCACGCACCTCGTCAAGCAAGGCTACCCCGTAACCGGGTTCGACGTATACCCGCCGTCATTGGAGAAGTTCGAAAAGGCGGGCGGAATACCCTCAACCTCACTTTCCTCCTCGGCAAAAGACAAGCCCTTCTACATCGTCATGGTGGCCTCAGCCATGCAAGCGCAACCTGCGCTCTTCGAAAAAGACGGCATAGTAAACGCGCTGCCACAAGGCGCCACACTGCTCCTCTGCTCCACGGTGCCCAGCGCCTACGCGCAAGCCGTCGAGAAGCAGCTTTCCGACATTGGCCGTTCAGACATTCACTTCATCGACGCACCCGTCTCCGGTGGCGCAATCAGAGCTGCAGACGGGACGCTGTCCATCATGGCAGGCGCCTCGAGCGCCGCATTGGCAAAAGGCCAGTTCCTGCTCGAGGAAATGAGCGCGCCGTCTAAACTCTTCATTGTGGATGGTGGCGTGGGCCAGGGAAGTAATATGAAAATGGTACATCAGGTTCTCGCTGCTGTGCAGGTGTTGGCGCTGAGCGAGGCGTATGGGTTTGCGGCGCGCATGGGGCTCAATGGGCAGGATGTGTATGATGAGGTTGTGAAGAAGGAGGGGGAGAAGAGCATGGCGTGGAGTTGGATGTTTGAGAATAGGAGCCAGAGGACGTTGAAGGAGGATTATTTTCCTGGCGCGAGTGCTGTGACGATTATTCTCAAGGATACGGTGTGTTTGCTCTCCATTCTCACGTCAGCAGCTGTTGCTGTTTCCCATGGTTGGTTTGGTGCTGATGAGAATAATGTATCAGGGTATCATCACATCAATGGCCCGCAGCAAGACCTTCCCTGTATCCCTCTGCTCCATCGCAGAGCAAGTCTACTTCACAGCTGTAGACCGTGGTTGGGGCGCAAACGACGACGCCGGCCTCGTTCGTCTCTGGACTTCCGACCCAGTTACCTCCGTTCAATCCAGCAGTCTCACCTCGGAAGAGAAAAGCGAAAAGCTTAAGCTCGTTGTCAACCTACTTACTGGCATCCATCTCGTCGCTGCCGCGGAAGCCATCGGTCTCGCCAAACAATTCGGTATCCCACTCCCCCAGTTCTACGAGCTGGTTTGTGATGCCGCGGGTGGGAGCAGCATGTTCAACACTGCGGGTAAGAAGATGATTGAGGTGCTTGAAGGTAAGGAGGATGGTAAGGGGAGTGTGTTAGGAGGCTATGCTGAGAGTCTGAGACTGGCGGTTGAGGAGGCGCAGAGGGTCAAATGTCCTCTTTTTCTTGGTACTGGGGCGTTGAATCTGCTGTTGCAGACGGGGAGTGAGCTGAGCCTGAAGGCTTTGTTGGGATGCTATTTACACTAGGTGTGGTAAGGATCTAGAGCTGATTATATAGCGCTTGGTGTTGACTATCAATCTACTTCGTATGAATAGTCACACTGCCCATATCCAGTCCTTCTGCACTTGCTTTAACCACCACCTCTCCAGTTTCGCCTCTCATCCCTTTGACGATCGCCAAAGCAAGCCCATTAAACGTATCCCTCGTCAATTCCTGAAACGGGTTGAAATCCGCCTCAAACCCGTTGTCCGTCGCGACAATTTGCGCCGGCCCCTCGACTTCAAACTTCACCGTAACATTAGCATTGCGCACAACAAGCCCCCCAGCATCCAAAATCTGCAGCGTGACGAAAGAGAGATCCCTCCCATTGGCCGCGATGTTGCTACGATCAGCCTCAAGGCCCAATGTAGTCGGCGCACCAGTCGTCCTAATCGTTTCCGCCGCCCATTCCTTCCCACCCTTCCACGTCACAACCCGGACTTCGCCCGGGTGATACACCACCTCATCCCAGCGAAACCTATACGCACTCTCTCCCAGCGTCTTCCTTCCTTGACTCACCCCATTAACCCACAGCTCCGCCTCCTCCGCATTGGAAAAGACATGTACAGGTGTCACCATCCCCTCCCTCTCGCCCTCCCAATTCCAATGCGCAGGCACAATATGCGCGACCTTGACATCGGGCCGCCACTTCGCCTGGTACAAGTAGTATCGATCCTTGTTGAACCCCGCGATGTCTATGATGCCGAAATACGAACTGCGCGCATCGTAATACGGCGTCGGCTCGCCGAGATAATCCCAACCGGACCAGACGAATTCGCCGGCGACGAACGGGTTTGCGTCCTGCGTGGCAAAGACCTTGTCGGCGCTGGACCCGAAGTTCGCGCTGTGCAGTTCGTAGGCGGAAACGTAGTACACAGACGAGTTGCCGCCGCCGTTGGTGTCATTTACAGGGGCGGAATTGAGTTCGGTGACGGGGAAGAGGTAGGTTCCCCGCGAACTGAGGGCTGCTGCTGATTCGCTTTCTGTGATGAGTTTGTCCGGGAAGGCGGCATGGAAGGGTGCGTATTGCGGTGGTGTTCGCGTGCCGTTTGTCCACGAGTACTGCGGTGTGTCGCGGATTCCTTCGCCTTGGTAGTTTAGACTGAGAATATCGAAGGCTTCTGGGAAGGTCATGTTGGGTTTCGCTACGTTCATGGATGCTGTCACGGGGCGGGTGGGATCTTCAGATTTGACAATGTCATTGAGGAGACGCCCGATTTCATAGCCGCGGTTTCCGCAGCAGGTCTGCTCGCCTACTTCGTTGCCGACGCTCCAGGAGTAGATGGAGGCGTGATTACGGTCGCGGCGTAGGAAGGAGCGTAGATCGGCCTCGTGCCATTCTGGGAAGATCAGATGGAAGTCGTTATTTGTCTTATTTTGCTCCCAGCAGTCGAAGATCTCATCCATGACTACGAAACCCATGCGATCGGTCATCTCGAGAAGCTCGGGCGCTGGAGGGTTGTGAGCCATGCGGATAGCGTTTACTCCCAGTTCAAGGAGAGCTTCTAATTGTCTTTCTGCTGCACGGTCGTTCCATGCGCTACCTAGAGCACCCAGATCGTGACAGTGCTGGTTTACTCCTTGGATGCGAATTTGTTCGCCATTGACTGATAGCCCTTCTTCGCCACTGTACGCGAAGGACCGAATACCAAACGGCGTTTCATACACATCGACTGGATCGCTGCTACCGTTGCTCAAGATACGGGTAACAGCAAGGTACATGTTCGGCGCTTGGCCAGGTGGCGGGCCCCAAAGCTGGGGATGATCGATGTCGACAGTGGCATTGATTGATTGCTTGCCTCCAGATAGCGTCAAGCTCTTGCTCGAGAATTCTGCCACCTTGTCTCCCACACTCTTCGCATGCGCGAAGTAGACATGTACGTCGGTAGCGATCTCAACCTCCTGGCTATAGTTGCTCTTTCCCTCTATCTGAACCACAATTTCCACCGTAGCAGACTCTGGAGAAACGTCTTTAGTCGAAACGTAGGTTCCCCAGTGCGCGACATGTATTGGGTGAACTTTGGTCAGCCAGACATTCCTGTATAGACCTGCTCCAGGATACCATCGTGAGGAGTCGACTGGGTTATCAAGACGGACAGCCAGCAGATTGTCGTCACCTGGCTTGAGGTATGGCGTCAGATCGAGACGGAATGAGTTATAGCCATAAGGCCAGCCACCAACCAAGTGACCATTAAGCCAGACTATGGCGTATGACATAGCGCCGTCGATATCGATGTAAATAGTCTTGTTCGCATCTTCAGCGGCCATGGGGAGCTTGCGTCGATAGTAGCCCACCCCCTGCGAAGGCAACCGGGCCATACCCCCAGTGATCGGCGTAGGATTTCCAATATAATACGGCCCTTTGATGGCCCAGTCATGCGGAAGCGTGACATCTTCCCAAGTACTGTCATCAAAACTATTCTGAATGTACGGAATATCAACGACCGGTTCGCTCGAGGGGGTCTCGTAATGCTTCGAAGTGTCGGGGATGAATTTATTGGCGTTCGGAAGAATCCATGGCCTCAGGTAAGTTACGTTTCCCTGGGGAGTGTCGGTCCGGTTGTCGTAAGTGATGCCATCTGGATTCTTCTCGGATCGCCAAAATCGCCAATCTTCATTAATACTTATTCGTTCACGGCCGGATGATGGCGTCTTGTAATGGTGGGTCTTCACAGCGTATGCGTCAGCTATGTTGTGCAGGGACAAAAGTCCCAAGCAGACGATCCGGACCGCCGTGATAGCCATTGCGTACATCAGGAGTGAATTTACATGCTTTTGGTCATGGCTTCGAGTCTTTATATCCTCTCGTAATGGACCCTAGAACCCAAGATCCCAGGATGGATCTTGCCGTGCTTCCCCGTTTCCTGGACTTCGCCCCAGGAAGAGTATGAAGCATGTCTAGGATACGCTTTTAGCCTGTTGAGCCGTATACCTACCCCATAAAACCCCCGCAAAACACAGACTGGGCATTCACTGTAGTATTACCTCTGGTTCGGGAGCTTCTTCTCCGCATCGTACATAGCTCTCTCTGTGCAATTAGTCCTCCAATGATAGGGTTGCCTGGTTTCGTTGTGCGAGGCCGTGTACATTGCGGGCAGACGTTAACTGTGTTCAGCCTGGAGTGTGATGTACAATGATACGTAATGACGGCTGCAAGTCATGCGAGATCGCTATTGAGTGGCATGTCCTAGGAATTTACTTCGGGTGGTGTTACCCCGCGGAGGCTTCCCCACTTCAACCCAAGCTCTATGCTAGCTAGATGACATCAAGGAACTGTTTTCCATGCAGGACTCTAGAGATCGTAGCTGTGGGCATCATACAAAAGCGCAAATGAAAAGGCTCTTTTTTTTTGCATTGTCGCTTTGTGAATCTGTTCAGAAGTTCGCAACCATACGAATTGATAGGGCGGAGTTGAGGACGCGTCCATGGCAAGTGGGCGGAAGAACTCATCTTCGTTTTATTGTTTGAATGCATACTGCATACCTATTCCTCCCTTGTTCTTCATGTATGTGATCGGTCTTCTCTTACGGCTGTGTTTGTTGATATATCAAACGTTCTAGTCCTGTTTCTGTCGCCATATCCCTGAGCATACCAACTGTTCGAGAAGGCAGCTCAATGGTCCATTTAGACTTGCGGCGGAAGCGGCCTCACAGCGTTCCCAAACAGCGTCGTATCATAGGCGCGTAGATCTCTCGCTGTATGTTCCGTGAGAACAGGGCATCGGAGACGGATCCTTTGATCTGCCTACTATGCTCGCTTTCAGAATCGTGGCTTTCGTCAACTCGGCTTGCAACGAGACGCGAGCCTACTCGCTGTTCGGAGGTGTGGTGACGATGGAGACATTTGCTGTCCAGCTTCCGGGTATCGTTACACTCTGCGCGTTGTAGAGATTTGCTATCTCTCTGCGTATGTAGGGCCTCTTCATCAAGTTCGCATCTCCATCTCCAAATCTCTAGTCTCCTTGCTCAGGTCCTGCACTTCGTCTTGCGCCATCATCTGCGCGCTAGCATCTAAGTCTTGTATGACATTCTCAAGGCCTCTCACTAGCGCCTCAATCTCTGCGCGCTGTGCGGTCACGGTAGATAGCAGCTCGGCGTTCGATTGTTGCGTTTCGACGAGTTTGGTGTTCATTTCGGTAGCCTGTTTCTCAAGAAAGGGCATGAGATGGGCCAGGTGGATTTCAGAAGGCGAGAGAGTGTGGGGCCTGTAGACGCGGGTCAGCATTGAGACTGAGGAGATGGCTGGAATTTGTGTGCTATACTTACGGTATCGGTGTCTCTACAGGTCCCCCATTTGCGCTCTCTTCGGCGCGTTTCTTCCTGAGCTTTGCGTCCTCTATGCATTGATCCAATGAGTTGAGCAGCTTCACCACATTTCTTCTCTCCATGATATCTTCAAAGTTGGTCTTCCATGTTCGATCGAGCTGGTCCACGATCTGACCCCTCAGGTTGTCAAGAATCTCTGGACTGTATTGCGCAGCAGTAGGAAAGCATGAGGCAAAGTTCTTTGCCGAGCACTTGTCTAGCGTAGCTTTGGAGGCTTGGTTGAAGACATTGATCAGACCTTGGGCGCGCGGTCCCGGTGTCTCAGCGATGGGTCGCGCGGGCGTGGGGGACGGAGAGCGAGAGTCGGTTTCCGTAGCGGCAGGCATCATGCGGGATTTGCGGGGGTGGGTATGCGATCGGGCTGTCGTGCGCCAAAGTAGTGCCGAGTGTATATGTGTTGGTCGCATCGCATTCGACCTACCCGCCTGTGTTTACTCGAAAACACGCTAATCATGCACGTGATATCGCGACCACAAGCCCATCTCCACACAACTTTCGCTGAACATGGCTGTAAGAGATGCTCAGCAAGACAAGTCTCAGCAAGTGGTCTCAATCGAGTACCCACAGCTGTTTGTGAAATCCATGGACACAGCCATTTTGTAGTCATACTCTCAATCAATCGTCCCGTTTCCACAGTGCGTCCACCAGTATAAACCTGAACACTGTTTCACTCCACGCATATCAATCATGAAGCTCTGTGTGCCATGGGTTCCAAAAGAAAGAAAAAAAGCATGAAGCTGGTCAGTCAGGATGCCAAAATGCGCTGACCCCACGCCGTGCGGCTGCATTCCCCGCATAGTCGGTGGGGGAGCGGACGCACGCAGGAACCCGTGCTAGCGCGAGAGTCACGCGTTGGGGCTAGCCAGAGCCCCAACGACAGAACACCACCTCTGACATCATCGTCGCAGTCGCTTGGCCTACGAGCAAACGGAAGCCCACCACATTTTTTATCTTATTTTTGATGTAAGTAGTTGACGTGAGATCCTCCAATTGTTCCTTGATCCTCCTCATCTGAGTGTTACGACTAACATGAGTCGCACAGGGCCCCGTCAATACCTGAATGGTTCCATTTCCATCCCCTTGAAAGACTTCTTTCCTCTATCGTCCTCCCCCACACACAGAAGCTTTCTGCACCATTTCGTTAGGAAACTATCATCGAGTAGGCCATTAACTGTAGCGGCAGTCACGAATCACCGACAGCCGCCAGTGCCTGCCAGAAGGAAGAATCAAAGCCAGCGCTCTGCGCAGAACAAGCGGCAGAGGACAGACACGCTCGTAGCACCGCAAGGCCCCCAGCAGGATCCGGCCGAGATTGAGTCAAGTCCAGCGCCTGGGCCGCCGACGCAGAGAGCGAGTATACCTCGTTTGCAGCTTCCGGTAAAGGAATGGGGACTGCGTGTCGAGCCTCATGCAAAGCCACCTGGGAAGTTCTGGGCCTGGCTAGAGCAGTACAAGGTTCGCGTCAGCGAGATCCTCAACATACCAAAAGGCCGTGCCTATCTGGCTAGTATTGGAAAAGCCTCAAAACCTAAACCACAGCGCGGACAGTCTTCCAGTAGGACCCAAGAAACATCGGGTCTCTCTCAGGCCCGATCTGAGCAGACCGCCACCGCACCGAATTATGCTTGTTCCTCGTTTTCAGGATTGCACGCTGGGCATTCCGAAGCCTTGTTGTTAGACCACTCCGTGCCATCGGGCAAGAACGACCTGCAACAGACCACTCAAGACGCTTCACAACAGCTATCTGCATCATCGAACCCTCCCCAGTCGTCCATACATCATGACACTGCTGTCGAAATGGAGATCACCCTCGACCCTGATCAGGAAGCAGTGATAGAGCTTATCATAGAAAATCACAACGTGTTCTATACTGGACCTGCTGGTTGCGGCAAGTCTGCCATTCTCAAAGTGTTCAAAAGACAGTTGGAAGCTCAAGGAAAGCGAGTCTTCGTCATTGCACCCACAAATCTTGCTGCACTTGCTGTAAGAGGACGCACGACATACAAATATGCTGGTCGGCCAGCAAACATTGGGAAATTTTCATTAAAATGGCTCGAAGACAGTTGCGTAAATGATGATGGGACGGACTCAGCGGCAGCGATTCAGTTCCAGAATACCGATGTTCTTGTCGTTGACGAGATCAGCATGATAGAAAACAATTTCTTCGAACGCCTCAGTCGGATCATGAAAGCTGCCAGGAAAAGCGAAGAGGCGTTTGGCGGTGTGCAAATAATCGTCACCGGAGATGTAAGTTGCCATGAAAACGTTTACTACAGTGCTAGCTGATGACCATAGCTCTGTCAGCTGCCGCCGGTCGAACCATTTCAACATTGTTTCCGTTGCGGAGAAGAACTTGAACGCAACAGGGACTGGAGTCCTACTAAGTACACGTGCAACAATAAGTTTTGCCCCGAGTCTGAGTTTCTCGATCGCCACAAGTATGCCTTTTGTAGTGAAGCATGGGAGGTATGGCCGACTTTACCCCAGCTTAGCCGACTAGTTTTCTGATGCCAGCAGGAATGCAATTTCAAACACGTCAATCTAACCAGGATCCATCGCCAAGCTGATAAAAAGTTCATCAGTATTCTTCAGAGGATTCGACTTGGTAAGACATATCCATTCTTTGTCTGATCAGTTCCGCACTGCACCAGCACCGCCCATGTCAAACGAAACACTAAAGATGTATAGAGGCCGAAATCACCCCAGAGGATGGCAGAATTCTACTCGATCATCATTCTGACACAACGGATGCAGTCGAGATCTTTCCTAAAAGAGAGAACGTCGGCATGGTGAATAGGCAGAGAATCGAACGGCTGTCAGGAGAGAGTGTACCTTACAAGTGCAAGGACTTCTGGCTGCTAAAGAAGCACCACAAAGGCAATATTTCACTGCAAGGCTTCGGTAGCCGACGCCCTTCCGGAGAATTGTGGAAACTTGTGAGTTGATGTGTTTTGCTCGTCAGCATCTGCTGATGGGCTGTGCAGGAAAAACATCGTTACGAGCCGGACCTGGAGCTCAAGACGAACATGCGCATTGTCCTACTGCACAATCTTGCACCGAAGTTTGGCCTTGTCAATGGATCCCAGGGCAAAATCGTTAAATTTGAGGGTTTCGACGAAACCAAACTGCCAAGAAAAGGACACGGCTTGGATGGTGCGCACACATAGTACGCTGATCACCAGATCGCCGATTTCTGCGAAGAGAATGAAGTGGGCGGACGCAAGTCACCTTGGCCAGTCGTTGAGTTTGACAACGGCCTGATCAGAACACTATATCCTCATTGCTCAGAAACCGAGTACGGGTCCCCCGAACCATACAGTCTGCTCTCCCGAACGCAAATCCCAATAATGGCCGGATACGCGATGACAATCCACAAAGCACAGGTACATCAAAAACACTCTTGAAATATATGGATTCTAATCGTTCTACTAGGGAATGTCGCTTGACAAAGTCATAGTCGATTTGAGTAAGGCATTTGACCCAGAACAGCAATACGTTGCTCGTAAGCAATTTCCTTTTTACTACCTGGAAGAAGTCAAGCGTTAATTCCCTTGATAGTCAGCAGAGCGAGGACTCTTGAAGGTCTCAAAGTCAATGGTCTTCCTCTAAGGCCTTTGCCTAGACCTAGTGAGGATGTTATACGGTTTCTTGAATCGTTTTCCTAAAGCTTCCTGGCTCTGGTAACGTCATATTCTTTGGGTGACCAGCTCATTGCGGCGTACGGTCTCGGCATCACAAAGTAAAAGTTGTGGGTTGGGACTAGTCTAGACTCATCAGGGTCTCGCTTGCAATTGTATCCGAGCATTGTCAGTGCAGCCGCGCAACACGTTACCGAGGTTGAGAGCAGGAGCATGTACACTGGGCACAGCACAGCCTACACTGTCTCTACACCGGAACACAAAAGCTTTTTCATTTGTTGAAAGGCTTTCTTAGTTTCATAAATTTGTCTCTTCACAAACAAAATTGGTATATGCATCACCTTTTGTACTCACAACTCACGTCCTATGTCGGTATAGCTACAAGAGGATCATCCCAGACACTCGCACCCAACAAGTCTGACCCAGCACCAAACACGCCTTCCTTCGCCAGATCCATGTGTTTGCGAAAAGGATTGTTTGTTGACTTTGAAGTCCAAGAAGCGATCGAGGGCGACTTGACCGAACTCTCGTCTCTATTCAGCGAGGGAACATCTGTTCTCTTCACCCCAGATCGCTGCGACCCTTCAGAAGGGGGAATGAGGAAGTCGTGGACATCAATGCCAACAAACTCGGAGCGAACAGCGGTAGATGCGGCAGAGCTTCCTCCAGCTTCAGTGTCGGTGTCAGTGTCGGCATCTTCGCAGGTTGTCCTGTTGTCGTCACCAGAGTACGCTGACGATGCTGTAGGGAGTGAGGGCGCGTAGGTATCTGGGTATGGGGACGGCGGCGCCATTTCCGTGTTCTTGTCAGAGTGCCATTGGAGTTGTCGGTGCATTCTTCGGTAGTTGTTTTCTCTCATTAGGAAGGATCGTTCGACGAGGGTTTCGATGTCATTCTATGACACATGAGCTCTATCCACACTAAAACTTCGGCGGGATACTCACATAAGTCAGTCTCCCATCAAGAATGTAGACTCCCGTATCATTTGTTCGGTATTCGAAGCCGAGTTCCATGAGCGCGTACTCTTCCACTAGAGCTTTCTGAATGGTGATGGACTCATTGGTCGAAGGCGACATTGATGGGGCAAATTGGGGCCTGTAGTCAGGACTGAAGAAATAGGTGTGAACCGGTTGGTTCCCGAGAAAGTATGTCTGACCCTTTTCTGAGAATGGTCAGCAACATCAAATGGACATCACATCAAGGTTTCTTACCAGATATGCGGGTGTATGTTGGCCTCCATCCAGCTTGCCTCATGGTAAGGAGAAGCTCGCTACCCAAGCTGAGCATTGATGCCTCCCAGAAAATAGTACTCCGCACCGTTAGGTCACCAACACCATCTTGTTCATATGAGATTAGCTGGCTGATATGGTCCTGAGAAGGATCTTCAAAGACGGAATCGATACCCAGAGCAGTGAGCGATCTCTGCATCTCGGCTATTCTCTTTGAGCCCCGATCAGCCTTCGACGGGAAGACTACTAGCTGCTGAGATGTTTCGGTCGGGTCAGAGTTATCCGGAGTCCCTAGGGAAGCGCGTGAGGAGTGCAACGAATGGACTGAGCCGTGAAAACTGTCGTGACGTGAGAATCTTGATGGCCGACGGCGACCGCTCGGTTGTTCTGGGCTCAAGTCGAACTGTGCAAATCCACCCTGGAAGTTCCTCAACGACGAAGTAGACGTGAAAAAAGGAGGAGCACGTTTGTCGGTCGAGTATTCAGTCACATCGACACTGCGGTTTCCCTCGGCGATACGAGTCCGGCGTACTGGTTGCTGGGCGTCTTGTTCAGACTTCAGTTGTTGCTCTTGGAATCCTCGCAGTAAATCTTCATAACGCTGCAACTGCTGTCTATAGTTGCTTTCCATTCTCTTTCTCTCTTCGGCGGCCCTTGAATCAGCCCGTTCTTGTGTTTGTCTTTCTGCTTCTTTTCTCGCATGTTGCACCGCAGCAATCTCTTTCTTCGCCTGATTCCTGGCTTCTTGTGCTTGCTTCGCGGCCTTCTCCTCCATGGCAAGTCTTTCTTCTTTCCAAATAGCCTGCATTAGCCTCTGTTCTTGCTTTTGCTCTTCTGCAAGGTATTCCAGCTGCTTCAACCTCTCATTGTCCTTGTCATGAGAGGCTTGCACCAGTTTCATCTGTGCTTCAAGGGCCGCATTGGCTCGTTCTCGTTCATATTGCGCCTCACGCTCTTGTTGCGCAGTTAACATCTGCACTAGCCTCAAGAAACGCGGGTCGTCGGAATCGAGTTCATTGCCTTTAACGCGCTTCAGCAGCTCTTCTATTGCGGTGACAATGGCCTTTTCTTTAGCCGCTGTTTCAGTTTCCTTGAGCTGCTCATCTGGGGCAACGGGAGGTCGAGATTGAGGAAGAGGACTCATAAACATAGGCTCCGGATAGATCTGTGGTGGTGGAGGTGGAGGCAGATTCGGAGCATGCACGTGATGAGAAGCTGCCGCTGGGTGGGGATATGCTCGATAGGGATTAGGTGGGGAGGATACTGGGTTTTGTGGCTCCTGGCGGTAAGCCGGGAAATGTGGTCCCCAATGGGATTCCTGCCATGGTAGTGGGTTCCTAGAATCAAGAAACGATTGGCCTTGGTTTGGAGCGAAGGGATTGGAAATTATTTCAGTATCTTGGGTATGGATTCGTCTCGGCACATTAGTCGAAGGAGCACGCCGTCTGCCGTAAATGGTATATGAAGCACCTTTGTCATCAGCAGGCTTAGGCCTCGATTTCCCTACTTGCCTTTGGTTTCTGGAGACATGAGAATGAGAGCGTTCATTAGAGAAAGTATGCGCGTCCCTTTTCGCTGGGTGCTCGTCGGTTAGTCGTTTTTCCATTGGTTCGTGATGTCGTCGTCTGTCACGAGTAGCACTACTGATTCTAGCGTGGTCGAGTATCGGCGATTCCTCTGACGCGTCAACCAATAAATCAGTATCATAGGTTGGTCTTCGTCCATTACGCATGCGATGGTTCTTTTTGTTGTTGTGGAAGTTGTTCTTAGGCATGGAGACGCTACCTAAGGATTCTTCGTCGTCGGATTTCACAGGCTGGTTCTCCTGCTCCCACTGATCGAAAGATAATTCATCTTCCTTCTTTGCTGCCTCGATCATCCTCAAGAGGTCTTCTCTCCACTCATCGCCCTCTTGGTTGGCAGAGGTAAGGGTGATCTGGTCCGATGACAGCGTTGTCCACGATGCGAGTAGTCTATCCACTACCAAGCTGGGTTCGGTTTGTTGACCCCACACAATCATGGCTTTTTCGTCTACATCAGGTTCCCACTCGTTGGATGTGGAGGCAGTGTCAGATGAGGAACCGGAGTCATCAGCAACGGATGCCTGAAGCTGGTGTCTTTGCGGATTCGATTTAGATTGTTCAGGTACAGCAGGGCTGAAGACCAGATGATAGAGCCATGTTGCAGTGTCGTAAGAGCCTTCTTTCCATACATCTACCTCTGCAGCAGTATTGTGCCGCTTTCCAGTACCAGAGTTATCATCGTCCTGTTGCGCATCTTCCACTACTTGTCGATTCGCTTGCACGGCGCTCTCAACGATCTTGCGAAACCGATTGAACGGTGATGGAAATTGTGCTAAAACACTGGTGTCGGTGTTGGAGCGACTGTGGATGTCAGCGATCGAGGGCCTTGCCAGGCGATCAATAGTGAAGCTCACGGGCGAAAAATTTCTTCTCTGGCAAGGCGGATGATGTTCAACTCCAAAATAAGGGCGGTCTTTATGCCTTCGACCTTTTTCAAAAGGCCCTTTGCCTTGGGTTTGTTGATGAACCACTGGAGACCAGCCAGTTTCTGGGGCGTGTCGATGAGCTTCTTGATCTCCGCATCCACTTGCTTGTAACGCAGAATGATCGTCTGCGTGTTCTTGAAAAGCGCTGGCTTGCACATATCCTGATGCATGTCTATGATCTCTGCAAGCGTCTGCAGACTTTCTGAAACCAACGAAAACTCCTCGGCGATTTCTGCGATCTGTTTGGGAGCATGCTTGAGCGTTTGAGCGACGCTGAATAGGGCGAGTGAAAGTTGGGCTGCGCTTGCACCAACAGTGATGGCAGATGCGATAATGCCGATAACTTCAGCCATTTGAAGGCGTGACGAGGCGAACGACAGTTCAGCGGTTACAAAGAGGGGCAAGTTGGGATCCGAAGGTAGATAACGTAGCCTTGTGGATTACACAGCCTCCCCATGGTCTCTCTCTGGGAGGGGGGCCAAATCTCAGCTCTGCCGCTTTGCTGCAGGCTGACGCCTATCAACTGGTCTCTGGAACGGGCAAGGTTGCATTGTAAAGTGTCGGGTGCGTCTAGTAGTCTTCGTAAGTTGCATCGGATGAACAAGCTTGCCGCTCGGGGCGGCTTGCTTCTCCATGGTACAATGGCCATGATTCGGCTGGATGAGCAATCGCAAAGCCCTCTGTACAGAGCCTACATACTGATAAGACTACCACGGTAGGCTGGATGATGACTGTGGCTTTCGAGCGCGTCCTGGTGATGGCAGTGCGGGCGAGGCTGAATGCTAATGGGCGATGCCTGAGTGGCTAGTGCACCCCGGGCCTTGGCAATGCGTGCATGTGCCTCCCAAAAGTTCGTGATGGCTTCATGCCGGGCGTCGGCTGGAGCTCAACCCCAATGCCGCCATGAGCTTTCGACCAATACTGCCCCGCCCAATTGCAGTGCGGGACGCGAATTCACTGTGTCTGCGATGCTGGCGGAGGCTCGCCAAAGCGCCGCTGCGGTCGCGGCAGTCATTTTCTTCAATCTCATCACGTAGAGAGAGCGCCGCGGTCGCCGGCAAAGACGGGAACACCTTCAGCAAAGGCTACTTTCGGGCGAACCCGCTGTTGAAAGAGTCGTTTTGGAAGTCAGGACAGGAACTGCAGAGCTCAATAGTGTCCATGCGGTCAGGGAATGGGCAGCAAGCGGGCAAGGAACATGTCACAGCACCACCAGAAGAAGTGCTTCCACATAGGCGACGGCAAAAGGCGAAACAGCAGGCAATGGAGGAAGACCCTGAGACGGCATATCCAATCCCACACGATGCCTCGTCGAAGCTGGCACACATATCCTCGAGTCTGCCACAGCAATCCCTCAAGCGCATGATGACGACGTACCTCTCGCTATCGAAGCCGCGCCTGTCCTTCCTCGTCGTCCTCACTGCCACGGCCGCATACTCTCTATACCCCGTGCCCGGCCTGCTTGCACCCGCAGCAACAGCCACGCCGTCCCTCTCGACCCTCACCCTCTTCTTCCTCACCTCGGGCACTGCGCTATGCTCGGCATCTGCCAATGCCCTCAACATGCTCATGGAGCCCGCGCATGACGCCAAAATGACCCGCACGCGTAATCGCCCGCTTGTCCGAAAGCTCATCAGCCCGCGCGGAGCCATCGTCTTTGCTGTCGCATGCGGGGTGCTCGGCACCGGTGCCCTTTACTATGGCGTCAATCCCACGACAGCTTTCCTCGGCGCAGCCAACATCTTCCTTTATGCCGGCGTATACACACCAATGAAGCGCACGCATGTCCTGAACACGTGGCTTGGCGCAGTGGTAGGAGGCATCCCACCACTCATGGGCTGGACAGCGGCTGCCAGCCAGTATGCCCACGACGGGACATGGGAAGAGCTTCTGTTTGGTGAGGGCTCTGCTGGCGGATGGCTTTGCGCCGCGCTTCTGTACGCCTGGCAGTTCCCCCACTTCAACGCGCTCAGCTGGTCCATTCGTGAGGAATACAAGAACGCAGGCTATCGCATGCTGGCTTGGGTCAACCCAGCCATGAATGGCCGTGTCGCATTGCGATATGCGATATTGATGTTTCCCATCTGCATTGGCTTGTCGTACTCTGGCGTTACCGATTGGAGCTACGTTGCTACCAGCAGCGCAGTCAATGGCTGGATGGCACTCAAGGCTTGGCAATTCTGGAAGGCCGAGGGCCAAAAGGGCACAGCAAGAGGTTTGTTCTGGGCTAGCATCTGGCACCTTCCCATTGTCATGGTACTAGCCATGGCTCAAAAGAAGGGGCTCGGTGAGCGCCTCTACCGAAGTTTGTTCGGGTACTCGGACATCGACGAAGAAGACCTCTATTATGAGGTTGGCGAACTCGAAGAGGAGGAGCAAAAGCAGTTGGTCGTCCAAGGCCAACGCAAGGCATGAAACCCCACGCTGTCAGGCTGAAATCAATACGGCATTCATATATGCTATTCCCGCGCTTCCGTTGACCATCGCTCGATCAACAGGCACATGTCTCCATACTTCATTGTATCATATGTCATCAACACGCATCTAGACGGCTGCGTGTAACGAAACAAGCTTCATTTCCGATACTATTTCATCTTTTCGTCTCGGGTATCCTCGACTGCACTTCTACGTCAAGCCATGGTCCTTCCATGTACACTGCCAATATCTCTGCAGCGGCTAGATTCTGGTCCGAGACCCATTGATACCCTCAAGTAGTCACCCCCGATGCATCTCCACATGTAAAACTACTAGCTTGGCTAGAACAATCTACCAGGATCACAAAGCCGCCCGTCTTAATCTATAACCCAGGTCATGTGTTTCGACTACCGGACAGGGCATGAATGTTGTGGGCCAATCAAGCCGCCTTAGCGCCACTAACATCATCTAAACGTGAATATGTTTCCCATGAATTGATTGATTCCCGAGGCCAGTGCTTCGACAGGTGTTGCTCGGCAGTGACTCGCCCATCGCCTACCGTTCCTTTACCCGCCGGAGATACTGAGCCTCGTCGCGTGCAGCGAGGGGCGGATGGAATGAAGTACCACACATTGGGGGTTTGCGGTATATAATGCTGCAATATAGCCGAAGGAATGCATGGTGTGTGGGACGATGAATGTACATATATAGAGGGATGTCAAAGGACCTCATATCGCCATCAGGGCACTTCCCACATCCGTCTCCAAGGCTAGCAAGTCCTAGACCTTGAAGTCCAAAGATGAAGTCCATCATCACTGCCCTCCTCGCTGTCGCCAGCACAGCAAGCGCCCACTACACCTTCCCCGAGCTCACGGTCAAAGGCGAGAAAACAGGTCTCTGGACCTACGTCCGCAAGACTGCAAACTACCAATCCAACGGTACACTCACCTGCTTCCCCCCCTCCTCTCCCTCACCTCCACCAAAAACCCTTTACTAATACATCCTACCCAGGCCCCACAACCGACGTAACAGCCAACGCGATCCGCTGCTACGAGCTCTCCCCCGGCAGCGGCTCAAAAACCTACACCGTCAACGCAGGCGACTCTGTCGGTTTCACAGCCGTATCCAGCATCTCGCACCCAGGGCCGCTGCAGTTCTACCTTGCCAAAGTACCCGCGGGCAAGACGGCGGCGACGTGGGATGGCAGTGGGGAGGAGTGGTTTAAGATTTTTAGCCAGGGGGCTACGTTTTCCGGGGGCCAGATGAGTTGGGCGTCGAATGGTGTGTTTTCTTCTTCTTCTTCTTCTTCTTCTCTACATTTTCTCCCGAAATACCGTGCTGCCTCGAGCCGCGCGAGCCAAATATTCCATGTCGAAAAGGAGAAGCGTATACTAACGCGATGGAATACACAGGCAAACAACAAGTCTCCGTCACGCTCCCCAAATCCCTCCCATCGGGCGAATACCTCATGCGCGTTGAGCACATTGCACTGCACTCTGCCTCTGCAGTAGGCGGCGCGCAGTTTTACATTTCGTGTGCGCAGCTCAAGGTTGAGAATGGTGGGAATGGGAGCCCGGGGCCTAAAGTCGCGTTTCCCGGTGCGTACAAGGCGACGGATCCGGGTATTCAGATTAATATTTATTATCCGCTTCCCACGAGTTATGCGCCGCCTGGGCCGGCGGTGTGGAGTGGGTAGAGGGGTTGGATGGATGCTGAGGGAACTGAAGTGAAGATGAGCGGTTTTCTAGTGTAAATAATTCGTCGTAGGAGGCATGTAGATATGGAAATCACGGCACGACAGCGTTACGTGGTTGATTTCTTGTTTAACGTTACATACTTCTTTTACATTCTTTGCGATATTTGCAATTGGGTCTTCAGTCCCTTTCGACGACTGATTCGGGATCTACTCATGTTACTCTTTACTTTGCGCTGGAGCTAGCATGCGAGCCTCCGTGCTTCCTCCGGCTTGAGCTCTTCTTCTCCTTCTTCTCGCTTTTCTCGGCCTTTTCGGCCTTTTCGGCCTTCTCGGGCTTCTCGGGCCTCTCAGGCTTCTCGTGTTTCTCGGGTCTCTCCTCTTCCCTTACAACTTCCCTCACGGCTTCGCTCTTTCCGTCAATTCTTCGAACCACCCGTACGATATCGTCGGCCCTCTCGATTGCGACTTCATGGCCAACGCCATCCAGTACCTTGACTCTGACGTTGTCTTCGCCGAGAGCTGCTCTTGCGTCTTCGGTGACTTCGTCGGCCACGACGATTGGATCTGTTTCACCGAGTATGAGCCAGACTTCCTTCAAGGGGCCGGCGCGCGACTCGATGTTCTCACGGATGACGTTCCAGCGTTCGTGCTGGTCGTGAATAGGGGCGTGGCGGATGGTGGAGATGAAGGCAGGGACAAAAGCCTTGTGGTTCTTGATCTGCCAATCTACGACTGAAGACACAGTACTGTTTGGGTTTCCGGGCAGGAGCATCTGGTTGCTAGATACATATGTTTGGTCTCCCTCGCTCGCAGTGGTGGTGGTCTCGGCATTCTCAATAGCATCGGGATCACTTTCTGTTATCTTTGCGCCGGTCCATAGTCTACTTGCAACGAACTTGCGGACCATCCATTCGGGCATCCAGGAGCTCCTATATAGCATTTTGCTGGAGATGGAAATGTGAGACTTGCGCAGCAGACCTGCTGGAGCGACGAGTACGAGACCCTTGACCAGATGCGGGAAGTAGGATGTGAAGTCTGCAGCGATGGCGCCGCCCAGAGAGTAACCAACTATGGTGAAGTTTGACCAGTGGATTGGCGAAGACTGGAGCGCCAGCATGATCTGGGTGGTGTAGAGGGTTGCGTCATAGTTGGTAGTGTCAGGGGAGGGGCCATCTGAGTATCCGCGGCCGAACAGATCTAGACCGATGGTTAGCTTGGTGAAGAATATGATGTTGCAAGCAGTGATCAAGCTGCGATGAACATGGACCGAATATCATTTGCGGTATCCTGAATCCATCATGCGGACCGTGATCCCACGTGGAGCAGGATGTGCGGTGCACGTGCTTCACCGTTGCGTAGGGCTAGCGGGACCCTTGCCGAAACGGGTAAAGCAGATATGCAATGGACGATCCAACGTTGGAGGCGGGGTACTCAAGCATGACGAGTCCAAAATGTTCCAGGGCAAGTTGCGCCGCATGAGATATACGCGCGCAAAAGAGTTGCAACTTTTCTCCGATGACAATGGCAAAAAGTAGCAGTCTAACGACTAGTGAAGATTGTGACAACAGGAGAGGGACCCACCAAAGAGCATGACACGTCGT
The DNA here is from genome assembly GCA_003268315.1 of Stemphylium lycopersici. Classification (NCBI taxonomy): domain Eukaryota; kingdom Fungi; phylum Ascomycota; class Dothideomycetes; order Pleosporales; family Pleosporaceae; genus Stemphylium; species Stemphylium lycopersici. The sequence goes on from QGDG01000020.1 coordinate 203,560, forward strand.
CCCCTGCCAACCAGTTTGTGTGCGAGATCGGTCAAGGCAATGCTGGGCGTCGAAATGCCGTGAATCAACAAAACTTTTTCTCCATCTCTGGGGCCGAATTCGTAGACACGGATGGAACCAAATGGCGAATCCACATCCCGCGCTCCTGGCAGGGCGGACGGATGGTATGGAAGTTCGGCAGCATGCTCAGGGGAGATGTCCAGTAGCAGGGAGTCCCTGGGAGAAGGAATGGGCGGCTTTCTGGCAGCCTTTGAAGAAGCAGTCAGTGCCCAGAGAAGCGAGAGACCGCCGACCGAGGCGGCGCCGATGATAGCATAGCGATGGGCCTTTGGGAGTTGATGGAAGCGCGAGAGCTGGGTGGCGGAGATGTTGGAGATGTTCTTGATGGCGACCTCGGCGGCCTTGGGCTGCGGCTGCTTGTCGTTGGCGAATAGGGAAAACATGGCGGCAGGTATAGATGTAGAGAACTCGGACCCTGAGGCGGTGACAAAATAAGCTGATCGCCAGCGCGCTAAATTGGGCCGATCGCCGGTTCCGCTGGATGCGCCACATGGACCAGGCCTGAGGGAGTGTAGTCGTCAGGCCAGAGCCCGTATCTTTTTGCTCGCTGCTCGGTTCGGCTGGGCTGTCATGCCGGGCAGAAGACAAGGGGCGTGCTAGAGCTGCTGCAGCACATGCATGCATCCCCCAAGCGCTGGCCGACCTAACAATGCTCCGGCGACCAAGCCAATACAACCAAACGCTGATCTCGAGGCGGCTAGCGGCGATGCTGCGGAGAGCCAAGGGCCAGGAGCGCGTCAGCTCCTCACAGCCACAGACCGAGCACAGCTGCACAGCTGCACAGCTGCACAGTAGTCCAAAACTGCCCTAGACGTCTTCCCATCTGGCTACCTGGGCGGCGCTGACCCGGGGAAACACGACCCTATTCAGACACCCACCATCTTTCCAATCTCCGCACCTCTTCTCTTGTCCCTTTTTGATCTCCGCTCTGCTTCCGCCTGCCTCTCTGAGAGGGTCGCATGTCTGGTTCCACCGTCAGCGGACGCCCGAGAACATTCACCCACGTTTGACAGCCCCGTCATCCCCGCCCGTACCGCCCGTGGTACATAGACGCCCAACCCCACGGCTGCGACGGAGCAGTCGTCTTGCACTCTTTCCCCGTACCCCGTTCCTGTAGCGCATCATGGACGACTGGACGTCCAAGCAGCTCCCTGAGCGCCTTCCCTTCTCCAAGAAGCGCCTCCCCAAGAAGGTCATCTTCTCGTGCGTAGCACCACTCGGCGCAAACATGCAACAGACACTGACCAGAACAGATATATTGCCGATTATCTCATCATCTTGTAAGCCCGCGTCTTCCTCTCTCTCTCTCTCTCACGCGACCTCTTTCCCTGCTCGACTGGGCTAATCCATGGTACAGCGTTCTGTTGATCACCTTCGCTATTGTCGACAAGATCCCGCCCTTCCACCAGCACTTTGCGCTCGAGAACTACACCCTCCACTACCCCTTTGCCGAACATGAGCGTGTACCCGTCCCCTGGCTATGCGTCTACGTTATCCTGGCTCCCGCCGCCATCATCGCCCTATACACCATGGTAATCGACGGTCTGTTCTCGCACCAGACAACAATGCCCGCGGATAGGTCCGGTATCAAGCGCCTCTCGGGAAGATACAGGTTCAAGGACCGTCTGTGGGAGTTGAACTGCGGTATACTTGGGCTGGGCCTTAGTATCGGCGCTGCCTTCACCATCACAGGAGCCTTGAAGAATGCCATCGGAAAGCCGCGGCCGGATCTCATTAGCCGGTAAGTTGGGCCACAGAAAAGACAATGCGCCAACTGACACTGTACAGGTGCATGGTCGACCAGGCCAAGATTAACACGGCCGCCTACGCCCTTCAGACCATAGACATCTGCACCCAGACCGATAACTACATCTTGCAAGATGGCTTCAAGAGTTTCCCTTCCGGACACAGCAGTGGTATGTAACAAAGTCTCGCACGACACCAAATTACTGACATTGGCCAGTCTCCTTCGCTGGTCTGTTCTACCTCTCCATCTATCTTGCCGGGAAATTGCACGTCTTGGACGCCAAGGGTGAAGTCTGGAGGTCATTTCTCGTCATGGTCCCTGCGCTCGGCGCTGCCCTCATCACCGGAACCCGTATCATGGATGCACGCCACCACCCATTCGACGTACTCTCCGGTGCATTGCTCGGCATATTAGTATCTTGGGGTTCCTACCGCCAATACTTCCCTCCAGTCTCGGAGACTTGGCGCAAGGGACGTGCATATCCCATCCGCGCTTGGGGCAAGGCATCTCGCGCTCCGCCACAACCCACCATCATGGTCGAAGACGATGTACGGCCTTTACGACAAATGAGCAAACCGATGGACGAGGAGCGGGGAGAAGCATCTGGTTACTCGTCTACAACGGCGGTCCCTGGTGACAGCGAAGCAGGAGGCAATGTATTTCGTCAGCAAATCAACAACTCGCAGCGAAGACGTCAGGAATCCGGATCTCAGTACGGCGTAGATCGAAGTGACACGGCCGCATCGAGCAATTACAGGACCGAGACGATGAGGTCTGGCATGACGTCAAAAGTCAACAGATATACGAACCAGCTACCAGCCACAAATCCTTTTGCCGCCGATGTTGCCCGCCAGCGCCAGATGGATACTTACGATTACTCTTCGTCGGATGATGAGGACAACTACGAACTCCAGGCAAGGGCCGGCGTCTATAATCCAGTCTCGGGCAGACTCACGGATACTGGCTATCATCCACCCGTAGGACTCTCTCCTGTGCCCACGCCACCACCCCCAGTTAACACTATCATACCCAACCAGCAGACAACCATGTCTCCAACAGGCGACTTGGGCGACAGAAGAGACCTCCCGCCTATGCCCCCGCCACATGCCGCGGGTACCACGCCTCAGCAGATATGAAATGGCGTTGATTTGTACGATTAGATGTGAGCAGCCTTGTTTTTACCGTGCGGGATTGCAAGTTCCAAAATGCCCGAATTCTCGTCCCTGGGCGAATTCCGGATGTGACGATGAGCTTGGTGCCAATGTACGCTCAATAGATGCTACAAGCTTCATGTATCGCGCGTTGGCCAGGAGCAAGGAGTTGCGGAATTGGGATGGGGATCAACAAGTGAAATTCACAAAGGAAAAAAACCGGCGCCCTGGATTGATAGCATATACGTGCAGCATCAAATTTATCTGTAACTTTCATTCGACAATTCCTCATGGAAAGGTGTGAGGCTAAGCCGCCACCCGCCAGAAACAATGGCGTATGCAAGCCACCGCGTATCCCCGCATGCGACGCCAAGCCTTGCGTCAGCGGACGTTGGACCCTCTCGACGCTCGTATCCGAAAAGTGTCCTTCCCACAACTACACGATCACCACCACCCGCACACGACACAATCCCCATCTCCAAGCTGCCCACCATGGACGCCCTTCAATCCGCGATCCAGCCGCTGACGCAAAATCTGCCACAACCCATCGCAGACATCGGCATCTCGCTCCTCGGCCCAAAATGCTACGACACGCTAATCTACAACGTGGACCTCAGCGCAACCGAATGCGTCAAACTGGCCGTGAGCAAAGGCCTCGGCATCGGCATCATCGGCGCCTCATCGATTGTCAAGGTGCCCCAACTGCTCAAACTACTCAACTCGCAATCCGCCGAGGGACTTTCCTTCCTCGCCTATCTCCTCGAATCCGGCTCCTACCTCATCAGCCTGGCGTACAATGTGCGCCACGGGTTCCCGTTTAGCACGTACGGCGAGACGGCGCTCATTCTGGTGCAGAACATTGCGATTGCCAGTCTTGTGCTCAAGTACAGTGGCAAGGGCCTCGGGATCGCGGGATGGATTGGCGGCTTGATGGCAGCGGGCGCGGCGCTGTTTAACGCGGATCTGGTGGGTGAGGAGCATTTGAGCATGCTGCAGGCGGGCGCGGGTGTGCTGGGTGTGGCGAGTAAGGTGCCGCAGATTCTGACGGTTTGGAGTCAGGGTGGGACGGGGCAGTTGAGCGCTTTTGCTGTAAGTTATCCTACTACCCACTCTCTGGGCTTGGCTGTGCAGGCAACTAATTCGTCATGTCAGGTTATCAACTACCTCCTTGGCTCCCTCTCGCGCATCTTTACTACCCTCCAGGAAGTCGACGATCCGCTTATCCTGTACGGTTTCATCGCTGGTTTCGCCCTCAACGCTATCCTCTTCTGCCAGGTCATGTACTACTGGAACGCGCCCGCGTCCAAGAAGACCGAGTCGAAGAAACTTGAGAAGCCGATTGCGGGTGCAGGCAACAAGGAGACGGCGACCAAGCGCGCTGTGTCGAGTGGATCGGCTGCTGGGAAGAGCCCGAGCACTAGACGTAGGGGTTAAATTGCCCGTTTACTTTTTTTTCTTTGCAATCCTTTCACTCATCATGAATGCTCTGCGTAATTGCTTAATCTTCAGTATCTCTCTTTCTTGCTTTTCATTGTTGACGTGATGACATACGTGTGATGATGAGATGATGAACGTACGAGCAGTGTGACAAAGATTGGTCATGTTACTTTCATGTATGCATTGCTACTGCCATTACGACCATTTACACTGCCCCACCCCCCCCCCTCTCCCTCCATCGTCCCTAGTTTACAACTCATGAAATCATGAAATGGAAGGAGGACATATAAGAAGACTGGTATGATACAAGAAATAGTCCGCCGAAAACAATGCCAGAAAATGCGGTTCAAAAACATCCAGCGACGACGCATAAACAATGGAAAAATCCAACCCGGAAATTGGTGATTCCGCAAAGTGTCTAAAAGACATACTACAGCGACGTTAGCTACTTGTCCTCCTTGCAAGAGCGAGGGGAGGTCCGACGACTTACCGGGATGAAAAGATATGGCACCTGCCTCTCATACTCCTTCCACGCCTCACCGTACTTATCCCTACACTTTTCAATATCCCTGAGCGCACGATGAATAATCATGCCACCAAAGAAGACAGAGTAGAACCAAGGGAAGGGGCTGCTGAACCCGGTGATAAGACCCCAGCTGACCGCAAAGAAGAAATCGCACGTGTAGTGAATCTTGCGCGCTTTTCCGTACCAGCCATCAGCGAGGATCTTGTTGCCATGGGCGGTCTGAATAATCTTTGGGTTGGCAATGCGGCCGTACTTGAAGTAAGGAAAGGTCGTGCGCTCCTCGACGACGCCGCGCTCTTCCTGGCGGAACTGATTCTTTTGCGAGTTTGTCGTGTCCCAGATGTAGTAGGCGTAGAGGTATGCGAGGGTGAGGATAGCGGTGAACCAGGTGGGCAGCTGGTACTCTGAAGGGTGGTGGTTTGCGATGAAGAGGGTGCAGTGGCAGTAGGATAGGGGTACACCGGCCATGTTCCAGAAGATGAGCATGAAGCCGAGCTTCTCGTAGTACATGTCCCAGGTTGTGATGATGAGGTGCTCGCCCTTGGCGCACGCGCCGGCGTACAGGTAGTGGGCGAAGAGCAGGAAGATGGCCTCGAGGGACACGTAGCCGTACTGCTCGTACTGCTTCAGGCAGGTGCCGAGCGACAGGAAGAAGAGGATGAACCATGGGATGCGGACCTCGAGGAACATCTTAAAGTCCAGGATGCCGAAGAGACGCGGGTTGAGCTCGGAGCCGAGGAAGAAGTCTACGATAAGGTTGTCGGTCATCCGGACGGTGGCACCACGGACGCGGGCTGAGACGTATGCGATGGTGGAGCAGAGGAAGCCAGAGAGGATGGCCACACTCATAATGTGGCCGAACTCGTCGATCAGGGTGTACAGCTTGAAGACACCGGTGAAGTGCAGGGCCAGCATAATGAAAACACTGGAGTAAAAGGACCACATGGCGGAGCAGTAATAGTCGAGTTGCTTTCCGCCGAGATGAGGTAGCGCCTTGCCCTTGCGGTAGACACCTGGCATGAACATGTAAAAGGCCATCTGCATGAGTCCGAAGAACCAGTAAATCTGCCAAGCCTGGTTGTTGGGGTACGCTTCCGTCTTGACGAGGTACCACATGTGGCCAAAGAAGTCGCCGTAGCTCTGTCCCTCAGTGCGTGTGGGGAACTTTCCGTCGTAGAAGGTCGCTCCAATCCACATGTAGTACATGAGGGCCGGGAAGCAAATCATCATGGAGCCCATGCCGAAGGCGCCGCCAAACTCGTGCAGACCAGATGAGTCCTTGGGGGAGAAGAACTTCTCAGCCTCGCCCTTGTAGTCCATCTTGACTTGCTCCTGCTTGGCGTGTCCGTTTGTGAGGCCATTCGCGTGTCCATTCGCGTGTCCATTCGCGTATCCATTCCCGTTGACATGGCCATTGCTCTCCTCCTTCTCAGGCTTCACAGTGCTATCGCTTGACCGCAACGACTTTAATGGGTTCTCGGGCTCTGGCGTGGATTCGTAAGGGTCGGCATCCAAGGCCCGTGATTTGCGCTGCGACTTTCTGCGCCCGGGAGTCTCGACGAAGCCGGGACGTTCAGGCTTGCTGCATTATGCACACGTCAGCAAAACAGCGCTCATGTCCTGCACAACCAGACAACAACAACAATAACAACAACAACAAACTTACACTGGCGTCTTCCCCGCCTGTGATCGCGTCAGTCGCATCGACATGGTTTGTTTGTGCCTGTGGCTGTGGCGACGCGCGGTTTCAGGGGCGCTCTGGCGTTAGAAGAGAGCGATGGACGCTCGTAAACTTTTCAGAATACGGTGCGAATGAAAGAATAGTCGGTGGAGAGGGAGAGAAAAAAAAGGGGGGGCAAGGGTCTCTCTCTCTTTCTTTCTCTCGTTACAGCGCATTCATTAGTGCTAGAGAAGTAGCGCAAAAAGCCCCATTGCAAAGGGAAAAAGCGGAGGTGGCCGTTTGTGTTTGTTGACGGCTTGGTACAAATTTGGCAATTACTAGGGCCTAGGGCGCCCGCGCACCAATCGGACTTCAATGCCTCCGTAGCCGCGCTGGGGAGCGGTGACGCGACTGTAATTAGGAAATTAGGAAACTCGACAACCGACATTGGTTCGTATACGGTAGATACGGTAGAAGACTAGAAGCGTAACACTTTCCTCTGCGCTACATATGCCTGCCAGACCGACCAAAACTAGATTATACATAACTGCTTCCGTCCGTAATGCCACCATTACCCGAGTCTCCCGGTGTGGTACTTGCATGTCACTGCGTGCGCCGAATTACCCACTCTTCTTATCTTGTTGAAGTCACAGAGACAGATCCAACAGAACTCGTAGCGGCATTTTGAACCTGTACATGTATTAGTAGGTGGGCTTCTGAGACACATCCTGCTATGACTTACAGGTCATATGATCACAGCCTGTTTAGTGGTCAGTAAATTGTTCTAGCCAACGGTAGGATTGAAGCGGCTCACCCTCGGCCTTCTGAATATTCCATGTGCATCCAGGCCCAGGGCACTTCTTGGTCAGCTCCCCAATAGCTTGGAGGCTGGCCTCCTCTTGAGCTCTTTGATCTCGTTCCTTGCGGCCCGATGCCCGATATTCATATTCTTCGCACGTCTCGCCTTCATGCCACGTGTTTTCGTGGACGATACAGGCCTTGCTACCACATGCTACGCACGTGAAGATATTACCTTCAAGGCCGTTGAGGTGGATTTGACCCGAGTCACAAGCGCGACACCATCGGAAGTTGGCTGCAGGCATGGTTAACAATTTCTGAAAGTATCGGTGATAACAAACTTACGATCCTCGCTAAAAGCAGCTCGAGCAATAAATGTATCATACTGTTGAAATGTCTCTGGAGTCGCCCACAGCTGAATCTCTTCGTAGGACAACACAATCCTACATCCGTCTTGAGGGCATTTTGCCTCGCACCAACCATTGCCCTGGAGCTGTGCGGCGATCCAACCGGAGTAGCAGTCAGTACAAGTTTCGGGTCCATGTTCGCAATCTGCGAGCGAAGGCAAATCCCCGACGTATACGCTTTCGCCGCAGACAACGCATTCGCGGCTTCGGAAATGGGGTGTTTGGCCAAACAGACTTGCACCGTCAATATCCATCGGCTCTCCATACAATGCCACGTAGTCCTGGATCCGCGCTCTTTCTGGGGCTCTCCTTTGGACTGGTTCTGAGTCAGGATCAGGATCCAGATCGATAGGATCATCTCGCGTGCCGATGTTAGTAATAGCCCGTCTCAGACTCGACAATGGGCCTTTGCGGCGATGTATTCCATGCGTTGACACTCTTCCCGAGGGCACGTGTGGAGTTGCCTTCTGTCTAGATGTACTGGGCAGTCGCGAAGAGTCTAATCCCCTATCCTCCTCTTGCTGAAGACGCTGCGCGAGCAAATGGTCTTGCTCCTCTTCAGTAGTACTTCTGAGCTCAGTGTGTAGACCGTGTGCGGGCACAGGGCCAAAGGACCGACTATTTGCTGTGGCTTGCGCACGATGAGTTTGTGGTCCTGAGTAGGAGCCCTCCGAGCTATCGGGGGCCAGTTCACCTTCAGAACTGCTATTAAATGAGATTGGACTTCGGCTGCGACGAGTAGCCGCTTTCCCCATGGATATGTTTACTCGAGACTGCCGTGGCTTTGAAGACGAACGCGATCGCTTGCCAGACTGGAAGAAGTTTGTACTACTAAAGTTCCCGTTCGCGCGGCCTGGGAACAGTATCACATCTTCTTCGCTATCGTCCTCGATGACGATCGTATCGGTATTTTGCTGTAGTTGCAGGCGAAGACCGCTGACCCGTCTCCGTGACTGAGGATGCGCATGCTCCTCCAAGTTTGGCGAACCGACGTTAGAGGTAGTCATGCTGTTCCGTACAACGCTTGCAGCCGTCGACGGGTCGCCAGCTGAGAGGGGAAGAGAGAAGTTCGTCGGATTGCGAGAATGTTGCGGCGCTTCAGGTACAGGTGGCTCACTCGGCTGTGGAGCGGTGATTAGTTGCAGTTGCTCCAAGTCTTGTACGAGCGGCTCATGAAGTTTGCGTTGTGAGATCGATCTAGACAGTTCTTGCCTCTGACTTCGTATAGGCCCTGGTGTTGCGCTCCGCCAATGAGCGGGTGAGCGCGCCTCATTAGATTGTCTAGTGAAGGCGATTGCAGATGCGCTGAAATGTTTTTTGGAATGCGCCGACTTGTTGCGCGAGGTTTCTCGTTGCTGGTCTTTCACAAGCACTCGTGGGCTAGAGGTCGTGGATGACGTAGTCGGACGCGTGAGCACGTGGAAAGTGAGTGGCTCCAGGGAAGCTAAGGATGCGTTGGCGGGAGTGGAAGCGCCGCTGCCGTCTGACCCAAGATGCGTCAAAGTTTTAATTGATTGCTTGCGACTGGCTATCCGAGGGGCGAGTTTTTTAGATATGCGTTTGGTGAAGGCGAGTTTGAATGTCTTGGGTGGTGGATCGAGTAGCTCGGTAGGAGCGACACTAGAACATCATGTCAATTCGTACCCCCCGAACACCAATCCCCTCTGCCAGCAAACACCTATTGCAGGATAGAAAGTCAGCTGTACTTACGTTGACATTATTGCGAGACACTCTGTGTATGTCAGACGTGGGAGGTTGAGTCTAAGCCGCGGTGGTGAGCTGGCTGTAAGCAGCTGAATGTGCAAAAGCAATCTTCACGTTTGGTGTGGTGGTGGGGAGAATGAATGGCATTTGTTTTTGTCTACTGATGTAGATGAGAGCGCGAAGAATGCAAGACATGTAAGGGAAGCATAGAAGTGAGCACGAAGGCTCGACGCGCGGCGGGCTCCATTGTGAATCATGAGGCTGGGAATCGCGTCGCTAAGGAGATTTCGGATGCGCAAGGCCCAACGAGTGGAAGCTGCATTAGGAGGCTTGAATGCTGTGATAAGTCTGGTGGTTGTATGTAGCCTTTCGCATTTGTACCACACTTCTCAGCCAATTGCCCGAGGTTTGGGCGCGGCTGGACTCAACGGTTGAGCCAATCAATAATGCAAACCACCAAGTCACTACCTGATGCTGGTATGGAACGACGGTAATCACTTTACTATATTTCCCATGATCACTTTCATACCCGCCGAGCAGCTTTGACAGTGCCAACACATGCCCCAAATCCAACACCAGCGCTTCCATCCCCGACTACGCCGATATATCGCACTTCGTCTCCATCATTGAGGAACCGCAGTTCAGATCCGTCGCTCAGTTTACTCGGGGCTTTCCCATTCTTTGTAAGCTCCAGCAGGCATCCGTGTTCGTGGTCTTGTTCGCCCGATACTGTTCCGCTCGCAATCAGGTCTCCCGACCTAAGTCCACAGCCACCAATGGTATGATGCGCTAGCATGTGTCGGAACGTCCAGTACATGGTCTCGAAGCCAACTTTGCACGTGGTCGTGACAGCCCCATTTCGGAGGATCTGACCTTCAAGTTGAATGTTGTAGTTGGTGCTTTGGGGGTCATCCATGAAAGCAGCGACAGGTTCCATCCGTTCTGGTGCTGAGACTTCGAAGGGCTTCAATGCTTCGAGAGTCACGACCCAAGGCGTGATGGAAGTCATGAAGTTCTTTCCGTTGAATGGACCCAACGGGTTCATCTCCAAGCCTTGGATATCTCTTGCACTCCAGTCGTTCAATAAGACTAGGCCGAAGATGTGCTTATCAGCGTCTTTCGCATTGAGGATTGTACCCGGCTCGACAGGCTGACCAATCACCGCTGCAACCTCCATCTCATAGTCTAGGCCGCGAGATGGTCCGAAAATAATCTTCTTCTCGGGGACGGTGTAATCCTCGATGAATTGGCCCAAGGGCCTTGTTACCGGTGCTCCTGATGTGGTAATGGAGGAGCATCGACCTGCATATCCTACAGGGTATTTCTTAAAGGCGGGCGGGAAGGCACGAACACCTTGCACAGCTTCGCCTGCGTTTAGGACATGATTTGCTGAGGCGCTGTAGTCCGTAAAGTCGCCAACATGGACCGGCATATGAAGGCTCACATCCTTGATATTCTCTGAGAAGCTAGTGTGCGAATTGGACTTGTATACTTCTTGGATAGCAGATCGGGCCTGGATCTGTACATCCTTCTTCAGAGCGGCGAATGTGTTCAAGGTTGGTTCGCGGAAAATAGTAGAAAGCGGTGCCCCGATTGATTTGAAAGAGTCGTGCTCGGCGAGCTCGGCAAGAAAGATGACTTCGTCATCAATACGTGTTGCAGCTTGTGGGATTGTTCGCTTTGAGGAACTCGCAATACCGTAAGGTATGTTGTTGACACCGAAATGCGAAGCGTAGCCGTCTGCCATTGTAGCGGTGAAAGATTTGCGCTTGGAAATGCTCTGACAACGAGTCAACGATATGCGAAGTGCTGTGTTCGAGCCGCAAACAAAGCAATTTCAGCTAAGAATCACTTTCTCTGCCTAGAGTTGCGCCTGCCACAAACGTCGAAACGTGTGGGGATGGGCATGATATTTCGGACCCTGTTCCCCCACATCGGACCTCCGCAGCTGAGCCTCTATAACCGGAACGCGACGTGATCACAATTTTGTACACCTTATCCAAAAAGGTTGTGCGATTCTTTGTTTTCATCTGATCTGGACTATCGGATTGCTAATCGGGCATCTAGAATGGCAGAGTCCCCAGATCCTTTATGGGGCAGGTTTTAGAAGGTACACTCGAAGATAAGTGTGCGATGCTTGTTGGGCTGGCAATCTGCCTTCTTGTCCTATATGCAGGGTAGTCATGGTAAGGGAAGCTTGTTAGGTAGGCATTTGTCTTATCGATGGCGACACCGCGCGTCACCTCGCTCCCAAGCCTTTCCCCGTAGACACCGCCTCATGCACCACCACGAACACGATTTCGTACCAAATCTACGGCTTAGCCACCCACGATGAAGCTTGGCTAGCAGCTTTGATGAGTTATACGCGCAATGTGACCCCACCCGGGAGGCACCGGACCTGCATCGGCAGATGCGGGTGGCATAAGCAGTAAGGGGTTGCTAACACGCCCTCCACATCGGGATATTAGGGATTAGCCTTTTGCTGATGCTCGGTCGCCTTTTTGATTTATGCTAACCCGCAATGCTTCGTTATCGGTCCAAAATACCCTGAGTTGTTACACATTGTACAGAACACTATTACCTTCACATACAAACTTGCCTCACTACGTGCTAAGGCAGTCTCCAACAATGGCTTTAAAAACGGATATTACGAACGAGCTCCCTAAGATCAATCGCTTCATCACAACCCACGATCCCTCCACGAAGAAAGCCATCTTCTCCGACGCCGTCCCCGAAGAAACCAAAGTTGATCCCATACCGGGCGCCGAATTTCGACTCGGATACGTCACAAAGGGGTTCCCTGTGGACCTTAACAAGGACGCTGACCTGAGAGTCTACAAGCCATACTTGGACAAGGCGCCAGGCCTTGTCGCCTCGGGAGGGACGGTCCTCCGCTTTGTAGACGTGGCGCCTGGTCACCTATCGCCAATGCATCGGACTGTGTCGCTGGATTATGGCGTCGTACTAGAGGGAGAGATGGAGTTGGTGCTCGATTCGGGCGAGACTAGATTGATGAAGAGAGGCGATGTCGCGATCCAGAGAGGCACCATGCACGCTTGGAGAAACACAAGCACAACATCTTGGGGTCGAATGATGTATGTTCTTCAGGAATGCAAGCCGGTAGAGGTCGAAGGGGAGGTTTTGAAGGAAGATTATGGTACTATGAAGGGCGTCCCAGCTTCGTCCTAGTAACATGAATACTACCTACAACATAGCATTTCATAAGATTCCAAATACACCTTTGCTGCCATGGACTAAGCTTTGTGTTCAGGAAAGCAATGACACGATTTGAGAAGCATGCACTGGCACAAATTGTCCTTTAGCATCACCAAAAGGGGTCTCAGCCGATGATTAGAAACTGAAGATGCTTTCCATCGCCCACGGCCATGGATTTGTATTGTTCACACTAACGGGAAGGTGCGGATGCTGGCTTTATCAGCCCGATAAAGCTCTGTTGCAAGAGTATACAATCTTGCGCGATTTCTTGCTACCCAGCATGCATCAACTTTCGTACGAGGCTACATGTGTGTACATCGCCCAATGACGTGCTCAGCGACGCTAGGTGCCCGTGCAGCCCGCGCAGCGATACAGCGTTGGTAAAACCCACACTCCACATTCCGAGGCGGCCCCTCCAAGCTCTACACTTGGACAATGGCGCGTCGTCGGCATTGGGACTCTAGCAACGCGTCGCAACACGTCCTATATATCCGATATATCTGGAATAGTAAACTTTTTCACACTTCATTACCATCCACACAATGTCTGACCAACTGGAAGTCAAAGATGCCTACACAATTGACGAAACCTCGTTTCCCTACCTTTACGAACAGAATGTTGCAGTGCCGCTGAAGACATCTTCGAAAGGCATAATCCGTTGCAATGTTTACCGTCCAAAGTCGACAAAGGAGGGTACGAAGCTCCCCGTACTGGTAACCTACGGTCCTTACGGAAAAGATATCCACTACAAAGAGTACGCGAGCCCACAAAGCCTTTTCCAATACAGCGACTGATATTTCCTAGTTTTCACGGAAAGTCGTACTCTGAAGTCAACCCTGAGCACCACTCTGATCATTCGGCATGGGAGACGCCAGATCCGGGCTTCTGGACAAAGCATGACTACATCATCGTGCGCGCCGATGAACGTGGGCTAGGCCAATCGCCAGGCTTCTTGGACACAATGTCAAGAGGAACTAGCGAAGCCTTCTTCGATGTTGTTGAATGGGCAGCCGAACAGCCTTGGTCGTCCGGCAAGGTTGGTTTGCTGGGTATAAGTTATTACGCGGGATCGCAATGGCGCGTAGCTGCACGCAAACCGAAAGGCCTGTCTGCCGTGATCCCTTGGGAAGGAATGAGCGACTACTACAGAGACAGATGCCGCCACGGTGGTATTTTGAGTAACAAGTTCATCGACTTTTGGTGGTAAGTTTCATGTGCCTTCTTGCCCCAAGTAGCCAATACTGATCATGCGCTTCAGGAACCGTCAAGTCATCACGAATCAATATGGCCGCCCAGGCCGTGCAGAACGTAACTGGGGGCCAGACACTGTCGACGGCAACTTGTCAGAAGAATTTCGCGAACACAACCGCCAAGATCAAACGATTGATACCGCCAAGTTCAAGTTCCGCGATGAGCTATACTTCGCGAGCAAAGAATACGATATGAGCGATATCGAGGTACCGCTGCTATCTGTTGGTAACTGGGGCGGCATCCTGTTACATCTTCGCGGTAACATTGAAGGATATGCGCATGCTGGATCTGAGTTTAAGTATCTTCGAATGATCACCGGAAGGCACGATCTCCCCTTTTACTACAAGGAAGAAGTCGAGATACAACGAAGCTTCCTGGACGCTTTCCTCAAGGGCGATGATCGGGTCGGCTGGTCCGTAAAAGGCAAGCTCCCTCCCGTCGACATGGTCCTTCGCAAGGGCGATGTGGGCTTCGACGATGCCGAGAAGGAGAAGGTGTACAAGAGGCGAACCGAGAACGAGTGGCCTATTGCCCGAACTCGCTACTCGAAGTTCTACCTCACACCATCTCAAACCTTGACTCAAGTCCAGCCTATCACGAACCGACCACAAAAGCTTTCTTATGAGGCGCTCGGTACCTTGGATAACCCTAAGCTCCTCCAATTCACCACAGCCCCATTCGAAGAGGAGACCGAGATCACAGGACACATCGTAGCACACCTGAACATCTCCCTCTCAGCTCATGCTACCGGCGCTACACCCTCTGACATCGACTTGTTCCTCACTCTCCGCTACATCTCGCCTGAGGGTAAGGAAGTGCACTACACCGGCACAGCAGGCGACCCCATCCCACTTGCAAAGGGATGGCTGCGCGTCAGCTTCCGCAAGACCAACCCCGATCACCCGAAGCATCGCGAGTACCTGCCGTGGAGAGATTACTTCAGCACCGATGTACAGCCGGTCATTCCTGGCGATGTATACGCCGTTGATGTGGAGATCTGGCCTACTAACGTTGTGGTCGAGAAGGGAGGTAAGATTGTGTTCGAGGTTAGCAGTGGTGATACGCAGGGTAGTGGAATCTTCCAGCACAACCATCCTGAGGATAGGAGTCAAGAGAAGCTTGCTGGATGGAATCATTTGCACTTTAGCGAGAAGGCAGTGAACTATGTTACGCTGCCTATTGTGCCACCTAAATAGAGGGTGGAATCATATAGACACTAAATAAAAACCTCACACGCATCACTTGTGTCCTTATGAAGCTATGTTTCAAACTCCTGTGTACAGTCTATGCCTATGACACTTCTTAATGTGTCCATTGTCATGGAGCACTTGATACATGTTCTGGAAGCGTACGCAAAACAAAAAAGAGCATGTCCAAGGCAACGATGCGCCAATGAAAAAAAAGGGGCCAATTTCGGGAACAACAGAGAACGGTGTTATGAAGGCGTGACGGATAAGAAGAATTGATTGGTATAGACAGATTGTACAAATAATATAGCGCCACTGACATGACTTGAAGCTTCTCACTCCCACTTGCCGACCGTGAACTGGCTATTACACATGTTCACCAACTCCCAATCCTCAGCGCCAAGCACGCACTCGTCGCTGTCCTTTTTGCTCCCATCCACAACCCCAGCTACGAAGCATGCCGCCATGTAGTGGTCATCTGTCGCATGTGCGTCTCTAAACATGGGATGTTTCATCAGTCGTGTGATGCCACGGGTAAGACTACCCTTCTTCGCGCCCTTCCTGCAGCAGCGCACAAACACATCCTCTACACATTGGCGGAACTCCAGCATCGGTGCCTCTGGTGGGTATGGCTGGGCGAGGTTATCAGAGTACTTGAGCATCTGGCCCCAGTGATTCCGGTAGAGGTTGTGCACAGCGCCACCCGTTCCAATAATGAGGTACCCTTCATCCCGGTACTTTGAGAGAATGTTGCCGACGCGCGCATGCAAGTGCGGGTCGAATCGAGAGTTCATGCTGATGAGTGTTGCCGGCGGGCACTTCTCGGGGAACATTCTTATCAGAATCAGATATGTGTCGTGAATCCAGTCGAATGACTCGTTTGGCCTCGCATCGATGCCCTTTTCCCGCAGTGTCGCGATGCACTTCTTTCCCGTCTCGAGATCAGGAACAAGTTTGTAGTCCTGGTATTTGCTGGGGTGGACGTAGGCGACGGGGGACTTTGCGGGCGTAGGGTTCATGGCTACATCGATGCGGTTTACGCCGCGCGCGTCCCAATGGGCGCCCATCATGATGACACCTTTGAAGCCATGGGAATTGGCCTCGTCACCGCAGGCTTTCCAGTAGCTGGCTGAGCGAGACTCCTCACCCAACATCATGGTCGAGCCATGAGAGAAAAAGTGGACTGGTGGGACAGTCATGGTGATGTTGATAGTGTGCTTGCCTTCGGAAGCTTGGATGGGGATTTTTGGTGAGTCGACAGCTGCTGTTCAGTGTGCTTGTGGCTGTATCCGCGATGAAGTCGTCGCGGTCTTGAGCTAATGACAGAAGTGATACGGGTCCCCTTCGTAGTGCGGATGCTTTGGAAACTTTACCCATCTTGATCAATGTTGTGCGATGTTGGACCCCTGGAGGGCAAAAGTCGTGATGTGGGGGGGAGTTCGAACATCAGTAGTAAGCGTGTACTAGCTAGCGAGACTGCCGAGGCAGTATCACGTTCAATTCATGACTCGCGGCAGTGGAACCCGAGGGCACTCGCAAAATTCAGACTCAAACTCAACAATAAGTAAGGGAGCCTAGGGGCGTCGACAGCGTGATGCGCAATATACGCAAAGCCGACCGGGGCAAGTGAGGATCTCCAGCCTCCTGTTTGGGGATGCGGCGGAGCCTACCAGAACGCCCAACAATGAGCCGAGGAAATCAGCCGGTCTCGCCGCGTCTCGGCGTGCAGACCTCCAACTCCGCATTCTCTCCCCACACACGAACTTATCTCCTCCACTTCCCAGTCCCGATGCCGTCCCTCTTTGAACTCGCCCGATAGCAATCTTCAGCATGCAGGCAAGCTCGACGCAATCCAATAACAAGCCAGCCAATGTCGAAGCCGAAGCCGACCAGGCGCGCCTATTTCAGTGCAGCACGTGCAAGCGATCCTTCACGAGAGCAGACCATCTCACGCGACATGTGAGAGCGCGTAAGTCATGTCCCCGACTCTTTGGGGTGGCGTGAGAAAGGTTGGGGAGGCTATAGCTATCTCCGATCGCTTTGTTTTGATGACCGACCGAGTCTAAGTGTCTCGTGTATCTGCAACGAAGATTGCGTTCAGATGGTCAGCATCCCTTGTTCGTGATTTACCTAGGAGGTATTTGCACTATTCTACTCTGGAATCGGCTAGAGGGTTCCTTTTTAGTCTACAGCACGCTTGTCATCTAGGAGATTACTACCCCAAAGAGCCGATCCTTTGAGTCATCAAATATCTGTGAATACCACGCTGACTAGGCTCCGAATAGACACAAAGTCCAAGCCGTACATTTGCCCAGTTTGCTCAAAAGGCTTTGCACGGATGTAAGCGTTCCTCTGCCTCATATCCCTCTTCTCTAGTCTCAAGACCCTGACTCGCTACAGAGACTTGCTCAAAAGGCATGTAACGAACCACGATACAGAACCCGCGAATAAGCGACAGAAGCGTGAGATCGCTCGCGACACAAGAGTTGTTCAAGCTTGCGAGGCTTGTTCGCAAAGCCATCTCCGATGTGAAGACGAAAAGCCATGTAGTCGGTGCAAGAAGAAAAAGATACCCTGCAGGGTACCAGAGGCACTTGCTCCGGACGAGAACGAGAACGAGAACGAGAACGAGGTCCACGAGATTGATGCTGTCCATGCGGCACAAGATCTACTAGATCTCTCTCATGGTTTCGATTACCCCCCATCGCTGCCTCCTCACAGTGGAAGTGCCAACCCGTCAATGTCTACGACCTCACAGACTCCGGAGCCATTCTCCAACTCTCAACATCAATTACTGCCAGACTCTAACATTACCAATCATCAGTCAGCCGGTCCTGGGGATTCTGAGACGCACGCACCAATTCTGAGCGACATGCAACCGCTGTCGAACTCAGGCAATGGGCTCATCTCAATGAATCATAATTTTGAAGACAAAAACCATACATCATCCATGGCATTCTTTGATAGCTCGCTGGCCCCATTCGACACCACCCCCGGTCAAAATCCGTTTTTGCCGGATTACTTCCGAAATATGCCACCTTTTGAGTCATTTATGTCTGGTCAGGCTACACCCCGTGGCATCATGGACCTCAGTTTCGATATCGATGTTGGTCTGACTGACCTTGATCTTGGATTGCTTGATCAATACAACTTTCAGGTCCCTTTTGCTGCAGATACACCGTCCACTGATACGCAAGGTATTGACCCTCGTCACTCGGAGACCGATACGACACCCGTGAGGGCGGAAGCCTTCAAGCAGAGCATATGGCGTTACCTCCCCCAGAGTTCCAGAAATCCTAGTGCGGAGCAGGTAAACCTGGCGTTCTCAGATACAGAGCGAGACAACAGTCGGCGCGCGCACATTGCACATCGTCGAGTGATAGCAGAAAAGTGAGTTTCAACCAGCAAGGCAGATGGTACCGTCGCTGACTCAATGCCTTTCTTCGCAGACTTCCTCGTGTCAGCCGCGACCGATTAATGGCCTTGGTACTCGGTACATGCAGCCCAGAAAATGTCAAAAGGATCGCATCGGCTTTTCCTAGTATAGAGCTACTTGATGGGCTTATTCAATACTTCCTCTCTTCGCCGTCTTTGGATGCCCTCATGTGGTTTCACCTTCCAACTTTCTCCCCTTCAAAGTTGAATCCGGAATTGCTAGCTAGTATAGTCTCAGCTGGGGCCGCCACCATTCCCGACGTGTCCCTACGAAAACTTGGATATGCTCTACACGAAGCCTCTAGAATGGGCCAATCTAGATCTTTCGAAGAGGACAACACAGCAATCCGGGATCTTCAACACCTTCAGACCTTCCTTTTGCAGCTTGGAGTGGGTATGTGGAGCGGGATTAGCCGGAAGATGGAGATTGCAGAAAGTTTTCTACAGCCGCTGATAACGATGCTGCGGCGTGGTAGTCGCTACCGCCGATGGACGTGGAAGGAAATATCTCCAGAGCCAGACGAGCAAGGGGCGGCTTTGGAGAGTAAATGGCAGAGTTGGGTAGGCCAGGAGTCATTCCTTCGCCTGATCTATCGCACTTTCGAGTTTGATAGGCACTCTTCACTGGCATTGCTCAAACCACCACTGATTTCCTATGCGGAAATGCAACTCCCGTTACCGAGTGCAAACGCGCTATGGCAGGCTAAAACGGCAGCCAGTTGGAAAGCGGCATACCTGAACATGGCGGCGAAAACGGCGAAGAGGCCTTCAGCGATGGAGTGCTTCCTTAACCTAGAACATCTTTCGCAACATGATCACGCCAGCCTTACCTACCTACACATGATTTGGGGCACGATCTGGGACTACCGTCAGATGTGCACTGTGACGTTGAGGTCAAAGTCAACGTCAAACAACAGCCTCATACTGTCGTCGCGCTACCAAGAGCTCACTAAGCAACTCGAAGACTTCAGGCTTAGCTGCCCGCCCATGACTAAAAGTGTTGAGATAACCCTCGAGATCATGTTGGTTCATCTCAACGCACCCTTGGACGACATTCAGCTCTTTGCGGGTATCGAGGGACAGGAAGAGGCCCGCAGCGCATATCTCGGTCTTCGGGAATGGACGAAGACCCCTGCAGCGCGTCAAGCGTTGTGGCACGCCGGTCAAATCCTGCGCGCAGCGGAGGTACTACCGAAAGCGTTGTTGAGCAACTTCAACGCCATCGCCGTCTACCACGCTGGATTGATACTGTGGTGTTATGGATTTCTCAAACGATCCGCCGCGCCAGAATCCACACAGGTGGACACGTCCGTCATTCTGAATGGCGACGACTCGCTCAGCGCTCGTAAATTCATCACACTGGATCGCGGCATACCTTCGATAAAGATTCGTGGGTCGCACAACCCCACGCAGCTCAACGATGTGTGTGGAGTCATGGACGGATTGATGCATCTGCTCCGGGCACACCATGACGCGTCCGAGCCGTCTCCACCGCTCGTTGGGAACCTGGTGCAGTTGTTGGAAGGGCTACGATCCGCAATTAAATGAGCGGTCCGGAAATGTATATATACTTCAAGTTAACAAAAAGTTGGGCGATGCTAGTTATCGGGGATACTTCAATGGCCGAGGTGCGGTCTTCATATGCGACATGGATACATGCATGGGCGCAAACGTCAAACGACGGGACATCTCAACTAGTAAACATATGGGGTATCGAGCGCACGCGTCTTGAATTTTGCTATCTGCTAGTCCTCCCGTCGACCCAGTAAAGTCTAATCTGGGTGAACAATCTACCGGTTGTCCCTCAACGTACGAAACAGTGGAGTGCACGCACGATTTAGCTTCGCAGACGACAGAGTCACCCTGCATGCGGTCCACACGTGGATGCATCCATTCGGGCCGAAGATCTTCATAACCAAGGGTATGCGCAGCAAAGCAGGGTACACTCAGCATTTATTGAACGTCTTCAAGTGGCGGCAATCCGATGTGATCTGGGCCTGCAATCACTAAACCAAGTCACACGTCCACTTTTCGCTCTTTTGGCCGCATTAGAGGATGGACGCGGTATTGGCTTGCGGACAAGCCTGTCCCCACATTCCGAATTACCCCAGAGCAAGGAAACGGGGCAGGCTGGGGTAAGATGGCTCTGTCCGCGCGTCCAATGACGGGATTAAGAGGCGTCTTGTGTCGCGTCTCATTCGTTGCAGGCGATGTTGTGGGCGAGCACACCGATGCTGGAGTACAGCGGTGATGTATGGTAGTGCGAATTGTATTTAGATCGACTGTAGGGACCATGTTTTAGCAACAGAAATCATTCATTGTGGTTCTCGTCTTTGACCCTGCTCACTTTTCCACTGCGCATTTGCGAGCGTTTGCTGTCGCCATGACTTCGTTGAAGACGGCGTTGAGCCTTTCCAAAGAAGAGGTTAGGAATGCTAGACCCCCTGGAACGGCTACACTGGTTGGTAAGAGACACTGGCAAATCATATCTGTCCATTTTACACTGGCTGATGGGCTTCCGATAGAGCATCTGGAATGGGCGGCTTCACAGACGCAGAAAGAAGAGATTCGTCTCGTGCCTCAGCCCTCGGCCGACCCAGCAGATCCCCTCAATCTGTCCATGTGGCGCAAGCTTGTAATGCTGGCTGTCATGTCGATACACCCGTTCGTGGTGAACTTCACTAGCTCGTCCATATCGAGCGCGTTGCCCATCTATGCATCAACGGGCGTGTTTGGCTTCCCACCGAAGACTTTCTCGCAGCTGACGTACTTTATTGCCGTCAATATTCTCATGCTGGGAGTGTCGAACCTGTGGTGGGTGCCGCTGGCCAATACACTTGGTCGGCGTCCAGTGGTGCTTGGAAGTCTGTTGCTCCTAACTTTCTCGAGCATGTGGGCTGGTTTGGCGACGAGCTTTGACAGTATGTTGGCTGCGAGGCTCTTCATGGGCATCGGGGGTGGGCCTGCCGATGCTGTTAGTCCGGAGGTGGTGGGCGAGATATTCTTCGTTCATCAGCGAGGACGTGCTTTGGTATGTTATCATTCCAAACTCTGCTTGGCCGAGCCGATACTAATAGGCACTTTGTAAAGGCCATCTACACCGTCTTTCTCGCGCTTGGTTCCCTCGTCGGCGCCGTCGCTGGTGGCTACATCGTCACGAGCATGAGCCTATCTTGGCTACACTGGATGAACGTCCTCCTTTCAGCCATCACGTTCGTCCTATGCCTCGTTTTCCAAGCTGAGACGCTCTACAATCGCCCAGTAACGACCGTCACTTTCGACGATGACGACCCAAATAAGCAAACAGTCGAAACCAAAGAGAGAATCACCGTGTCAGACTCTGCAGCAGCATCTTCATACCCTTCATACTCATACCTCCGCTCTCTGAGACTCATCACCTACCAACCCGGTATCTGTAGCAAGTCCATTGCTCCGTTCAAGGTCCTGAGGCTTCCTGGCGTTTGGTTGGTGTCGCTGTGGTATGCTGGCCTTGTAGGACTTATCGTGAGTCAAAAGAATCCATACACAAATGAAAGAAGTTCGCTAACCCCCTATAAGGTAACCATGTCCACAGTTGGCCCTCAGATTGTCGGCGCACCGCCATACCTCTGGGGCAACGGTGTCGGACTGATCAACATTGGTGGCATCATCGGCGCCTTATTCGGCTGTGTGAGTCACACTTTGTTGTCTATCTCTCCTGTGCCTTTGTTAATTGTAGAAAACATTTAGGTCTACACCTACCTGGTCGCCGACTTCACAACCAAGCGCATGGCCAAGAAAGACCTTCACGGCTTCTCTGAACCCGAATCGCGTCTCGTCACCGCTTTGCCCGCCCTGTTCTTCGCTACAGGCGGCGCGCTTATCTTCGGTTTTGTCGCACAAAACCCCTCGCCTACTGGCTGGGTTGGCCTTCAATTCGGGTTTGGTCTCGTCTCTTTCGGGCTGATGCAGGCGCCATCTGTTGGCTTCAACTACCTCATTGAGGCTTATGGAGCACTTGCTGGTGACTGTTTCGTTGCGGTCACGACGGTGAGGGGTATAGTGAGTTTTGCTTGGACATTCTTCGTTGGCGAGTGGGTCACGCATCAAGGTGCTGCAGAACCGTTCGGCATCTTTGGCATGTTGATGGGCTTGTTTGGTTTGCTCACTGTTCCTATGCTCATTTGGGGTAAGAGACTGAGGATATGGACTGCCAAGTGGGTTTCTGAGGACAAGACGGCGTAGTCTATGATGTAATGTTTCATGGTCGTAATGGTCTATACGGCTGGTGTTCTCTCAGTAGCTTGCTATCAAATACATGTTTTGGATACTTGCAATGTTCAATGATGCGAAGAACGTATTGATCGTGGGACATGAAGGACAGAGTGTTGTTTGCTCGCGGGATGTTGATCTCGATATGCTGACTAGCCAATAAGCTCAACAAGGTTAGACCAAGGATAATAACGATGTTGGAATGAAGTTGCCAAGGATGGCAACCAATCTCGATATGGTGCGATAATACAGGATCCTGGAGGTACTCAGCATAGTGACCGGCGCCGAATGCCGCAAGTATATCCCAAAGATGCTGTTCTGCACATTTATTTAGCCCGACATACGTCCGACTTGTTCGACATTTGAACGAAAATTGATTGATAGAAAGTAAACAAAGGTAAGATTCTAAACGCTTCAAACGAACGCCCACCGCCTCAGCCCAGCCCTGATTCCAAAGAAAATTGTTGCACCAAGACATGTCAAGATCGGAATACCATAGAAGCCCAGACCAATCAAGATACCCTGCTCAAAGTATCCAATCGCGATCGATTCCGCGCGCTTCTTCTCCTTGATCTCTTGTGTGGCTTTGCCGAGAAGCTCCGTTGCTGCTTTAGAATCCTTACTCAAGAGAACCTTGGACATCGATGATTGGGAGGTTGGAGCAACGATGTATGCTGGCGAGACACGAGTAAAGTGCTGCGTCGTATACCGCTTCTCGATATCGAAAGATTGCGAGATTGCGGCGGCTGGGCCGAGGAGAAGACGGAAGGGGATGTGGTTTGCAAACGACACGTCTGCGTAGATGAACTGCGAAAGGTACTTGCCGGCCGACGGTGTACCAAAGTGGTAAGCAGCCAACAAGGTAGCCTGGGGGTCCAAGTCCTCGTCAACGAGGCTGATAGCGTGCTCGAGAGACGTGATGGGTGATACGCAGAACACAGGCTGTTGGGATTTTGAGGGTAGAGCCATAAGGTCCGTGAGCTCGACGATGGCGCCATTGTCACCTTGGGTGATGACGTTTACTTTCCATGAATTGCTCTCTGACAGTGTTTGGAAGGTCTCAGCCACTCTTGACGACTTCTTTTGCTCCCTGGCATTCGTCGATCCGTTTGAGATGCCGCCAGCGCCTGCCAAAAAGCGAAGAGAATGCTTGAGGACGTGTTCAAGAAATTCCTTCTTGATGAATTCGTTGACAAGTACCACGTCTGGCGCATACGGTGATGTTCCACCGAACGCGAAGCGTGCTGTCACCAGTTGTTCGGCGGCCGAGGCGAGGTCGGCCGTACGGTCTACAACTGCAACGACTTTGCCCTGGGGGGAAATGTGCTGCGAGTACGTTGGTTGGCTAACTTGCTTTTCTTGAAAGATTTGTAGGCATGCTGAGAGTGGTTCTGAGGGAGGATCGGACGAGATGACGATGAAGGTATCCGACTCGAGCGCTTCGGTAAGTAGCTTCCGGAGTAGAGAGGGAAGAGAGCGAAGATTGTTTTCCAGCTGTATCAAGATTAGTCGCTTGCATTATCAGACTCTTGGGAGAATCTTACCTTCAGCGCGACACAGCTTCCGGCCGCGAGAGCTGCACTCAAGGGGGAGATGGCCGAAAAGAACGGCGTGTGACTCTTTTGGGGCTCGATATATGCGACGCCCCAAGGTTCTCTTCTATCACTGGCATCCTTGCCGTTTTTGATTCTGTATTCAGCCTCCAGCTCCTTCTTCGCATCGATTGAGTTGTAGTGCTCTTTGACTAGATCGAGTACGAGTGCAACCTCGGTAGTCGCTTCTTCATCCGACACGTGCGTATCGTGCTTAATCGCATCTCTGATAGCATTGCTGGTGTTGCGCAGCGCGTCATGCAGGGACTTGAGTTGTTTCTGTCGGAAGAACGCGTTGTGGCAGCGGGTTGAGAGGGCAGTAGCTTGGAGGGTTGCAAGCGCAACTTCTGGGGTAATTGGTGACGACATGAAGAACTTCAATTCTGACAGATCAACGACGATGGAGACGAGAAAGGAGGGGAAATCCAACTGTCGCTATGTAAGATTCAGGAAGCCTTCGGAGCTCCCTTGTACGATTTTCGTACCCAATGGGCCGACAACATCGTGAGAATTGCCGGGTTGAGAGATGCCCCCACATTCCGACTAGAGCGGCTTATCCCCATGCCCCTGCCACAACCTCTCTGCGTCTCCTATGGTCGGGCCCCACGAACCCGCTCTTCCGTCTTACGCTCCTCGAGATTACATCTCATCGATAATACTGTAACTGTCGCGTTTCCATTCCTAGAAGCAACATCATCACTGTCAACATGTCTGTAACCACAACGGCAAACCCCATACACTACCAGTTGGAAGCGGTCCTTGCAGACTACGATCTCCACCACACCGAAGAACACGATCCCAGTTTGAACGCGCACCCAGCCCCAAACTCTTCCTCTTCAGCGCAATCGCAGCAAAACCCAAGCGACTGGCCGACCGACCATCGTCGCGTCCCTGCATACCGCCCTGTGAACACGGAACTTGATCAGAGTGAACGCAGAGTATACCTAAATGGCATTGAGCAGGCGTTTGTGGGAGTGATGTTTACCGGCGTGTTCTTGGAGTCTGTGAGTATTTCGCCTCACCAAAGGAAATTTCAAAGAGGAAAATCCCAGGCTAACAAGCATGCAGACTGTATCAAAGGTTTGGAGAAACTCATTTGGACGAGTATGGAATGTTGGGTATAAGCTTGGTGGAGAGTGGTGAGAAGGCTGCTTGGCGTCGCAAATAGGGGTTCTTCTTGCACTGTATAAAGTGTCCTTGTGTAATTTTGGCAAACTAAGAAAGACAAGTGATATTCTTTTCTGTATACTGGCTGGATTCCCTCTCGTTATGTCGTGAAGTCTTCCAGGCAGTGGAGAAACTGCCAAGGCGACTATAGCTGGCATGCTCGAATGCAGCCCTCCATTTCAGCATGCTAAGCCCAGGCAAACATACTCAGAATGTATGGGGCAATCAAAACATCATTTAGAGAATCCAATGCTTCCAGCCAACTTCAGTCATGCGGACTCGCGGTTTTGTCAAAAAGGAACGTAGGACCCTGGCATGTAGCCCCATACGCACCGTGCAACCTCCCACATTAGACGCGCACCACACCAACGCATCTTAGCCGGCCCTTCTAGTTGCTACGCATCTGCTTTCGTGCGAGTCGAAGCGATATGAACCATTACCCGCGGACACCGAGTCTTCGTTTCCCGCATTTACCTCACTGCGGAAGGCCCACCACCGCGGGAAGTGGAGGGGGGCTATGTGAAGCAGACTACCGAACCTTGGTTGCGACGATGATCAACTGCACCTGTACCACCTTGATCCATTTCTTAAATATTTTGAATCCCTCCCCTCCAAGCAAATTGGGAGTGACCACAGCTATACCTTCCTGTTTGTAACAAGCTTTCTATCGATATTCATCATGGGCTTGACAAACGGCCACCACCCAACCTCAACATCAACAGCCGCAAACCCGCTCAACATCACAATATGCGGTGCCGGCATCGGTGGCTTGAGTGCCGCCATCTTTCTGCGTCAACAAGGCCACACAGTAACCCTCGTTGAAGCCTCGGGCTTCTCCAACGAACTAGGCGCAGCCGTGCATCTGGCATCCAACGCCAACGGTCTGCTGCGACGCATGGGCCTTATTCCAGAAGAAAAGGGTGCTGTGAGCTGCCTGAGAATGTCGCAGTTGTTTCCCAACGGCAAAGAGATGTTTAGCGTCGACCTATCGCGGGATGCGGGGAGGTGGCAGCACCCATGGCAACTAGCGCATCGCGTGAGTCTGCACAGCGAGCTGAGGAGGCTGGCTACCTGCGAAGAAGGAAAAGGAAAACCTGCGGTTCTGAAGCTCAAATCCAGGGTTCTGGATGTCGATCCGAAGGAAGGTGTTGTAACGCTGGAGAGCGGAGAGCGGATCCAGAGCGACGTCGTTGTTGGTGCCGATGGTGTGCATTCCAAGACCAGACCCCGGATTCCTGGGGCTGAAGGCATCAATACTTTCGGCAGTGGGAAGAGTGCGTTCCGCTTCTTGATTCCCAGGCAACGCGCTTTCGATGTGCCCGAGACGAGGAAGTTTGCGGATCAGGATGGCCATCTCATCATGATCTTTGGCCGGGATAGGAGGGTTGTCATATACCCGACGAACGACAATACGCTGCTAAACTTTGTGTGTATCCATCCGACGTCGGAGAGTCAGATCAACCCTGAGGAGGCCGGGAGCAGCGACTGGCAGAACCAAGGTAACATTGGCAAAATGCTGGAGATATACAAAGATTTTGAGCCAGCGATACTCAAGCTGTTGAGCATGGCCGACGAAGAGACGCTCAAGGTTTGGGAGTTGCTGGATATGGAGCAGCTGCCAACTTGGACGCACGAGAAGCTTGCGCTCATAGGTGATGCGGCTCATCCCTTCACACCGCGTAAGTTCATCTTTTTCCTATTCAAGTCATTTCACAAAAAAAAAGGGGGGCCTAACTAATAATCCCTTCAGATCAAGGTCAAGGCGCCGGCCAGGCCATCGAAGACGCTGCCTCCCTCGCAGTCATGCTGCCCCTCGGTACGCCTCTAGAATCCATCCCCGCCCGTCTCAAACTGTACGAAAAGTGCCGGTATGAGCGTGCAACCGTCATCCAGGAGTACTCGCGAGTAGCAGGTAGAGACTTGGGATCCGGCCCACCCATCGACACGATGAAATTCACAAACTACAACTTTGGCCACGACGAATGGCATCATTCAAGCCAAATGCTGCGCAAGTGGGAATGGGAAAATAAGAAGGGCCTGCTCTGGAGGATGCCAACCGCGTTCGGTCCGATGCCGGGGCCACGGCAGGACTTCGCAGGGCGCCCGAGAGATGGATCAAACGCTACGTTCAAGACTGCTAGTATCAAGTTCAAAACCAGTAGGACGGTGTTGCAGAACTTGCTGCCGACTGAGAACCTCAAGTTCGCTGCTGCTGACACAACGGCCTATGCCACCTTTGCTGTTACGCAGCTCGGCAATTTGGATTGGCTAGGTGGCAGGGGATACAACCACTTTGGGCTGTATGTGCACGGCATCCAGTACCAAAAAGCCGACGGGGAGACGGTAGTTGGCACATATCTTCCCGTCTTATTCGAGAACCTGGCGGATCCCATCTTGAGCGGTCGGGAAGAGCTAGGCTTCCCGAAGCTGTACGCCGAGCTCGATCTTAACAAGGCTGACGATAAGTGGGCGTTGGATGCAGGTTGGATGTCATCCAAGTTCTGTCACATGTCACTCTCCGGTTTACAGCAGTCTTCTGCAACAGATGGTGAAGCACCAGCGCTGTCTCCACCACTTCCAAGGGACGATGGTCTGCTGTTTCACAAGTATGTGCCCGCTACTGGCAGCACGGGTAGTAAGGAGCGGGGGCAAGCTGATGTTGAATACACTGCTTTCCTGCCGGGCGTGGAGGATGCGAACACGGTAGAAAAGAAGATCGAGCGGACACTGAGGGCTAGTGCGGCTGAGATCTCTTTTGATGCGCTTGACTGGAAGGCTCTGCCGACGCTGCATCACATTGTCGAGAGACTCCAGGAGGTACCGGTATACAGCATTGTTGACGCGAAGATCGTTGAAGGAACTGGAGTCAGCGATGTAAGCGCAGTACAGAAGCTGCAGTGAGCGCGCTCTGTAGCCAGGTGTATATGTTTCAGCATAGTTTGCATCGGTGATTACAATCAAAGATTCCCACCTATAAACTTGTAATGCCTTTCATTCTCTCATCTACAAAGGTCCGACTCCTACAAATGAGACACGCTTGTCCCGAAGCTATGTATAAATGGGGTATTACCAAGTCCATCTATCGATTTCATCCCAACACCATACTGCCATATCAATGCAAGAAAAAAAGAAAGAAAACATATGAAAAGAAAAGGAAAAAGAGTCAATGCGCGTATATGTGATCGCAAGCCGCAACCTAATGTCCACCAGGGACCATGTCGTCCCCAGAATCGGGAAACATGGAATCTGAACTGGGATGTTGAGGCCGCTTCTGAACATCTTTGATAGCTTCGCTGTGAGATGTAACCGATCCTGTCTCCATCTTCATGCCCCCCGGTAGTTTCGGGACTCTGGTGATGCCTGAAGAAGGTGAGAATGACCAAGAGCGTGCCTCCTCTTCAGGACAATCTTCACCTGTCTCCACATCAGTCCCAAGCTTTATTAATCAAATCTTTAAAACAGAGGGACTGCCAGTGAAGTAGGCAGGGCAAGAACTACGCACTCGCCACGCCTAAACCCTCGCAAAGCCTCTTCCTCCATTGTCCACAAACATCTTCAAACCCCTCCAAGACGTTCGCACAAGCGCGTTTTGCCTCCCTCTCTTTGAGTCGCCGATTCCAGTCACCGTGCTCAATGTATTCCTGCGCCTCCTTTGTCCTCTCGTTCTCGCGTTTCCAGTCTTGCAGCTGTTCTTTGCTGACTTTCAGTCTCCTCGTAGCGTTCGCCGTGGTCTGTCGAGACATGTGTAGAGTGTCGCTAACGTTTGCCAGGTGTTGCAGAAGCTCGCGACTTGAGTGTGTAAGGTGGGAGAGCGCGACGAGTGGCTCGGCAGAGGGGTGAGGAAGTAGCTCCAAAGTTGATTGTATGATTGGAAGGAGTTCCTCAATTGTTTCGGGATCGGGAATGATGGGCCGTGGGCCGGAGAAGGATGCGGCGAGGGATGTGAGGGTGCGAGATTGATGGGTCAGATGCGTCGTCAGGGCATCATGGGCCGTTTTAAGCCTGGTTTCTGTCAGTAAATTGTTGGGGGGGGGGGGGGGGGTTGGATGCGCAGATCAGGTAAGAGGTGTTTGTGCAGCGTCGCGGCAATTTACCCCTTGGGGGTCGCCATGATGAGCCAAAGATGATTCTCGAGCCGCATCGTGGCTTAAGCCGGGTCGAAATTTGACGCTGCCTGGTGTGGTGGAAGAAATTGGACGTACCTTGTTGCCCCGTTCTCTATAGCAATTTGGCTGCCCAGGTCCCGTAATTGCTCCGTGACCCTCTTGACAACCTCGTCTGAGGCGCTGCCGTTCTCTTCCATGCCACGCCGCGCCAGACTTTCAATGGCGGCCATTCGCGATTCCAGGGCCGGAGAGATGCCTTCGTTCTCCAGGTCCGAGTCGTCGCCATAATCGGAGCCGTCATACAGCGACCGTTGCCTGGCGTGCTTCTTTGTCTTTACGGCAGACGCCGGGCTCAGGCGGGCTGGCGAAGAGTCCTGCATAGCAACCCCGCTATCACGTACGCCGTTGATGCTGGCTGTGCTAGCGACGCCGTACGAGCCGTCATGCTCCACGGCTGTTCCGATGTCTGCCAGGTCGTCTTGCGACCCGTCTATCTCGTCGCCATAGTCGCCGTCCAAGGCCTCGTCGTCGTCGTCGTCGTCCCAGACCTCGCCCAGCTCGTCGGCCAGGTTTCCCAGGCCATTGTCGTCTCCTCCTCCGTCGAAGTGGTGGGCGGGGTTGTCGTCAAAGTCGTGCGACGAGCGCGGGGTTATGGGCGAGTAGCCGGACGAGCGTCGATTCAAGGATTGGCGCCTGGAAGAGGTGTTGTATGACATGTCCAGGCTCGAGGGGTGTCGACGGTGGGAGGATACGGGGCGATGAGTCGGTGTGTCTGGTGGAGAAGACATGGTGCTATGGCTGTACTAAGGCGAGTGGAAATGCGCCGAGCGCGTCCGAGGATCGTGAAGTCGCTGGTCGAGGAAAGGCGGTCCGCATTAGGAGAGCCCCAGTCGGGGATCTACCGGGACGAAACAAGGGAGCGCAATGCGCCTTTGCCTCACAGCGCCCTCAGCCGTGGGCAAGACGTGGCCCAATCTCCGCAAGCAGAAGGCTGTCCGAGCAACCAGACGCTCGTGTTGGTCACAAAGAAATACACGTGGCGGGGTAGCGGCGTCTGCACAATTACTTTGCCCCTAAACGTGAAGCTGCGGGCTCGGCTGCGGTAATGCGCCTCGCTGCAAGGCACGGCGGCGTGCGGGCGAGCGAGGGTGCGTGGCTTGTGGCGCTTAGCGATATATACAAAGCGAGCAGCGAGCGACGAGCGCAATCTGCCAAAATCGATAGTCGAGCTTGTGTCAAAGTCCGTCAGAACCTACACGCACGGTGTTTGTTGACGCTTGTCTTGTTGCCATGTTAGGCATTAGCCTGCCAGAAAGACCCTTTTTTTCGTGAAATTGCGCCAACTATGGGTATCCTTGTCCTGAGCCTTCGCCCAAGTGTGGCTGTCATGGCAAAACTACGCGCT
Source organism: Stemphylium lycopersici (assembly GCA_003268315.1). Taxonomy (NCBI): domain Eukaryota; kingdom Fungi; phylum Ascomycota; class Dothideomycetes; order Pleosporales; family Pleosporaceae; genus Stemphylium; species Stemphylium lycopersici. The sequence continues at coordinate 234,660 of QGDG01000020.1, forward strand.
CGTCTCTACCCCATCATGTAGGAAAATAGCTCAATGGGCGTCACGGAGAGTATAGTGGTGCGATTGCCGGCTTCAGCATAGTATTCCGAGATCCAGACACCCTCATAGCCATCCTACACCCATTCTCTCGTCCTTTTTTCTTTGTACCATCATAATCCCAAAAACACTATCGTGAAGCACATGGGTATCGCGTGTGATCATCCTAAGCCGGGCCAGATCCACGCTCACATACCCCCCCAAACGCCTTGTCATCAGCCGTACCATGCTTCTGCAAAGTATCGACGTGTAGCCACCCATGGAAACAAAGCCCAAACAACGCCGGTAATGCCCTCGTAATGCCTGTGTAATGCCGCTGAAACAGATATCGGGTATGCGTGCAGCTACTGCGCCGGCTTGGTCTGGTCGAGGCTTGCTAGCTGCTTCTTGAGTTGCGTGAAGAAGTCTTGCCCGGTCGGCATAAGGTGCGGTATGGTGCCTGCTTCGAATCAGTACGATCCCAAATATTTGCCCGAACAGCCTTACCACCTTTGCCCCACGCGCCGCTGCTCCTGTTCGACACCGAGTCACCCGACACCTTGTGGTACACCGTTGGTTGATCTACAAGGAAAATCTTAGTATTGTCCATGCCATGTGCGCGCATCTTGGGAGCCTCGTACTAGCAGTGCTCTCGAGGTATTCTAGCACTTTGTCAGCCCAGCTCTTCAGAGTCGCAATATGTATTTCGCCATGCTCAGACGCAACAGCGCTCTGGGGACGTACTCTTCTTCAGGAAATTCTTGACCTCGTTCGCGTTAAAGTCCTTTACGGGAACGTGGTTCTCGGGCTGCGCTTGAGCAGGTGCAGCCGGCGCAGGGCCCGCTGCTTTTCCTTGCTTGGCTCCCCAGACATTCCCCGTGGGCGGCGGCATAGCCTGCTGCCGTCCACTATCCTTGGTGGGGGTGCTTGCGCCCGAGTTGCGGTTGCCTTGACCCTGCCGTCGCCAGCTTTGCAATTGTTAGCAAGCTGTACAAATAAATGCGCATGCGCCTTGCCCTAAACATACCGGTTTTCGCCTGGGCCACTCATTTTGGGATATAGAAATGGTGGAGGCGAGGAGGGGTCGAGTGGGAGATATAAAATGCTGGAAGCTCTCCAATCGCTCTTGCAGCGCGCGAACTGTGTCTGTGCTGCATCAACTAGCCCAATAGGAATGCCGGGTGGAATGACAACTGTGCCCTCTTTCGACCAGCTCACCAATGCTAGCCGCTTCCAGAGCGACTTGAAGTCTATTCACAGCCATTAAGGAACGAGTGGATGGGGATTTTTGGAGCCGACTAATCCGCGCCGATGTGTTGTACATCACGTGCCGCATCCTCCAATGGAAACAGCTACCGGACGTTGTGGGGATACGCTAGTAGCAGGGTTCTTAACACCACCATGGGCGCACAGTAGCAGACCTTATTGAGTGGACGACCTGTTGGTGCCCCTTCTTCTCACTGTTGCTGCTTTGACTGGTGACCCACCTGGGAACTATGACGGCATGAATTGAGAAGTGCCACACCCTGTACATCGTCATCCTGGGCTCCAAGAGGCTCGACACCGTCACTGGCTCCGTTCAAGAAGAGGACACCTTGTCTCCACGATATGCAACCATGCGGCCTTGTCGAAAAAGAAAGGTGGCTTGCCGAAATATCGCCCGAGTGCCGTCACCGACTTTTGCTCGTTCCAAGGATCTCAGAACAACACAGGGGCCTCGAAGTACTGCCGTCTGGGAAGATCATTTCTGGAAGAAACAAGGCAATACATCTCATTACTAATCTCGTCAGTAGTATCTAGAGACCGTAGCAAGCCCTTAGTCTACAGCAGGATCGCATCTCCCATTCGACACCTCCACCACCCACATGTCTTCAGTGAACCAAGTCGGAAAAGCAGCAGGCTCAGAAGCGAGTTGTTTGCAATGCCCATAGTTCTGGGGTGTGACAACAAATACAAAGCGAAACTTGATCATGCGAGCAAAGGGCCGAAGATGGATACCAATCTCACCCCAGAAGCTCGCAACAGCAAAAGGGTCATCCTTGACCGACGTGTCCAATAACAAACGAACGACTACGGTAGAATCATAATGTAGCTGTCTCATCGTGCGTTCATAGAAAGCGCGGAACGCAGCGCCGTCCTTAATCGGACTGCCCGGCGGAAGCTTGGTGGAGGACAAATCCTCGATACGAAGTTTGGACACTACGGAACCGCAAAATAACCACGGCAAGAGAAGCTCAGTCGGATTTCCATCATCTTCAACATCCGCGGCGCGACCCTCGCTGATCAACTGGAGCACATGCCTGGTATAGTAGAGGCTGACGTCGTACTTTGATGGGCAGGCACGAACGGTAAACGTTAGAGGCTGGGATAGGCGACCCGGACGTCCGCGAAGAATCGACGTCGCTTCGTTCGATACCAATCTGCAGGTCTGGAGTATGGCCAAGTCGAGCTCGTCGACATAGATATTAGCCCCTCTAAGAGGAAGTCTTTGGTGTCTGAAGCCTGAGAGGCTGTCGTATACCATCAACCGTAGTTCCTTTGGGAGCCTCAGAAATGGATGGAAATCGGCATGGCTTCCAGAAGTAAGCGGTTACACAATATGTGGCTTATGATGTCGCAAACTTACGATTTCGGATCCGTTTCATTTGAGCCTTGCATCGCCACGGGCTTTGAGCGACCTGCTGTTACAATGCGTTTGGTAGTTTTGGCTACCGCACATAGCTTCTTCGGTAAAGGCATGCGATAACTTCGATGCGGATATGGCAATCGCGGATGGAGATACCGACAGGGCACGGTACATGTAAGATAGCGCAAGTAACAGGTGCTTTGCCCATTGATTGATTGCTGCGCAATTCTTTCAATACCCCCAGAGAGCTGCAATATGTCAATCTCTGTATTGACAGACAAAGTAGAGTGACAGGAAGTGTGGCAATTGGACGTGTTTTTCGATGCTTCAATCCTGGTGCTTCCCTATATCAAGACCTTATCTCGTCACCCTCCTGTCCACGAGCCACTCCGTGTGTCTTGTCATAGACGTCTCGAGTCTACAGAGGACATCCTTGATACTACCCAACATCTCTTTAGCATGCATTGTTACCACGAGCGAACCCGATCCACCAGTACCCCTCACCTGTTTGTGAATACCGAAAGCATGGAACAGCCAATAATGGCTTTTATCGGTGATGTGCAGTAGTAATAGTAAGATTGAGAGACGATCACTGCAGGTAGCGACAGTGGACAAAGCAGACTTCCTAATGCCATGATCAACCCACTACGCCTTGCACTACAGGTTGCTTTTTCTCTTTGACAATGGGTATCTCTTCCTCATAAACTTCCTCTACTTGCGCATTGGGAAAGGCCCTACGCAGTTCTTCACCCAAATAGCGGATGCCCCAGTCTTCTGCCTGTCGATGTCCAACGCAAGCTACCGACATGCCCATCGCTTTCGCGGCGTCTAGCCCACTCACCCGCGGTTGTCCAGTCAGATATAGCACATGCCTACAGTCATCGCCTGGCCCTAGCCATCCTTGTTCTTTCGCCATTTCCACCACGCGATGTACCTCTCCTTCGTTGAACGCATTCATGATCGCGACAATGCGCACTTCGTCGGACAAGCCCGCATACGCCAGTTCGGAGACGCCAAATTCCCCTTGTATACAGCTCATGAGCGCTTCCAATGTTATGAAGGTTTGGCCAATGCTCCCAATTTTCCTCTCCGGGTCTCCCTTGTATCCTTGCACACAAAGGCAGTCGGTGGTGTTCATGCCCAGTCGTTCCGCCAGAGCCGTATTCCAACCCACAGTGAGTATCTCATCGAAGGACGTATGGCTCGAGAGAACAAGTGTGCCTTTGCGCACGCTGCGCCGATCGAGATTGAAGGGTCGATGGAGGAAGCAGAGCGTTCGCGGCGGTCGAGGATAGATTTGCGGAAACAGCGCCGGCGAGCCTGTGCTACTCTCATCTGGAGGTTGGCCGACCAGAGAGTACACACCCGGTGTTGGAGTGACGCTGAGAACAATCTGCTCTACGACAGCGGTCTCAGGGTCGTAGCGAGGATTTCTAGGGACGTGATAAAGGCGCTGGACATCATTTTCCTTCAACGGCAGATATGTCTCGATAAAGCGCGTAACGGCCGCATGTGTAGCTTTTTTCGGTTTCGACATGGAGAGAAACGAGGCTAGTAATCTGTTCATTAGTAGCGATCAAACAACTCTTTTGCGAGCTTTGCGGCCTTTGGCTTCCTATACGTCATCATATCTTCCAACGGTGAACCGTTGAGTAGTCAGGCCCCGCAACCGGCCTTCGCGTCGCATATCGCGTTCATCATGGTCGGTCCATGGTGAAGTTTTTTTTTTTTGAAAAGATTGCGCGTCGTGAGAGACTGGTGAGCATGTTGAAAGCCTCAACAGCAATCATGCTTGGAGGCCTTCCCGAGGTCAATTAAACACGGCTAGACTATATACAGCATAGCGTCAAAGTCACCTTCGCCTCTGAACCAAGACCACCTTGCCATACATCGGAATTCAGGCAGGCTAAGGAAAGAGGTAGTGTAGACCACCTACGGAATCAACAGGTCTCGTGCAGGGCTTCTTGCTCAGCGTTTGCACCTCTCATGACTATTGCCATTGTCTTGACTAAGTGCATTGTTTCCCGCGGCTTCTCTATCTTTCGGTCCAAGTTCCGACCATCAACCAGTCATACGTCCTTCGTATTTCCACCTCGCTCTCTCTTGCCCCAATTTCACCATCTCGCAACCATGGGCGCCGCTACAGCACCTGCACCTGCCATTGTAGGCGCACTTCAATGCCAAAAGAACTCTTATCTCCAAACTCTTGAGACCGAGGTCGTATCCTGCGAGGAATTTGTGCCGCCAAAATCATCACAGCAAGACGGCAAGTCCAAGACCAAGAAGTCGACAGACCCAACCAAGGGGCTTGAGAAATGTGATGCAGCAACAAACAAAACCTGGCTGATCGAGCTCGCGGATTCCGTCCTATTCCCTGAAGGCGGCGGACAACACACCGACTACGGTGTCCTTACTCCATTGAAAGATGAGAGCAAACAAGAGATACCGATACGGAGTATTCAGCGTCATGGTCTCCGTTGCATACACTTCTCGCCTACACCTCTCGAGCCGGGTACACCTGTGCGGCAAACCGTCGATTACGCCCGGCGTTGGGACTTGATGCAGCAGCATACCGGCCAGCACCTTCTCTCTGCTGTAATGGATGGCATGGACCTACCCACCCTAGGATGGAGCATGGGTCAGCCAGGTGAGATGAACTACGTCGAACTGCCACGGAAACCAACAGAGGACGAATTGCAGAAGATACAAACGGAGTGCAACGCGAAGATTAGACAGAGTATACCGATTACGGTAGAGACGCCTGAGGGCAAGGGAAGTGATAGCCTTCCTGGAGACTATGACAGAGAAAAGGGCATTGTGAGGTTTATCAAGATTGGCGACATGGACTACAATGCCTGCTGCGGAACGCACCTTCAAAACTCGTCGCACATTAACGTAATCTTACTACATCACATACAGTCCGTGCGAGGCACGAATGGCCGACTCTTCTTCACAGCAGGCGACCGCGCCATCAAGATGGCAACGGAGTCCATCACAGGTCTTCGCTCGATCGCCGTTTCGCTATCCTCGGGTTCAGCACCATCTGATGTCGCAGCCGGTGTACAAAGAATGGCCGACCAGGTCTCCGAAGCGCGAAAGAAAGAGAAGAAACTGCTTGCAGAGATTGCATCTTTCCAAGGCGAACGCATCAAAAACTACCTTCAAACCCATGAATCAGCATTCTTGCACCGCGCAATCGACGGCCTGGACTTTATCAACCTCGTCCTCTTTGAGATCAAAGACACAGTCAAAGAGCGAGACGCCGTCGTGATATTGTGTTCGGGAGAGGTCAAAACATCTGGATCGCTGGTCGTATTCGGGAAGCCGGAGTTAGTAGAGAAAATGGCGGCGAAGGTCAAGGAAGCTGTGAGTACAGCAAAGGGTGGCGGTAAGGGTGAGAAGTGGCAGGGAAAGATTACAGAGTGGCAAAAAGGAGAGGTCGAGGCTCTGAAAGATGCGGTCGCTACGCAATAGATGCTATAGATGATGGTCTATGTACAAGAATAGTGTATAAATGAAACAGAAACTGGGTATCAAGTGACAGTGAGAGATGCAAGCTTCTGCCGATGTAGCAGACAACATGCAAAAAAGGCGTTTGTACACGGGGGAAAGGGGAAGTGTTTGGACTGCTCGGGAAACAGGAGGGTGGAAGCGAACAAAGAACGGTGTATTTACGAAGCAGTCCAGCGCGTGGAATGTCATTCGGTTCAAACGCTGTAAACCTTGACAGAGTTGACAAGCCAGTAGGTCTATTAATTGTCAGCAAGATATCCGACATCTCCTCCTAGTAACTTTACTCACATCACTAAAGCTCTGCGGCTGGTTCGCAACGTAGGCATTGCAGCTAGGGTTAATCTGCGCACAGCTCGTGGAGCCCCACACACCTCCGGCCCAGTCCCCACAGAACGTGATGTCAAAGACGATATTCATATCGCGGAACCTGGCATTGAAGTCACAGCCTCCATTACCAAAGTTGGCAATCGGTTTACCCCACGTTGCGGGGTCTGGGTTTCCGCTCTTGATGTTCGCGGGGACGTTGCGGGTCGCAAAGTACCATACTTGGATGCCGGAGCTGGTCCAGAGGGTGGCGTAGACGCCGCCGCCGTTAGCGTTGAAGGGCGTGCCGTATGTCACGGGGCTGTCGGCTGAGATGCCGCAGCCGTTGAAACCTCCGCCTGCACCGCAGTCGCCGGCGAGACGACGACCAGTTTCTCCGCCTGGGCCGACGCCTGGGTTGCAGCCGGGAGAGGTGTGAAGGGTGACTTGGTTTGTGTTGGCGAGGTGGACGCCTTCGTAAATGTCGATTTCGCCTTGGTTGGGCCAGTTGGGGCCTACCATCCAGCTTCGAGGGGGTGTTAGCTCATGAATATGTTGGGAGTGTGGTGGTGACATACAAGGCGGGCCAGGAGCCACACGCACTACCGGGGACGTGTGCAAAGTCTGCAATGACGAGTGCGCGGTTGTAGGCCTTCTTGCTCTGCACTCGGACACTCTTTCGTCCTGGTCCGTTTGGATCGAGGTGAGACGTGGAATCTACGCCCATGTACACTTGACCGTTCTGCGACTTCATCAAGCCAAGCTGTTGCGCTTGCTGAGCATTGACATAGTCGACAAAGCCATCTACCTCTCACGTTAGGTAAGATTGGTAGAGTTTTCCGGTATGTAAACTTACGTGTAGGATCAGCGATATCCTGGACATCGAACTTGCTATTCCAGTTACTCGCATCATACGTATCGATCAAATTATAGGCCGCCGAAGCCTGGAAATCTTTCGGAGACGAGTAAACAGTAGAGTTGCCGTACGGCCAGGCACCCGGACCGGCAGGCAATGCCGTGGCACCGTGCCAGAGAAGTGGTAAGGAAACGAGAAGTGATTTGAAAGACATTGTGCCAGATGTGTATATTGAAAGTCTGGGTTGTATAGTCGTACAGATATGAAAACCAGGTTCGTACCCGTACACTTATAGTTACGCATCATCATCTCGCATGCTCCTATCCCCACCCCCTGGTAGAAGACCAAAGACCCATTCGTCTTGGTCTGCTGCCCTTGGCAGAAAAGAAAACTCCATGTCGTCGAGATTGCGTGACCTGCTGGCTTTTCCACTTCATCTAAACGATTGGCCACGGTAGTCGAAATAGGACAAAGAGCCTCGCGATGTTGCAACATAGCGAGCGAGGAAGGCGCAAGGTTTGAACGGTTCGCCGGAGATTCTCCCAGTCGAGCAGTTGGAAATTGTCCTTAGTTCAACGTGGGCAGGCCGCATGATGAAGGTCTAGACACCGGTTAGCCTCGTGGTAGGAGTAGCGGCGGCTAGCTTTGGGTGGTGTTTGATGGTTTCAGTAGTTTTGCTGGTGAGGTCGCTTGCCGGCTTCTGAGTGGTCGGCATATCTCGCCTTCTTATTAAACTGATCTTGTCTCCGCGGATCGCATTGATGCGCGACAGCCGAGCATGGGAATAACAAAGGTGATCTTCAGGAGATGGAAATGAGTCGCTCATAACTGGGCGTAGGTGCTCCGTAGACCGTTGCCCTGGTGCTGAGGTTCGTCCCGTCGTTCATTTTGGAGATAGCGCGTTGCCCTGCGGCTGCTTCCTTTCCTCTATCCCAAGGTCCACTTTCGCTTGTCGGCCTGAGAGCGCGACTATGGCGATGGATCATGCTGTATCTGTTGTTAGACAAACGTTGAAGAAAGGCAATGAGTGGTGTTTTGGATGTTGTACTAACCCCGCATTGTTTACTCCCATGGCTTGTGCATCTGATGTTCCTGGTCACACTGGCCGAGCTTCACACCACACAAGATCTTTCCAGCAGCGCATCCATCGGTAATGCAGCCTCGACCCCGGATTTCCGTTGCATGCGGAGAGCTCGCGTGGCTTGGTGTTGCGTTGCTTAGAATGACAAAAGTCCCGGAGTGCCCCGACGATGTGGTCTCCTGTTACAGAATCCTCACCGCTGCACATGCGCGATGTGTCTTCGTTAATACAGTAACACCAATCAGACCTAGTAAGAATAACACATAGAGTCATTCCTCAGGACGAGGGTGTATGTTGCGTTGGTTGCAGCCGCGTGGAGCGCGACGCATGGGGACTCGCACGCAAACGGTGAGGTCGTTTTTCAATGCGCATAGCAGGAACCATCATAGACTGTGTTTGTGACCTGTATTCATCATTTACTTCGGATTTTCTGTTGAACATCTTGTATTGTAAACACAAATCTTCTCGAGGTTGGGGTGACGATCAGGTCTGTGTATCGAAGGGCCAAGCGTGAAGCGTCCCCAGACACAGCTCGGGAACAAAGAAACGGCAACGCCTTGGGATTCGTTTGTAGTGCTCGTGCTACCCTTTCCTCTTAAATATGACTGTGATGATGGTACTGACTACTGAGAGCTGTCATCATGCTGTCGTTGTTGCCCAGTCAGTCGTTAAGGACACGGCTGGTTACGACATTGACGCATCTTCATTTGGCTCCACGAAGTGAAGCTGCCAAAACCTTGCGAGTCGTAGGAGCCTCGAGGCTTAAATATCATTATTTTATATAGTAGTCTCGTTTGAATAGTCATGCTACTAGTAGGCAGTCGAGCACCTTACAGCTAGCTTGCGCTAGTCCCAAACAGCGCCACTGCCTTGGGAAGCATTTCCAGTCGTTGGGTTCTCGACGTAAAGAATCATCACATTCTTAGATAGCTGCGTTAAATCTTCTCATACTGTGGAAGCGACACCATTGGGTCTTGGCACCGCATAGCCATATTTCAAGCACTGATATCCATGCTTCTCCACCAAACCCTCTCCTCATCGAAAGCGTCGATTATCTTGTTTGGGTAAACAGCTCCAAATGCTCAGTAGTCTTTTCTCAAACTCGCCGAACATATGTGAATGTATTTGATATGTCAACGAGACTTCCTACACACTATACTTGAGCACTAGTTTTCCCTGACGTCTTTCCCCTTATCTCGAGGTCTTTCACAAGTCTAGTTGTCGTTCACTATGCGTCAATTCTTATCGCTACAACACAACGCCGTTTGTTCAGTCACTACTTCAGCACTGTTTGTCATGTTTTCACGGCGTCTCGATGTCCCACTGTGGACTCATGTATTCACAACGGTCTGCGACTGCTACAGCTCACGCTGGGTGCACAATGACTGTCCCTATAGTATATGTAGAGTTTCCTACCGAAGAAGAACTTCATTACAACGAGATTGCAGAGCAACTGGAGAGAACAACCTCAACCACGACCTTGAGCAACGGCAGAAGCAACTTTGACGAGCCAGAACCGATCTTACCGCCACTCGAAGACAACGGTAAAGGATCTCCTTGAGTATCACCAACTTCGGCACTGCACCTCAGGGCAAGATGTCTACCACATCAAATTTAACTGGGAACCTCCGATTCGGCTTGATCTTCACATTTCTGTTGATCGGCTGGCTGTCATGGCTTTACCTAATCGAGGATAACCCAGAACCTCTTCCACCATCAACTTCGAAGAGCTTTATCAATTTCTTCATGCAGGTATACGGGCTTGTCTATACCACTTGGATCGGGCGCCTCTACTTCAACAATGAGCCTGTCTCAGATCGTGCTTCAAAGCCGGTTAGAGCAGGGCTTTTCTTTCATCTTGTACCAATGCTTTGCCTCCTGGCTACGAATTCCAAGCTGGAGACGGCCAAAGACTCCGGTCTCGTCCTTTTCAGTGCGCTGATCACATTTCGGTACTGGCGTACTCTAGTGAGCTGGTACTTCTGGACACAATACCAGATCACTCCTTCGCGCGGCGAGGGCGAGGATGACTTTCTGCCGTCAGACTGCACAGTCATTGTGCCAACAGTTGGACCAGTAGAAAACTCTGTTTTTGATGACATGGTAAAGGGCATATTGATGAATAGACCTAAGTGCCTTATCTTCTCCACCAACAAGGAAGTAGCACAGATTGCGACTCGGTCTAGGGTTGAACTGGTAAAGAACGCCATGATCCAGGACCGACAGTACCCGGGTGATGTAACAGAGATCGTGTACGAGAACGCCAATTTCTCCAACAAGCGCAGACAAGTCGTTCACGGGTTTAACATGGTCCGTACAGACATCTTAGCTATGGCCGACGATACTGCCATCTGGCACCCAAAGTTTTTACAAGCAACTCTGCCAGCGTTCAACGACAAAGACGTTGGCCTCGTTGGAACGCGCAAGTGGGTTAATCGCATTGCTGACCAGAACGGCTCGCACTTTGCTAGAATCTGGAACATGATAGGAGCGCTCTATCTTGTCCGTCACAACTGGGAGATTCGTGCATCAAATACCGCCGACGGGGGAGTATTTTGCGTATCCGGTCGATCCAGCCTCATTCGATCATCGATCATCCAGCGCGAGGATTTTGCGGAAGCTTTCACAAATGAGTACGCTGGTGAATTCGTCTACACATGGCTCAATAGCCTTGCCACGTACTGCGGGCTCTTCCGTTCGATGTTGACGTATCTATTGAACAGCCAAGGTCTTTGTCCCAAAGGCTTTGGTCCTCTCAACGCGGACGATGATAACTTCGTCACTCGTTGGGTTATTAATCGGGGGTTTAACATCAAGATCCAATACTCTCCAGAGGCGACGATGATGACTGTTTTAGGTCAAACAAAACCGAAGCTGAAATTTCTCGACCAATGCCGGCGCTGGGCCCGTACAACCTTTCGTCAAAACCCAGTGGCGCTTTTTATCGACTGCACTCTCTGGTCTAAATGGCCCCTCACTGTATGGACAACATACTTTCCATGGATGTATAATGCTGCATTGTTCTGGGACAGTATGTCAATCTGGAGCTTTACGAAGACCGGATTCTACAACGGCTCCTCGTACTACCGGCTTTGGCTTGTGCTTCTCATCCTTCTGATCCTGTCGACAAAGCTGATCAAGACATACGCTTGGTTCCAAGAGCACCCTGAGGATCGAAAGTATATACCTTTCATACCTGTCTTCTCCTACTTCCATTCCTTTGTCAAAACCGTTGCAGCCGTTAGTTGGTTCGATAATAGCTGGTCTGGGCGAGACCTAACCAAAGAGCCCACAATGAACCAACAAACGGTCGCTACAGAAGATTAGTTGAACCATCTCCAGCTTCGCCCGCGTAACTAGCTGTTTGTACACAACATTCTTGCTACTGGCGAAAGCGTGTTCACTTTCCAGAATAGATACGGGAGGTGCGAGCGAGGCCCCAGGGCAGTGCGCGGTCGGCCTGATTGGGCGAAAGGCATACCCCCCAACTTTCACTCGGAGTTTTCATTTTCATGTGTACGGCGCAGATAGTAGAATGTTTCCTTTAGCGTTGCTGGTTGCATTTTCGATACCCATGGGCGTAGTCTGGTGCAATCTAGATCATAGTGGATCGATGGATCTAGATTCTATGAATACCGTTTTCCTTTTCCTGACCACGCGACGAAACCTCCGCTTCTTTTCTCAACGCCTTGCAGGCGTGATTTGCTGTGACTCTGATGAAATTATGGTGATGTTGTGGTCTAGACCCGGATTCCGAAGAGCTGACGATGAGATTGGAGATCCGGGATTGTTAATTTAAGAAACGCGTTGGTGCTGTCGGCGACAACACGTGTCTGATACTGATGCCAATCTTGTGAGGGGGAAGCGAGGAGCCTGGGTGCGTTCCAAAATAGCCACGTTGAAGAACAGCGTCGACGCAGGCGTGAGCGAATGGGAATTCACCAAAGACATGGATAGCACCTTCCCACGCTTGCGGTGCCGAGCGAGTATGAAGGCAACCTACTCAGTGCGCAAGAATTGCCAGCCCCTCTGATAGTAGACTTGAGTAAACCCGAGATATCATCCAAGCTGGCTATGTCTTGCCTTTGAGTTTCCAGGCAACGTCGTTGATATAGAGTACCGTCTACTGTGAAATGGCTTTCAAGCACTAGGTGCAATTGCCTCATTTGTACCTTCCTCCGCTTCAGCTGAAGCCAACCGAGCCCGAGGAGATGGATACTTCTTGATCCATCTGTGCTTTATTTCAACCTCATATTACAGTTACTTCAGCATTGTGCTTCGAGTGTTCTCGGTTGAGAAGGAAGCAACTATATCAACATCGTTTGTCACTGTCCTTCAGTACCCAACAGGGCATATCTGCCTGACGCGGCACGGGACGGACGGACTCGCGCATCCTACTGTCGGCCCCCAAATTAAGCGCATAGGACCACGTCCTTACTGCTCACAAAGTAGTGCCACGATGGGCGAAACCTTACCGAATAGTCGCCGAATCATGACCTCCATCCTGCATGCCCCCCCCCCCCAAGAAGCGCGATATTGTTGGAATGCGCCCCGGTACCCCGGACCCTGAAAGCCCAAGCCTTATCACCAACTTATGGTATGGCGCGCGCATACGGGAGGATGTCGATATGCCGCTCAGGGCATTGGGGCAGGACTGGGGTAAGCGAAATATTGGGGGCCAGAATGAGCACGACAAGATATGCTTTCGAACAAGTGTGCGCGCCAGCGCCAGCCCTTGGCGCCATAGTGTCCCTCAGGACCCCAGTAGTGTTTGAGAACGGTAAGGGTGGACTGTGCAGTCGCTACTATCTTGCGCCCCCACAAGTCCCTTCGGTCCTGCGTGCAGGAGTAGAGCTGCTTGCTTTTAATCACCTGCTAGGTGGTCTTGAGATCGCAGGGTCTGCTCGGCCCAGGCCTTCGGTCTTTGCTCTTGCCGCCATGAATTGCTGTTGGTCAGTGGCACCGTGCGCAAGCAGGCAGCGGCTCCAGCCAGCCTTCGGAAACGAGGTGTAATTCTACGCCTCGCCGCCGGTAAGCAGACATTCGGTACTCCGGTACCACAAGCGTGCACGAGACTTAGAGGCTATAGTCAAGGCTATCAGCGTCCTCATGGATCTCGCTGCGACGAGCAATCATTGGGCATAGTCATGAAGATTAGGTTACAGGTTACACTCCGAGCAAGCTGCAGGCCGACGAGATCGCGCACATGTCGTCGCGGATCCTAATCTAATGGGGACTTATGTCAACTGGGGTTAGGCACCCCGCCAGCGATCGAGCACGATGGGCAAAGACTAATGTTCAGAAGTAATGATGGCAAGGCAGCCAACCATGCGCAGTCTGCGGGACGGCTGGGATGATCATGAGGCTCTGTTACCGAGGACGAGTCCAGCATCCAAAGCCACATTCTGGGATTTGGTGACCGAAGGGTATGTGCGGGATCCTTTGGAAAAATGCGTACTCCCTCTCAGAATCCTTGTTTATTCTCGGCCCGTCATATGTCTCGCGTCCTAGGATGGTATGGTATCGCTCATGGTGCGCGGGAAGGATCAGCTATCCAGCTGGCCGGTGTTTCTTCTTCCTGATCTGGTTCTACGGCTTGGTTGCGGGGTCAGTCAAGCTTAGGCGAGGCCGACGCCAACAGTTAAACTCTCCACTATCGACGCACCCACCCACGGTAAGCCCGGTCAACGGCGGTCGACACCTAACATGGCGCATCATGACCTGTAACGGCCATGGCCGCTAGCTTCTAACGATTGGCTCCTCGGAGGTGCATACTCGCCTTTTGGCGACACGAATGCGAGATGTACGATTGCGACAATCCCAAAAATGGCTCGCTCGCGGCCTCGCACGATTCCTTGTAGGAGGGCGCACAGCGCTACCAACTCGGCAGGCATCACAGTGCCCGAACCATAGGTCGGAATTTCATCCCCAGATCGATTGCATCGCATGAAATGCGATGTCTTTGGCTCTCGACACTGGCGTTCCAAAGTATTGGTACCAATCTAGCAGGCATTCCTGTGCTGATCACCCGTCGAGGTGGCTTCGGGCTATCCATGTGTATACACAAACCTGCTGCTGTTGTACCTAATCCTGTGTGGCCTTCGAGAAGTGGGCTACAAGATGGCGAGTCTAGTGCCGTCCTCATGACAAGCGATGCTCCTCGCAAGCATCTATCCAACCAACAATGGACTGAAGCGAAGGGGGCAGAGCATGCAACCCGAGAGACAGGCCAGATCACATCACAAAAGGAAGTTAGTCCCATTCCTAGATGCAGGGTACTTGGCATCGTTTGGATGGTTCCGCTACTGCGAGGCTACTTGTATGATGGATGCTAAACCCCTATTTCGCGCACGGTACAATGGGGCAGGTAATCGAACATCACGAGTTTCGAGGTACCGATAGCGGGCCTCCTCACTGATCACTGATCACTGATCATCAAGACTAAATCGCTCATCAAGGGTATGACGACGACTGCCAAAGCCCCTGCCCATCTTCCTGATTGGCGAGACAATTTCCCAACCTGCAAGGCTCTAGAGATTGCGAATCCATCTGTACATTATTAGCCTTCATGTTTGTGATCGTTCGAAACAATGCTTGGGATCCGAAGTGCAACGCAGATCCGGATGATTGACCAGGATCCTCGCGAAAAAGTCTTCTTGCGTGATAGCTTCCCTGATGTCGGCCCTCCCCTCTCCTCTCTCCCGCATGCTTGGCTACGGAATGAACAAGGTCAATGCCAGTCACGTAGGATCTAGACTATCTCGAGGGCCTGTGGCGGTGCGATGTTTGTCTTTTTGTGTCATCCATACGTGTGCTCAGGGTACCGGGCTCTTTACCCTTGATTCGCCCGGAACAAGTACCCAGACAAGCAAGCGCTAGTGAGATTGCCAAGAAGAGGATCTGTGGCGGTGCGCAGTCACAACACTGAGACCGGTTATCTTACTCCTGCAGTAGCCGAATTGGTCTCTGGCCTCTCGACTGCAGGAAGGAAAGAGATACCAATCCTGGACGGCGGCATTACAATATCGATTGCGTACGCCAAACAGGACTACCCCACGACTGTTGGATCCTGCCGGCAGCAAGACCAAAATAGTCTCCCGTCTCGCACACTACAAGTCACAAATTCTATTGAGTTGCGCCAGCCATGGACAAGACGGAGCTAATCAAGTCCTATCGAGAGACACGGCTTCACTACCGCATGGATCGCGATAACGCTCCCACTGACTAAAATAGTCTGAATCGTGCAGAAGCGGTGTTCTTTTGTGGTTAGATAGGCTCACCCCGCACATGTCACAGTCCACCTTTGCACGCCATGCTCAGGGCTCTTTTGGTCTGCACCAGGCGTACAAGTTAGTGTTGCACGCCTGACAGCATGGTTGGATGCATTCCAGAGTGTCAAGAGATGGTGTCAGACTGGACCGGAGCTCGTGTTGAATAGAAGTGTTACATTCCGTGGTTGAAGTGCATCGGGTACGGTAGCACGCTCAATAATCATGCGCCAGTTGCAGCGCAAGAGGGTACATCTGGCCAAGGACGTGGCATGGGCGATGGGTGGGCTGGTCCCTAGTACCGCCTACGGTTCACGCCTTCAACAACCTTACCCACCATGTCGGGCCATGGATTCTCAGGGACCACGCGAAAGAAGTCGTCAGGCTGACTATTCGGATTATGCATTAGCATGGTACGGAACGTAAGGTCCGTGTGTGACAGCCAGGACGGACTCGGTAGCCTCTGGCCAAAGACAGACTTGGTGGGCACAGAGCGCGTGCCGTGACAGCGCAAGGCCATTTGGGCGAGATTGCTACGGCCTGGCACCCCACATGCGGGCCATGTCCACGAAACAGGGCATGGCGAGGTGTATGTTCGCACCCAAACAATGCACAGGCGCCGTCACATGCGGGAGCCGGCAAGCAGCTGGGCATGCGCCAAAGTGGTGGGCTTGATTATTCAGAAATTCAGGTCAGGCCACGTCGCGGTAGCCTTGCATTTTGCTCATGTCGGCGGTCAACGTCTGCCATCACGCAGCGCAACGAGTCTTGGTGGTTAGTCAGAGCAGCAGCAGCAGCATCATCATCATCGTCATCATCAAGTCCCGCAGTGACGATGTTGCGATGAGAAACACGGTGAGGTCAGCGCGGTGTAATGCTTGCTATTAGACGGGCAGTGCTGCGCCCCCCCACGGTCAAACTCGCTTACCGGTCCCGTTGCGGGCAATGGTGGTGAGGCGCGGTAAAATTAGCAGCATTCCATGTCCAATGGTACGTCTTCGTCTTGCACAGCCGCTCACCAGCCACAGACTCTGCGATGCGGGACCGGGCAGAGCGAAAGGATTGCCAATCAGACTCGCTACGGCGCCAGGCTTGCGGAATGGCAGCACATGGCTCCAAATCCTCCCATGGCTCCCCGACTGAAGCGGTGATCAAGCGTGCGCATCTTTCAGGGTCTATCCCCAATGCGCCTGTCTTTACCACATGCAGACTCGAGTCTCCCACACTCTGCATCGCGACTCGCCGACGTTCCTCTGCCCCTCGTCGCTTTCGGCATGGCTTGCTCAGATGGTGCTTCGACTCGCGCCGACAGGGGTCGGACACACCGCGACTCCTAGCACACTAGCCTACCACAAAGCGGTCGGAGCGCGCGATCGAGGCGGAGACGCGGATTGACGGCGGCCGGTAACTTCTGCTTTCTTTTATTTTTCCTAGCGTGGCCTGACTGTTCCAAAACTGCCACCTCATGCAAGAGGCCCCAGCGCCCGTAGGGCAGTAAACCCTCTAAGCAGGGGTATGGCATGCCGTCGTGTGGCTTCGTGCACTGTTTCCCGCTTGGGGCCACCGCGGCCCTCTTTTGCTGGCCTTATGTATAAACCAACTTCGCCCCCGAAGCATCGTCCTCCAGTTCCAGACCTGTGATCAACAGCAAAACTACTTCTCCAAGGCTCTTCTGACGCCTCGGCTCGTCGTCCCGGAACAGAGTCCTTCCCGCTTCTGATCTGTCCCTCGCTTCAGCCAGCCCCGAGGACTACTCTACCAAAACTACTACGCGCTGTCACTCGCGTATCCGAATCGAGTAGGTGATCTGCAAAAGTATCGACGATATTCAGTCATCGCCGCCCCATACGTCTGCTCGAGAGATAGATCGGCGCTTCCTCCGGGAGGGTAAGCTTTCCCCTGGCCGTCCGCATAATTTGCGCTAGCTCTACCAACCAAACCACGACATTCATGTCACACCTGTTCAGTGCTTATGCTGACTCCATTTGCGGAAATAGGGATCGGGCTGCACACAAATCCATCACTTGTTCCAACCCGTCTGCTTCACCTCCTACATCCACTATCATGGCTGAATACCCGCAATATACACCCGACGTGGCTCACGACTTCGAGCTCTACTCCCACAACCCCGACCAGCATTTGGACTTCCAGCACAACCAGTCGTTCGCGTCCTCATCAACATATGCCATGGATCCTGCATTTAGTGCGCAATACGACCCAATGGCCCCTCTCTCACATGTTTCAAGGCATTCAGATCTTCAGTTCCATTATGACGGTATCGCCCAAGGCGTCAAGCCGTTTCATTATCAAACCCCCGCTGGATCTCCTCACTCCACTTCACACTCCTTTCATGAAATCCCTCCAGTTCTCTCAGCATCTTCAGAGTCGGGGGCTTCTGTATCCTCATCAGCCATGGGCTCTCCCTCCATTCTCCCTCCATTCAATGACTCGTGGAACTCATTCAGCATGGCGACCACATCTGGCTACGACTACCCTGGTATGGTAGCGCACGAGAAGTCGTATGTGGGTAAGTCGATAGTCTCCTCTATACCACTTTCCATACTCTCCTTCTACCACAAGTCCCATCTCGCGCATCATCCAAACCTATGTTTTTGGTTGGACTTACGCGACCCACGCAGCTCTCAAGCTGTCAATTCTTCTTCTGTCACATCATCACTGCAGCTTACTCAATCATTCTTCTTACTCAACTTTCGAGGCCATAGTATTAGACTAACACAGCGAAAGCAGATCCTAATCTTATTCAGCCATTCGCACTCGCACCTCAGAGTCCATATCCCGAGATCAGGGCCACTCCTTCTCCTTACTTTCCAGTCATTGAACAACCACCTTCCCCTGCCCTCTCTCACATCTCCTCGTATAGCCAACAACCGGGCTCAGCACGGATCAAGAAGGGCAGTGCTAGCCCATACCTCCATACTCAACAATACCACCCTTATACTCAGTACCCCAGTCAACGGAGGAGTTCAGTCAACTCTCTTCACTCACAAAACTCGGGCACAAGCCGCAAGAGCGGTAGCAGCTATGATCTGGACGACGAGACCCGCGAGAAGGGCATGTGCCCATTGCCAGAATGTGGACGTGTCTTCAAAGACCTGAAGGCACACATGCTTACTCACCAGAACGAGAGGCCAGAGAAGTGCCCAATCGCGACATGTGAGTATCATGTTAAGGGTTTCGCCAGGAAGTATGATAAGAACCGTCATACCTTGACCCACTACAAAGGTACAATGGTCTGCGGCTTCTGTCCAGGTAGTGGTTCAGCGGCTGAGAAGTCATTCAACCGCGCTGATGTCTTCAAGAGGCACCTTACATCTGTCCATGGTGTCGAGCAAAACCCTCCTAACAGCCGCAAGAAGAGCCCATCAGGTCGCAAGGTCCACCCTGGCTCCCAACTCAACGTGGCTGGTACTTGCTCCACTTGCTCAGTCACTTTCGCCAACGCACAAGAGTTCTATGAGCACTTGGACGACTGCGTGCTACGCGTCGTGCAGCAAACCGACCCCACCGAAGCCATCAACCAGCGTCTTCTTACCTCTGTTGCAGAAGACAAGGACGTCACCGAGACTCTCGACCGCAACGGTCTCTCCAAGAGCATCGAATACACTGTCCCCAAGTATGAGGACGACGAAGAGGAAGACTACGAAGAGGACGAGATCGACAACGACGACCAAGACGACGCCACATGGGGCAGCCGTCGCGCTCGCTCAGGCAAAGGCGGCATCAAGTCTTCAAAATCGAATTGACAACTAACACATCCCCGAGGTGTCTGCGCAACTCAGCACGTCGGGGGTGGTAACCCAAACCAACATATTTCTACATCTCGCGTCACCAAGTCCGGACCTCGCGCTGGCCTTACTTTCTCCAAGGGCGGTGTTGCCATTACGGGTTCCGGACGCAAGAAGCGCAAGAACTACCCCGTATCCTGGGGTTGCGCTACCGATAAGATGAAGATGAAGAAGCGCGTCTTGTGTGTGTACGACGGACAGCGCAGGCTGTGGAAGGACGACATGATGCTCGACCAAGAATTCGAAGTACGCATGAAGCTGCCTGATGGCAAAGCATACGTCACAGACTTGGATGTGCAGACACTCAACCGCGCCGAGGCGCTGCACGGTGCGACTGCTGAGGAGAGGGGTGCCTGGGTTCCCGATAACATTGTCGGCAGTGGCGCTCCCCCCATGGAAACCATGTCGCTCGAATGGGCGATGTAAAGTCACTCATTAAACAAAAAACTTTTTTTTATTTGCCTCGCAACGAGCGTTTTGAGCGTACTAAGGGGTATTTTTTGTGGGATACGATTGTCAAGGGAAGGGGGGGTACGTAAAGCGAAAGGGAAAAGGTTACATGCAGGGAAACATGGTCGACCAGTACAAAGACACGGCTGATGACGCACGCACCCACGCACGACAATGAACGGTTTTTGTTGTACTATCAAAGTTTTGTAGTTTCCTTCTCGATCGATACCACTGAGCAATGTGCTTGCTTTTTTTCGGGGCTTGCTGGCGTTGACAGGGGGCAGCGAGAGAGTTTAATGAGTATGTATGTATGAATGAAGCCAACCCAAATGTGGCTGGCCACAAGACAAGTACTTTTTCTCAACATCGCAGTACTCCATTGGACGAGTGATTGAATTTGGCTCATGTTACTCTTTCAGCCTATCACGCACATGTTTCCAGCAACGTACCTCGTTCTCTCGTATCAGACACTGCCGCGTAACGACAAAGAGAAAGAAAAAAGTAACGGTTGCAACGTAGCGTCATGAATACGATGTAGTTCAAACTACGCACGTACCGCGTTTGACGTATTACACAAGCTGACATGTTTCCCGACCGCGCCTCGGACCTGCGTCGCAGATCAAATCCCCAGTCTGTGGGTGCGTGAGAGAACGGGACGCTGTAAGCCGTAGGGTTGTTCTTTTTCTCCGCACCGAATGACGGCTTCGTTCGTTTAGGGCGGTATCCGGGGACTCGGCGAGGTCCAGGGCTTACGTGTGGGCATGGAAGAGGGGATGGTAGGGAAGCGGCGGATCATCGGTCCGCGAGGAAAAGCACATCTTGGGAATCCAGGAGGATTTGCTTAAACCAGAACTGTACAGGAATAGTATTCTTTTGATGGCATCGCGTGGGTGTGCATGAGGTGACTGGTTGGCTTGGAGAAGATAGAAGGAAAAGTAAGGGAGATGGACCCCGGCTCGTAAGCCACTGACGCGAGGGAAGAAGAAAATGCTACCTTCTAGATTACATAGGAATAGGAGGTTTGCCTTCTTCGATGAATGCAGTAACCGGTGCGTGTACGATGGGTCACACGTTCGATTTTCTCTTTTCCTTGCGGGCTTCCCAGCAGCCGCGTTTCCGATGAGACGAGGATAGTGGATCGGCGAGCAACGCGTCGAGGAAACAGTTGAAACCATCAGCAGCCTGCCAAGATGACGTAAATTACAGGTTTGAAGTATTTCGGGACGCCCTCGTGACAGCGCGTGTCGGCCCAGTGTGGAGAGGCAAAGTGAAAGGGTCCATGCTTAGTCATAGCGCGGAGCGCCCCGCCGTGGGGGGAAGGCAGCAACCCTAGGTAGGCAGCTTGGAGCTCTATCAATCCACCGTTCGCCCGCCCAACGCCGCAAACACAATACACGACAACTGCAACCATGGCGTCAAGTATCGAGCAGTCGCCATTCTTCCAGCGGCAGAATTCCAAGGGCGAAATCGTCGTCAAGGGTATGACGCCAGTCTTTCCAGTGGTGTGGGGACACTTGCTAACTGTAGTAGACCCTCCCAAGTTTGACTTGGAATCCTACATTGCTAACTACACTGGTATGCGTTCTACTCTTATATACTGCATTTAGAGCGTACTGATCTATCTAATAGGCTACACACGAATCCATCGCCTTCACCACATCGGTGCTCATTCCCCATACCTCGCCGTCGATGCCTACCGCCTCGCCATTGCCGAGGCCAAGAAGGGCAAGAATGTCGCGCTATACACAGCACTCGTGGACGAGCTTAGCAGTATAGCACCAAATGATCCTGCTGCTTTGATGGACACAGCATGGGTGGAGAAGAAGACACGTGAAGTGCGCGAGGAGCATGACAGGCTAGAGCACGAGTTGAAGTCGTACAAGAACAATTTGATCAAGGAGAGTATACGGGTAAGTTAGTGTATGCATGGCGTTATATTAGTTGGCTCTGACGAATTACAGATGGGTAACGAGGACCTCGGCCACTTTTACTACGACACGGGCGACTTCTCCAACGCACACAAGGCATACATGAAGATGCGCGAACATTGCACTTCGCCCAAGCACCTCGCCGACATGAACCTCCGTCTCGTGTACGTCAGCATCGCACAAAAGGCATGGACAAGCGTACAGGCAAACCTCGCCAAGTCCGAGGCCACCCAACTGAAAGGCGAAGAGAAAGCCAAGCTGGAACCCATCATATCTGCCAGCAATGGTCTCTGCCAGATGGCACTCTCAAGCTATAGGGAGGCTGCGACCGCCTTTCTTGGTACATCGGCTGCATACCTGACCATGGAGCCAGCAGCATACATCAAGTGGCAAAAGGAAGTCATCTCACCCAATGATATTGCCGTCTATGGCGGGCTCTGCGCACTCGCCTACATGGACCGCAGCGAGCTGCAGAACAAGGTTCTCGGAAACAGCGAGTTCCGCAACTTCCTTGAGCTCGAGCCGCACATCCGTCGCGCCATCAACCTCTTCTGCAATTCCAAGTACAGCGCCTGTCTCGAAGTGCTCGAGGGCTACCGAAACGACTACCTCCTCGACGTCTATCTTTCCAAGATACTGAACACCATCTACAACCGTATCCGGAAGAAGAGCATCGTACAATACTTTATACCTTTCAGCTGCGTCACGTTGGACGAAATGGCTTCCAAGTTCCCGGCAGCAGAAGGCAGGGCCATTGAGCAGGATCTGGAAGAAATGATCAATCACGGCAACCTCGACGCGCGGATAGATCTCGTAGATCGCTTGCTCATCTCTCCGCCAACAGACCCCCGCCACGACGTCCAAGAAGAGGCTCTCAAGATGGCAGAGACGTACGATCATACCCTTCGTCTCCGGCTCATGCGCCTGAACATGTTGGCAGCAGGCATGGAGGTGCAACAAAACAAGGCAGGCGATAAGCCGTCTAGCCTGGGTAGTGGCATCTCTGACACCTTCCGGGGTCTTGGTCAGAAGATAGGTTTCTAGAAAAGGCTGTAAAAAAGAATTTAGGTTAAAGAGGACCAGAAATGGAGGATAGGCTTCTTGAAAAAACCGAAAGCCAAGGATAAAGACAATCAGAAATAGAGAAGTAGTGGGTTGCATTGCAAGGCGTTCTCGAGCGGGACTGGCGCACATACAAGCTGGACTGGGTCGGATATGAAAGCGGCATTCAGGCGTTGGGACGGCGTATGAACAATCAGCTAACGATAGCTTAGACCAGACGCGGATATTACATGCATGCAGCAGCGTAATTGCATCAAATATCACATGAAATATTCTAGTCGCAAATTTTTCTTTCATCGTGACAATGCTTGAATTCATCTGCGTCGTTATTGTTAAAATCATCAAATATATCCAGGGTATCTAGTTATTCCATTCATCTTTTTCCCAACGCCTCGCTTGCTTGCTTTTCCAAATGCAAAATTGTCATTAACATCGGACCATGACTGCGTTGAAAGATTTGCGTTTCTTCCACTTTTCATCGGTACCCAGAGCTTCTTGCGGAGCCCCACTGATCTTGTTGTTGTTGTTGTTGCTGCTGCTGCTGCTGTTGTTGTTGTTGTTGCTGTTGCTGTTGCGCGGTGTTTTGACCTTGATATCCGTAATAAGCAGCAGGTGGCCAAGCATATTCCGCTCCCCTCGCATAAGGATTGCCAGGATCAACGTTTGGTGGTGTAGGTGTCATGACCCCATTCGAAGGATGCATTTGTGGTGGCGTTTGACCATGAGGCTGAGGCTGGCTCTGCGGTAACTGTTGCGGATTGCCTGGCGTAGATACAGTGTTCTGCGCCAGCAGTGAATTCTGGTTCGCCATGGGATTCACTGCATGGCTGTTCGGGGGCATGGGACGGTTGAGGTTGCCGTACGGGGAGTGGCCGGTGTGGTTGACGGCAAAGTAGTTTTGATGTGTTTGTTGAAGCTGCGGGGTTTGCATTTGCTGCTGTGCTTGGTGCTGTTGTTGTGCCGTCATGGATGGTTGAGGTGTCCCGATTTGCTGTGGATTTCGGAGGCGCTGTTGCGGGGATTGACTGCCTAGCTTGTACGCCATTTGCGGTGGGCTACCAATACCGCGCGATGAACCTTGATTCAGTTGCTGCAGTTGTTGACGGTGGTTTGGTATAGTTTGTGAGCGCGCTGGGAGGTGTTGGTGTTGTTGTTGCTGCTGCTGCTGCTGGGGGGCCTGAGGTAATGTCTGTGACTGCGAAAGCTGAGGGCGATGACGGTTCGGAGGTTGAGGCTGCAGTTGTTGTGGCTGTTGCGGTTGTTGCTGAAGATTGATCTGCTGTGGCTGCGCTTGCGGTTGAGCTTGAGTTTGTTGTGACCGTGATCGCGGTCGCGAACCCATCTGAGGGGTTTGGACCGGAGTGGTCGAGGCTCGCTTCTCGGTCTCGAACTCCCGTATCTTGGCTCTTGCTTCTTCTAATTCTCTCTTGACCTTTTCAAGTTCAGAAAGTTCAGTATTCGCAGCTTGACCAGCTTGTCGTATTGGTTCGGGAGGTTGGGTGCGCGGATGCCGATCTTCTTCGGTCGCGGGTTCCGGATAGAAGCATTGCCGTTTCTTGTCGATACATGTCTGACATGTTGGCCTTGTACCATCGCACTGTTAATAACGCGTCAGCTCTGTCTCCACTACTAGCCACTGTTAATGTTTTCGCAAGCTCACCTTTGTCTTTTTCGCCTTGCAAACATCGCAGCTGGTCCTCGACCGTTTTCTAGGTTGTGCTGGCCCAATCTGGGTCTCGATGAGCAATGTTGGTCTTGGAACAGGCGGTAAATCCTGCGGTGGACGAGGTGGTTGTAGCGGTGGCGGTGGAGGTGGAGGTGGAGGTGGAGGTGGAGGTGGAGGGGGCGGAACGGGCGGAGGTTCGTTAGGAGCGTGCACCATGTGTGAGGGAGGATCGACTTGGATCAGTTCCAACAGAGACCGAAGGCTCTGTGCCCGTAAGTCGCTTTCGAGTGAAGTATTAGATAGCCTCGGGGGTTCTGGAGGCGGCTTTGATTTCTTTCTTTTCGTTTTGGGCAAGTCTGGATCTTCACTGCTCAGCTGCCTCGATCGGCTCGCAAGCCTTGCCAATGCCTCTGGGTCATTCTCCTCGAGGTACTTTCGCCGCTTGGAGTCCTTGCGCGGCGGCGGGGCACGCTCTTCATATGTCTTGTGGATAGGCACATGCTTGTAAAAGACATCGAGCGTCTGCTTGGATGCTGAGAACTTGATGGACAAGACGCCTTTGCAGTCGTAGACGGGCTTGGTTGCACGCTTGCCGAGCTTTGCACCCTTCCCGTTGGCAGCGCGATCCTTGTTGAGCAGTGAATCGTTGCAGTAGTAGGAGAAGCGATAGCTGTTGTCCTCTCTGCTGTTCCAGCAGTTGTGGAAGCTGTACCGGTATCCATCGATCCTTTGTATGGTATCCACGCAGCACTTGGCTATCGCCCTCTGCTTCCGCATCTTCTCCTTGGGATCCGGCGTCGACTGCAAGGCGTCTGCGATGGTCAACTCGACTTTGTGCTCCACTTTCTTGGGCCCGTTATTGGGCTCAATCGACTCGGGGAAGCTGGGTCCCAGCGCAATAGTGGGGTCTGGCACAGGCTGATAGTGCGGAGGCCCGCCATAATGGGCAGGCTGGTAGCCGGGAGGTGCATGCGGATGCTGGTGCGCGACAAGGTGGGGGTGGTGGTGCTGTTGCTGCTGTTGCTGCTGCTGCTGCTGCTGCTGCTGTTGCGGTTGCGGTTGTGCTTGTTGTTGCTGCGACGGGTTGGAGCTGGAGGCCGACTGCGGGACGCGGAAGACGGTGCCTATCCAGAAGGAAAATTGGGCGTCGGTGTGCTCGGGGGCCTCTGGCGGGCTGCTGAGGTATTCGCGCAGTGATGTCTCGAACAGCTCAAAAGACGTGATGTTATTGTACGGCACGGTTTTGGCCTGCGCGTCTCGGGGTTGGCGACCGCGCGCGAGCTGGACCGGGGCGACGGGCCAGAGGGCTTGGTCGTTGGCATCGCGAAGGCTCGGAGATGGGGCATGGGACGAGGCCATGTCAAGTGGAGTCGGGCCCACGAGCCAGGTTTAAGGTACCTGGGTACGCTATCCCAAGTGCTATTACGGTGTTTTGGAAATGATACAGACGGCCGTGCTAGCCTTGGCTTTCAGGCCATCACCATGGCTAGTCTGACCGAGTCGATGGGCGCGAAAACATGGATATCCCCGAAGACGTGTCAAGTGCTCCAACAGTCTTGTATCGAAAGTTGGATGCCGTCAAGTTACTGATCCGCAAGCACTTTCGAAGGCTGCGAAGTTGGACGGTAGGTAGCTTCGGGGCTAATTGCAGGCATGATGACGCATGATCTTCTCCCGCACCCGAGCCTGGCTGGGGAACCTCAAACATTGCTCTTACAAATGTCACGTTCCAGTCTTCCTAATCATCTACAACATGTCTGCTACCTTGGACTATGGTTGCATTCGTGCTGCTGACCCGCGAAGAATCGGCCATCGCGTGCGTGCGGCCGACAGCGGTTGGGGAAATGCGATCATCTACCGTAGGCCTAACAATAGACGCGGTTGTCGACCACTTCTCCATTCTTTTGCGGCACGGGAGGTACCAACGCCATCACGTGAGGGCGGCTGCCTTGCGCCCTTTTCGTAACTTCCAAAGTACTTGCTACCATCTAGACTGGTCTGGGGTCGAAAGGGCAGAAGCCGCCATCAAGCACATTGTTCCACAGGCAGGCAGCAATGCATCTTCCCCTTCAGACGCCCTCTTTCCACCCACAAGCGGTCCGCAGCTAGCAAAGCTTATATCCGTCATCCTGTCCTAACAATTCAGCCATCACACTCTCTTCTGTATTTCCCGCGCCCAAAACCTCACTTGGCTACCACCTCCCTCACCACCGCCAAGCATCTTCCGAGCGAGCAATTGCATTACATTGCTGCTTCCGCTTTTTTGTTTTGGCTATTGGCAACAGGGACCACCATACCAAAGCATCATAGCCTAGAACCATCAACAAACATGGCTTCCAGCGACACCATCATCGATGCCCAAAAGCACTCAGTATTCAACTCTACCTTCCCCGTCTTCCTTCCTGGGGACGCAACTCTTCACATGTCAGAGAAAGAGTTTCAAGAATTTCTCACGCAGCAGCTGTATCGTTCCGAACCAAGAGAGCCCAAAGAAAAGCACGCAATTATCGACGACAGTGAGCCGGTCACTGTCGCCAAGGATGAACCCGTGAGTAGTACCAGCTTGAAGCGGAGAGCTTCTGCTGAAGCTAACAACTACCGCCCACAGAAAGCCCCTTTTATCTCTGCCCTGGAAAAGCACACCGTTCACCTGCGAACCTCTGAAGATCTTGCAGCTGATAACCAGGCCCTTACGCAAAATGCTGATGTCACTAACATCTCGGCAAAAGACGTACTGGTAGACTTGTTCTACGACCTCGGGGAGTCTACGAGGAGCGAAGAGCTCAAGACTCTGCTCGAGAATGCTTGGTCCAAGGACTCGCTACTGACGCTCAAGATCATATTCAATGCACGCAGCATCCACCTGGGTAAGAGCCATCGAATCGCCACATATAAAGCCATGGGCTGGCTGGCTGAGAACCATCCCTTGACCCTCTTAAGCAATTTGGTATGGCTCGTTCGACCCGTCATTGCAAAGAAACCTGCTCGACCAGAGGAGAAGGGCAAGAACAAAGAAGCCGACACCAAAGGCACCGACGAGGACTTTGACATGGTTGACGCTGACGACGCTGACCCCGCCAAAGCCCATGACGCCCAATTTGGAATGTCCCACGGCTATTGGAAAGATCTTCTCAATTTGGTCGTTTTCTCCGCAAACGACGAGCTCAAGTTCGATGGCAACCCTTCCTCTTTACTCAATCAAAATCCCGACAAGTCGAGAGAAACCAAGCGAAAGAGGAACTGGGATCAACAGACTGCGAAAGAGCATCGGCACCGTAAGAAGCAGGAACAGAACGAGCGAGTCCAGAACAAGCTCAAGCATGATCCATTCTACCGTGCGCTTCATACCTTAGTTGCCAGGCTGTTCGCCGAGCAGTTGAAGGCAGATAAGGCACTCTTGGATTCAGGGAAAAAGTCCGACTTGAAGAAGCTCTCACTTGCTGCTAAATGGGCACCTTCTTTTGGTGAGTTCCACGACAAGCACACCTTCATTCTGTCGTCCATCGCGGAGATCCTGTTTCCGGACCCTTCTTCATACACTCTAGACGGCAACCGCGAGCTTTATCTCCGCCAGATTCGCGAGCAATACCGCAAGCAGTACGGATCGCCCCTTCGAAAAGCCTTGAGTGTCGTGGAGCGAGACATTGCCGCGGGCACTTTTAAGAACATCAAGTATGACCGGGTACCGTCGCTCGCCATGGACCGCTATACGGGATTATTCATGGAAAAGGATTCCGAGCGCTTCACTAGCTACATCCAGAAGGTCGCCACTGGTAGCGCAAAGATATCTGGCGCCACCTTGCTGCCATCCACCTTGGTTAGTAAGGCACGGGAGGCTATGGGTCATAGAAATCGCCACGTGAATACTAAGAAATTTGACTTCAAGGGCGCCAAAAAGGCTGCGGAAGCCAAGGTCATGGAAGACGTCATCGATGGCCAGTGGAAAACTCTCGTAAAGCGCGTACGTGATGCAGGTACTCTTCAATCTAGCATCGCTGTATGTGATGTTAGCGGCAGCATGACATACCCAAAATTCAAAGACGGCTCCTGTCCCATGGACTCTGCAATAGGTCTCTCTCTCCTCATTTCCAATGTCACAGCACCTCCTTTCGGCCGTGGCTTCATCACCTTCTCGGCAACTCCGACATACATCTCTATGGATGACTCAACCAAAGGCCTTGTCGATCAGGTACAGCACATGGAAAGAAGCGACTGGGGCATGAGCACGAACTTTGTCGCCGTCTTCGAAGATGTCATCCTCCCCATGGCCATCGCCAACAAGCTCAAGCCAGAGGATATGGTCAAACAAATATTTGTTTTCAGCGATATGCAGTTTGACAGCGCATTTAGATCAGAGAAGGAGCAGCGCTGGACAACTTCCTATGAACGCATCAAGACTAAGTATGCTGAAGCTGGATACGAGGTGCCGCGCTTGATCTTCTGGAATCTTGCTTCCAACAGCACGAGCAAGCCCACGACAATGGACGACGTTGATACTGCGCTTGTATCAGGCTACTCACAGGGTATGCTGAGGGCGTTCTTGGAGAACGGAGCTTTTGAGGATGAAGAGGAGATGGTAGAGGAGGAGGTCGAAGTTGAGGGTGCGGGCGGTATGACGGTGATCGAAAAGGTGAAGAAGAAGGCTGACCCTTTGACGGTGGTTAAGAAGGCTGTGGACCACGACGCCTACAGGATGCTGGAGGTTGTTGATTAGGCGGTCTGTGAAAGCTGAGAAAGGAGAAGCGTGGGGAAATGTTTGTCGCGTGATGCAATGACGAATTTGACGATACCTACGGACCTTGGCACCATGTTCATTTACACAGTTACGCAATAACACACTCTGTTTCACTAGCACGAAGGCGCAAATCGACGTTTTAATCTTTGCATTCATATTCACATACGCTCTCAGCAGCGTACTCCTTTGACATGATCACTCTCTCATCCCACGAACTCTACCTGTCATGATTAATCTCCCCCCTTCTTCCCCTCACACTCCAACTTATGCCCCTCGCTAAACGCCTTGTTCTTGTAGAAAATCTCCCCACACTCCCCACAGCGCTCGGCAAACCCAAAGAACGCGCGACAAACCCTCAAATGGTCGTGAAAGTCCTCTCTAAGATACCACTCCAGACAATGTTCGCAATGCTTATGCTTCAGCACTTTCCCATCTTCTATCACCTTGTCGTCGTGGTCGGAGACGGGGACCGGGATATCCAGACCGTCGTAGTGCACGTCGAAACAGGGGTGGGGCAGCTTGTACAGGGTCTCGTCGGCGTATGGGGGCCTGAGCTCGTTGCGCGTGTGAAAAATGTTCCAAGAGGCCGTCGCGCTTCTTTTGGAGGGCGAACTTCACGGCGCCGAATTCGGGATTGCTTGGGCTCTGTGCGGGCGTGGAGTCGTAGTTGTATGTATCCTCTGATTTTGGTTCCTGACCTTGCGCCTCGTTTGGCGTCAAAGTTTCGTCTTCCGCTTCCTCTTCGATGCGAAGGTCTTGCCTTGTCCTATTTTCGAGCTCAAACAGCTGCTTCAGGGCGACTCTGAGATCATCCTCCACTTTTGCGTGTTTAGCCTCCAATTCTGCATATCGCTCCGTGAACCTGTCGAATTCTGCCTGCTGGCTTTGGCACAGGGCGGCGAGCTCGTGGTAGGCTACCATCTTGGCTGTGACCATCTCGTCTGCTTTGCGTAGTTGTTTAAGGTGCTCCTTTGCTTTGAAGTCTCCATATTCAACTTGTTGCTTTGAAGATTCTACTTCCGCGGAGAGGTCGGACAGCGCTGCTTGCATGGCTGAGATCGCTTCGCGCATGCTGGCATCATCTTCCTCTAGCATTTGCATCTTCTTGGCCGTGGTTGAGATATGCTGCTCCAGCTTGCCGTTCTCTTTTTGCTGTGATGACTTCTCGGACTTTAGCAGCTCGATTTGGGTGTCCTCATCGCTGATGAGTTGTTTCAGCTCCGCGAGCTTTTGATGCGTTTGCGTCACTTCTTTATCCTGAATCTCCAACTGTCGGAGTCGGTCGGCCACTTCGCGCTTCTCACGCTGGGCTGTATCTACATCAGTATTCTTCTTGCTAATTTCAGTCTCCAACGCCTGTAGTTCATCCGCATGTGTGGCTTTCTGTTCTTTGAGTTTCCTCTGTGCTTCCTGGAGTTGCTCAAGCAACCGGGGTTTCTCGCCAACTTCGGCCTCTAGCTTCTTGCGCTCCTCGTTGCTGGCAGTAGACTGCTTTTCGCTTGTGGGTTCAATTTGAATGGCCTTCATCTGTAGCTTCGCAATTTCGCGCTCCAAGCCATCAATAACGTGGTCTTTCTGGCGTAGGAGACTGTTGCCTTCTTCGATAGCTAACCTTTTGGTCTTTTCGATCTCGCGCTCCTGTTGACTGAGTATATTTTCGAGCTGTTTACTGAACATCCCCTTGGTTTCGTTGGCAGTAGCTTCATTCGCTTGGTGGAGTTGAGTGAGTTGTTCAGTAAGCTTTTCGACAGACTTTTCTGACCTGGTCCAAAGGTCTCTATCTCGTAGCCACTCTTTTGAAGATCGGTTGGTAATGTCGACAAGTTCATACTGCTTGTTCTGGAAAACCCTCGTAGTGTCAAGCTCACTGGCTTGCAGCTGTTCATGTAACACCCGCTCATGCGTGGCTTTTTCGTCTTTGAGATCACTAAGCGCTTGTTGTTCTTCACGCAGCTTGCCTCGGAGTTACTCGCACGCTGTGTTGGCCACGTCGCGGGCATGACGCAACTGTGCTTTTTCAGTCTCCAGCTGTGTCGCAAGCTCTTTCTGTACTTCAAGGCGCTCAATGGTGGCCTGTATCAGTCTAGCGTTCTCGCCTCGGGTAGTACTAGCATTATGAAGCGTCTGGATCAATGTGACCAAGGCCACAACGATATGCTCACGTTCGCCGGTAAGCTTAGTCACCAGCTTTTGAAGCCGGATTCTGTCTTCTTGGGACCTGGATAAGTCAGCTTGAGCATCGAGGGCCTCATCTCTCGCAGCTCTCAATGCCGTCTCAAGAGTCTGTTTGGGGCTCTTCAGCTCATCGAGCTGCAACGCCAAGTACGCAATTACTTGAGCGTCGGTCAACTTTTGCTCCCTGTATTTGTCAATCGCTGTTCGATTGCGATTTGTTGATATTAGGGCGGCAATGCTAGCGGCGACCACGGTAGTAAAAACGCTGAGCAGAGCGCTCGTATTTTCAGGAATGAAGGGTTTTCCGTGGGCATCAAACAAGAATTCCACAGGTGCGGGCGATGGTGGTGCTGACGCTGGCGTATTCGCTTGTGCTGTACCTGTAGAAACTGCTCCTGGACTGACAATCGCAAAACTATCGAGAGGGACTAGTCGCACCGACCTGCCTGATCGAGCGGCGGTGTCAGAAGCAGAAAAGGGATTGGGCTCTGATCTTTTTGGGAAAACAGGGTGCGTGAACGTATCCTTGAGTCCTGCATTCCGCCTGAATAGATCATTAATTCTCTTCTCCTCCAGTTTTAGATTGTTGTAGAGGAGAATGCCGATTCCAAAGATGGAGGCGACCAAAAGGGTCAAAATGATCAGACGGCTCCAGTCCTGGGGTGGAACAGCAAGTCGAGCGCTATCCAGCTGATCTGCCATTGTAGGTAGGCTCCAGGCGAAATCAGAGCAGAGGAGTATGCAGCGCTCGACTGCGACCGTACTCACGGATGAATGACCAGCACAGCAGTCTAAGGGACAAGTTTTTCGCGAGGCGCCACTCAATCCCTCTGCTGCTGGAGATGTATGTGATGGATAAAGTGTCTGTAATTCAGGCGGTTGCGCAGTGCCGAATGAGCAGTTGAATCGTACCTGGTTGATAGTTTAGGTGCATAATGTGGGTGCGTCAAGCGGCGATCTCGTGCAAGAGCTGTTATATGTGGTGGGTTGAGGCTCTCTAGCGCAATACCGAGTTTGAGGGTGGGAGGCTCTCACTCAGCGCAGCAATCAAGGGTAAAACCGGAA
This sequence comes from Stemphylium lycopersici, assembly GCA_003268315.1. Classification (NCBI taxonomy): domain Eukaryota; kingdom Fungi; phylum Ascomycota; class Dothideomycetes; order Pleosporales; family Pleosporaceae; genus Stemphylium; species Stemphylium lycopersici. The sequence continues at coordinate 267,209 of QGDG01000020.1, forward strand.
ACTTGTTGATTCCTACATCGGAGGCGGATGAACCTCTGCACAAGCATGAATAGGTACAGGCGAGAAATCATGAGGTGAAGACAGTGATCAGGAGTTTGTCTCGGATAATGTGGAATGGCCTGAGAACTTGCGGGTAGCCTTGTTGAACGATATGTTCTGGAAGATTTGCTGGCGATTTCTGTTGTGGTCGAAGGTGCTGGCAGTGGCAGTGGAGCCTGACTTCAGCAGCTATCCAGACATTGACGTCAGTCTTTCGCGCGTTGACATGCTTTGGCGTTTGATGTCGTCGTGAACGCTGGTTGCTCCCCACGTTCGACCAAGACGTCCTTTTCAACTCCCCGACCTTATCTTTCTCTTGCGTAGACATGAATATCTACCAGTCATCATCGCTGTCCTCTCCTGCAATATCGCCTCCCTTGACTCTGTCCACCACCCTCTTGACTCCCCTCTCCACAGTTTCTCCATCGATGGCAACTCCCTCGTGCCAGACGATAGGGTCGATATGGCCGTCCGTGAACCACATCAATGTCGGCACGAAAGTGATTTCCAATTCGGTACCCAGTTCCGGAAGCGCATACATGTCGAAACAATAGACATCTACTATGCCGTATTGCTCATAGCTGGATTCTGGCAGTAGTTTTCCCAGGGCGGCCACCACTTCAAGGGAAACCTCGTCTTCCGGCCAGTATGCCAGGAGTACCGTTTTGCCCGCAGCAGTCCTGACACAGGTCAGGTACTCTGCGAGGCTGTTTAATTGCGTGAGGCGTGACATGTGATGGGCGGGCGTTGGATGAAGCTGTTGGAAGCTCCTGAGGGTGCGCTAGCGTTGAGGAAGCTGCACACCCGCGGGCGCTATCGGCACGTGGCTAGCCGCAAAAACTAGCCGTCCTGCGTCGACACAGTCCTTCCTCAGGAGCAAATGCTGCATTATCGCCTAACTAAGATGGTTTGCGGAGTTTCTAGGGGCAGCTGGCTACTGCTCCATACATCACAATTGCCATGGGCAATATCAACAGACACGTGCAATTAGCTCGGACGTGGTTCCGAGACACTACCAGCTACCACATATTTTGATTAACAAACCTATCCAAGCCAATGAACGTGTTTGGACATATCTTTCAGCTTGAATAGGCACAAATCCGTTGAACATCAATGCAGCCGCAAATTACACCTCCTGGCATGACGGCAAGTTGTGTCGCAGCAGCGGCAGAAGCTATCTCGCGTGGAGCATGACGAAGGGAGGCGGCGCGGCTTCTCCCAGAGACGTTGGGACGGGACCCCTTAACACGACGATCGCCCTTGAACCTGACACCGTTTTCCCAATGCAATGCGTCCCTTTCTGTGGACGCTGCTAGGAGAATGCAGGCAATGCAATCGTTGACGACCAAGTAAGTGTAGCCAAGCCAAGAAGGCCGCGTTCACGTCACCGCCTTCTCCATGATTCGCGCGCCTCGTCTTACACCAAGAGAGGCATCGCCCAGCCAAGCAATGCATCTACCACCATGTCTGCATCGAGACTGCTAACATAAATTTGGTAGATGCACAATCGTGGGAATTGCTGTCCTCATATTTTTCCTCGTCGTCTTGCGCTTCCACGATTCCATTGCCATCGATGAGTTCCGCGATTACACGACCAGCGAAGCCGTCGTAGCAGTACAAACGAACAACGTCAAAGCGCAGCCAGGATACTTCAAAGCGCAGCCAGAGTGGGACTGGAAGGTATCGCAGCATGCAAACAGCCACAAGGCATCTGCGCGTAAACCGCGAAACAAGGATGTAGTCATCTTGACGGCAAGCGATGGAGGAGGCCACAATAGTGCCATCCCAAACATCTTGGAGAGGGTCCTGGACGACAGGGCAAAGTACTGTGAGAGACATGGCTACACCAATCTCTGGCTGAACACGAGCCGATACGACATTGGAGAGGCACACAGGGTATGCTACTGGAAAGATGCAAGAAGAGACCTTAATGGCTAACTTCCGTAGACATGGTCCAAGATTCCTGCCGTCGCCGAAGCCTTCCATCTCTACCCAAACGCCGAGTGGGTATGGCTCCTCGACACCGACATAATCCTAATGACACCCGCGACCTCGCTCGTCTCCTCAATCCTCAGTCCCTCTGCCATCGAGCATGGCATAATGCGCGGCGCGCCCATCCTCGACCACCAGCTCAAGAAGAATCCTACACGCATCAAGACGCCAGGGGAATACCGCGTCGAGGATATCGATGTCCTGATAACCCAAGATCACACATCGCTCAACACCGGCTCCACCTTCTTCCGCCGCTCCGCCTTTACGCGCTTGCTCCTAGAAATGATGACTGACTACACAATGATGATGGGCAAGGAGCACAGCGCTGCAGAACAGGACGCCCTCAAGCATCTCATGCTGGAACACGAGCTGGTCAGGAAACATGTCGGAATCTTCCCGCAGCGCAAATTCAACGCGTACATGAGCGGCGGATCGAACATGGGCTATCGCGATGGTGATCTCCTCGTTCACTTCGCCGGGTGCTGGACCATTGGAAAGTGCTCCGAGTACTTTGAAGAGTTTTGGGGGAAGAAGGACAATCAGGATGTATGGAGGCCGGAGGATGACTGAACGCTTTCGGCTGCGCCAGAGCAATTCACATGAGGGGAATATACTACTCTTCTAAACTCATCTCCATTCATACCCAAAGCAGCATTATTGGAATTGGCACCGACCGCACAATTTAGTAGGCACATCTTTACACAGAGCATGTTCAGAGGCTCGTGATAAACGCCCAATTTCTTCTCAAATCTACACAACCTCGTCACCCCCATCCATCCCATAGCTCACCTCAACCCACTACGCTCGCGTCGTCGTCACCGTACTGACAACCGTACTCGTCTTCGTAATCGCACTACTAATCGTCCTCGTGACCGTCGTACGCGCCGGCCCCTTTGTAATCAAGCACGAGCAAGCAGACGAGATGCCACTATTACCCAGTCCAAGAGAAATATGAATGCCGCCGGGCAGACCAAGCGAGATATCGAGTTGAGGAGAGCGCTTGCGAACAGGGAGTTCGACGGGGCAGGCGGAATCGTAGAATGTGTAGGGAGACATGGGGTTATAGTTTGTGTTTTCGGTACTGTGGTGTGGGATGGGAGGGTTAGTCTTGTGTTGCGGTGAGACGAGCAAGACGAGGGAGGAAGGGGAGACGTACACTGTCACATCGAAGAGCATGCAGTTGGCCTCTCCGTAGCCGAAGCTCTTGCATTTGGAATCTGCTTTGCAGAGCGCGCCGCAGGCTGCAAAGCTGTTTTGCGTGCCGCTAGATTCGAAGTAGTATGCTGGCGTCGTCTTGACGTATGCGGCAACACCGCAGCTGGGAGTGGTGGTTGGTGTGCCGTAGGAGAGTCAGTATTGACGAGATGTTCTATCCCCTTTGGCTTGGGTACTTACGGGGAAGGGCTTGACACAAGGGTCGACGAGACTAGGGTTGACGATGGCTCCACGGGTGTTGCAGATGATGAAGACTTCGCCGGTGCTGAAGACGAGGAAGGCGAAGGCGTAGGCGTCGGAGTCGGAGTCGGTGTTGGCTTAGGGGTGGCTGATGGCTGGATCGTTACCGTTGTTTTTGTCGTCGTAATCTTCGTCGTCGTGTATCCATTGGTCACGGTGGCAGTCGCTGTCCCAGACTTCAAGATGTTGGAACAGAATAGTAGCGCTTCTGAAGTGTGACCGTCGAATGCGTCCAGTCCGCAGTCACTAACTAGTCATGAGGTTAGTTCTTGGACTCTCTCGGACAATAGATGTCGCGCACCATCTGGGTACCCGAATTGTCTCTTCCCCCGCATCGCTGCTTCTGCGCTCGTAGCAAGAGCTACGGCGAGAATCGAAAGCTTCATGTCGGCGATCAGTGGCGCTTTTCCTGGAGTAATGATAGATGTCTTGTCCAAAATTCGGACAATAGAGCTGCACAATGCCTACTTATAAAGTCATGAGAGATCTAGATTTTTTCTGTATTGCATCAAGTGCGAGACGGCTGAGAAATACGTCGCATGCTCCTTTTCATTTACAAGTAAATTAACATCTCCGCCTCCTGCATCTCTCCTTTCATTCCAGGCAAACAACAGCCTAGAACAGCGTACCACTATTGTTGACGATAGTATATGATGAACACGAGATATGTCCGCCACCCGCCGGTAGATACTGTTCGACTAGTGTTTACCGAACAAAACTTCGCTCTGCATCCTGCGGTTAGGGTTATGGCTGTATGAATATTGCAGTCTAGTGTTATAGTGGCCAATCAAGCAACCTCAGAAAATTGGGAACGACAGCTTGCAAAGTTTTGGGAAATATGTATATAGTAGACAACGGCTAGGGTCGCCGTCAATAGGTACATTATCCTTACAGACCCCGGCCCCGGCAAAATCCATATGCAGGAGTATTAGGGTAAAAATAGCGACAAGATACTCTGAACCCCAGGACCAGCCGAGGCCAGCGAGATCTCTTCGGCGACACTTGAGCAGATCTGAAGTTGTTCCCCAGCCTCGGCTGATCTGCACCAGCGTGGATGGTCCAGATGCTTCGAAAAGGCATAGTATAGAGCGAATGCGAACTTCTGGATCAAGTGCATTCACCTACACGACGAAATTGACCCATAATCGTTGCTGCATCCTCGCAGTTTAATACATGCAGGAGTTTTGGCGCTACTCGCGGCGGACGACGAACCAAAGCCGCTTCGTGGTGTCATCCATGTGAAACTTGAGATGGTCTCTGCCGAGCGGCGTGAACTTGGCTTCGACAGCGAACTTGATACCAATTTCATCCCCTATCTTCTTCCACATTTCCTTGAAGCTTTCAACGCTATGTCGATACATCGTGCCTGTAGGTCCTTCCTGTTCCCGAGGTTCCGTGGCTCCGATCTGACGACCAATTATCATCGAACCAGGCTGAGGTCGCAGTAAACCGACAACCGCTTTGGAAGCCACGACTTGCATGTCGTAGCCCCATAGGTGAAAGAATGATCCGGCGTAGACCATGTCGAATTTGCCTCTGAACTCTGCAAGCGCAGAGTTAGAATCGAAGATGTCGGCGACTAAGAACTTGCTTTGTAGCCTTTCTCGATCCCGGAAGAGCTTGTACCCCAGCTCAATGAAGTCTGGCTGGAGATCACATCCATATATGTTCTTTCCGGGTGCTCCGCCATGCACCAATTGGCGTATGGTTTGCCCGAAGCAGCATGCCATATCCAAGAGCGTCTCGCCGTTACGCAGGCGTTCAATAGCTTCATCGTATTCCTTGGAAAGCCCAATGAAGCTGGGCTCGAGGAACCGGAACTGGCCAATACACGGATAGGGATGCACTTGCCAGGCTTCGTCACGGAGCTTTACAACGTGATCGAGGACCTCTTCTGGTGGAATGCCGCTGTACGTTTCAAGAAGCGACCGAATAGTAGGCGTCACATGGTCATTCGTAGGATTTGTTTCGTACCAGGCCGGCTGTGCCGCCGCAATTTCCTGAGGCTGGGCCATGGCGGAGTTGTGTAGATATGGTGGGGGTAGACAATGGTGGTTCCGCCTTATCAACAACGTCATTGCTCCACACTAGCCTAGAATGCTTACACACACCTATGGTACCTATGCACTGCTCATTGATCCCATCTTATCTGATGGTGGACGCCGCGATATGGTTCCATGTTTGGTCTATGCGGCATCTTTCACCAATCAGCAGATACCAACTCCAGGCAGCATGGCTTAGTCCCGTGACAGCGCGTTTCCGTGTTCAAGGCGTGCTTAGACTTTACGCCTCTCTAAGTATCAGTACGCACTTTCTACAGTTTCTATACCCACACACTACGCTCCCAATCATTACAATACGCCAAGCTGCCAGAGCCTACTCATCTCAGCTTGCAACAATGGCTCTTGGACTTTACGCATACAAGTGGAAAGGACAGTGTAACATCTTCTACGGCCACTTGTAAGTATGAAGCTGAGAGGCATCACATCTTGCACCTTTTGGTCTCCACTAGTCGCTCGTACCTTGAAGGACTTGGCAACAATCTGGTAGCAAATGTGCCGTCCGGACCCTCAGAGTACCAGAGATGGCTTGGAGCGACACATGGCGTTTATAATGAATTGGAAGCATACCTGGAAAGGAAGGTTCTAAAGTTCTGCCTTCAGCGAGGCTCGTTCAGCCCAGGCTGAAAAGAAATCAGACTCCCAGGGTGTTGCGACAGACAGCATTGCAACTGGTGCATGGTTGCCAGGCGAGCATCAAGACCTGGGTTCCGCGCATCTCGACTTACGCCCATCCATCGTGTCTCCAAGGAAATCATCTGATTTAAACCGAGGACCCGTAATTGAGGTATCCAGAGACGTGTTCGAAACCTTTCAGGTAGAGTATGCAAGAGTGCTGTGGAAATCACGGAACACTATCTCAGTTGAGGACTTGATGTTTCGCGACACCGCATTTGCACTGCTATGCATCTGCTCAGAGGCCCCAGAGCTCCTTCGTATGGCCACAAGAATTGAACAAACTACCGAGATGATGGATACCGAGATCGACTGCGCGAGAAGCGTTGAAGCCGTCCCGAGTCCCGCTAGAACCGTTCCCGAACGAAATCTACCGTGTCATCCTGCAACACGTCGACCCGGCCACCAGATTTTCATGCCGAACCGTCTCGTCAGCGTTTCGTGACATTGCCTCGAATACATACTGTATGAGCCAAGGTCTTAGTTTGCTCGCGCAATCAGCGCATCAGCAGTGATACAGCAAGTTTCCTGCCACATTGCCATTATTCGTTTTCCCTTCCCGAGTCCCGCCCAAAATCGTAGGAACGGTAGATCTCAGGGCTCATTGGAAAGCAGCGTTGACATGCCACGGCGATGGAATAGCCATATTGTTTCAAATGCAGACATCGAAATAACATGGTCAGATGCATAACAAAAGCGCTAGTCTATGTTTGCTCAGTTCTCTGGCTGCTGGCGACAAAAATACCATTATTACAATTTTCCCAGTGCCGGAACGCCTAAAAGTTCCATCCATCTCGTCCTAACATTACTAAGATTGGCTTGTACAAACGCATCGGATAGGACATCTTCCCCGGTGAGAACAGTACCATTACGTCCCTTATCGCGCCTACGAAGCTTCCAAGCTGCTCGCCGCCATTTATTCTCACTCCCGCCAAGCTGCAGCCTCACCTCCAGCAACCACGAGAGGTGTACCGACGTCTTGCGCAATAGTCCGAAGACGCTCTTCCACCCAGCCCTTCTCTCTTGTAACGATCTCGGCCTCGATTTTCTGCATCGTCTGCAGCTCATCCAAGACCCCAAGCAAAATTGTTGTACACGCGTCGACTATAGATGCAATGCTTGAACCGGGTGTTGGAGAAGCCAGCCTTCCCAAATCACGAGCGAACGCAGTCAGCTTCCGAGTCAGCGCGGCATTCTCAGCCTTCCACGAATCCTCAAGACCTTCAATCGTTCCAAGCGCCTTGTTGCTACCACCATGGCTTTGTCTAGCAAGTCGTATGTCCTGTACCCATTGCATCCATTGCTCAAAGTCTGCTACAAGACGCTGGAGACGACCACCTGGCTCGACTAACGATGGGAGCTCGTGGAGTGGTTCCGAAAGGATCTGAACATGTTCGACAAGATTCGCAGTTGAGCTGCCAGTGCTCCATTCAAGCAAGGACTGAATGTTCTTCTGTTCTTGGCCAGCGCGTTCATTTTTAAGCATGACCTGATACAGGCTAGCCACCTCGTCGAACTTGGTGTGCAAAGTACGCTTCGCACTCTCTTCCCAGAGTCGGCTAACTTTTGCAGAAGATTGATGCAAGAGATGAAGTTGGAGCAGTTCTGCCTGGAGACTGGCGATTTCAGGGGGCAGCGAATGAGACACAGGTTGAGGAGCGGGGTTGATGAACGTGGCGGTAGGGGCCTTCCCTGTCTTCCGTGGCGTAAAGTGTTGTTGAAGGGTGCTGAAGGCTGGACGATTGGCTTTTCTAGGTTCGTCAGTAGCCAGCTCTTTCCGTTTTGATTGAGTTGCAAGAGGTTCTTCGGACTTGGCCGCGGCACCACCACTGCCAACGCCAACTGAGGCTTCGGGTCTGGCCCTAGTGCTGGCTGCACGGCCAAGTCCTGCAGTCCTTGTGGACGTCCGCGCTGTGCTAGGTAGTGTATTTGCTGATGTACTGTTCACCTTTGAACTGCGACTTGGTGCCACCAAAAGAGATTTGGGTCGCTCTGAGCCTGTGTTCGGCTTAACAGCGTCCCGTCGTGTAGCCGATATGGTGCTAGTCGACTGTGTGCGAGCATGACTGGCCAGCGCAGATGGCTGAGCGGCTTGAGATGTAGAACCTGGTCTCCGCAACGATTGGGAACGGCCCAAACCCACTGCTTGAGGCTCGGTGGGCTTGCTCACTGGAGCAGGCGGACGCATGGATCGTAAGCTTGTTTTTTCACTGTGATCAGTCCGTTGAGACGATGTGGTACCGTGTTGGTACATGGATCGTGGTCGGAGCCGTCCAGTTGCCGCGTCAGTAGTTGGCGCTTCTTGCGTCGATGGTGCAACGCTGGGAGTATTTTGCGCTTCAATGGAGCTGCGCGCCATATCTTCGGCTTCAGCATCTAGATCAGAAGGTTCTGGAAGTATACTCGAGCGCGTGTTATATCTGTGTTGCCCTGGTTGAGGACTAAGAGTCAGGCTAAAGTTAGCTAATACATGCGGTGTAATAGTGAAGAGTTTACGCACAGGAAGCTGCGAGGCTTTCCTCCCTCTGCGTCACCCTGGAAGGATTGCGGCCGATTCAAGAATGGACGCGCCACATCATTCACATTGCGAGGTGTTGCATCTTGACCGCCTTCAGCTGGCGTAACTGCCCCAACATTCTGCTATTTGTTAGGTCTTACCGTGTTAAGAAAAGGGATTGAGGTATTACCCGAGGCCGAGAAGCGACACTGTTGAACCTACCTATCTGCGAGCGAGGTTTTGTACTCATTTTGAGCGCTATCAGAAGCACTATCGTGGATGCGTGCGACGGCTCGGAACGGTGGTGTTGAACAGTACAAACAGACGAAACATTGGGTGTTTACATGGCAAAAGCTCGGGGCACTTGACGCTATGCCCAAAACGGCCGGTGCCGTTATCGATAGCTGTTAGGTATGACGAGGAAGGAAAGAAGCTTGGGACACTTGAATGATTCGTAGATGATTCGTGATCTATTGTATCTAAGCTGAGTGACTGGTACAGTGCTTACTTGGTGATATGGCTGTCTGGCTGTCTAACTCCATGATGGATCTCCTTTCCCGAAAGCACAACCGTATTCTGAGCGGGGTCACGCACATGCCCATTACAAGAGATCAGGCCACCGCCTTTTCCATGTGCAAGCGAGATATCGTAGATCGAGAGATGGTACCCCATGGCTTCCGCCGTTCACAAGCTGCCGCGGCGAGCGGGGAAAGAGACACCCTCGATCGCAGGGTAGTCGACGAACCAGCTTACGCGCTCCGCGCCCTTGTGGTTCACCAGACCACATGGCAGCTGCTGTCCCTCATCGGTATCGAATATCTGGCGCATAATGTCCTTCTTTCCTCCGCCAGTCGCGACAAAGGCGATCTTGAGTCCATGTTGCGCGACGGGGAGGGAAATGGTAATGCGCTTCGGCGGAGGCTTCGGAGAGTCGGAAATGGGGAGAACCCAGGCTTCGGTTTCGCGAAGAAGATCAGAGCCGGGGAACAGGCTGCAGGTGTGTCCGTCTGGTCCGCAGCCTAGTAGGAGTAGGTCGAAGAGTGGCAGCTTTACGCTGTCGCGTGCGGCGAAGACACTGACGAGCGTCTTTTCGTACTGGTCTGCCAGCTCCTGCACATCGTCTAGGTACTTGACATCGATGGGGTAGACTTTGGGTGTGCCCAACTCAGACGGTATCTTATCCAAAAGCTCCTCCTTGACCAACTTGTGGTTGCTGTCTTCGTGATCCAAGGGCACGGCGCGCTCGTCGGCGTAAAACATCTCCCACTTGTCGAACTGGACCTTTCCCTCGCCATTGGTTTCTCTCAGAAGCGCTTGCGCAAGCGTCTTGGGCAGGGAGCCACCAGAGACTGCGACACGGAAGACTTGGTGACGTTCAAGCGCGGCATTCTGGGCATCGAGCACATAGGTGCGCAGGCTTGGAGCAAGCTCGGCAGCGGTCTGGAAGGCGTATAGATTCGGAGGCTTTCCCATTTTGCAGAAGTGTGTATTGTGTTGGTGGAGTGAAGTTTGCAGGCGCGCGGTGGAGGGGTTGGACTGGTGGTGGGGCTATGTGCCGGTATTTCGTGTAGCGGGCCGGTGACGATTACCGCGATAGTGACGTGGGCAGCCTCTGGATGACTGTTCTGGTCAATTATGAGAGCGGTGCAAGACAAGAGGCAAAGCAAAAATGACGACGGCTGCCTATGAGATGAATCCTGGGCTTGATCGGCCCTCGATACCGATGTCCATTTGAGCCTACCGTGCAGCCTAACTGCTGCTCATGTTCCCTTGCTCCCTGGCCCGGCGCGATTCGAGCGACCGTCGAGGGCTCAGAGCAAGACGCCAAAGCAAGACATCCAGGAGGCTTTGGCGAAAAGATAAACAGACTGTAGCAACATTGTGCATCTACAGAGTAACAGCTCGTGAGTACTGCACATGACCGTCACCACCATAGCCACCACCAATCATACGGTCTGCACAACCAGAGGCAGTCGAAACTAGTCCACGAATGTGCTGGTCACGTGCCTTCCCCGCCATGACACGCCCTATACGGTGAAGATTCAATTAAGCGCAAGCACATGATACACAGTGCAGAGTAACGCTTGGCGGATATTAAGAAGTAGTGGGCGCAATCTAGAGACTACTGCGCTCATGTTCCTTTTCAGATTACTACAGAACCCTGTCCCTCTGTCGGCACATACGTATGCCAGAAGCATCGAAATGAGCAAAACTGGCTCATTTGCTTGTTCGTTCCCCTCCAACATCTTGCCGGCAATACTGACGTAAGTTTTTTTTTTCATTCAAGCCTGGAGCGATATTTGTCAAGGTACGATAGTGTTCTGTGCGCTTGGTTCGGTCATCCAACGTTCGGTCATGCATCGCCGAATGAACCAAACCAAGTTTGCCTGTTGCTTGCTTTTCCTCGGCTACGAAAAGCAATCTAATTTCCCCGACGCAAATGGGCCATGTGGCTAAGCCCGTGGACTTGGCTTGGGTCCAACCAATCTCGGGAGCTCCGTGCGAGGTTCGAAGGAAGGTATATTGTATATGCTCTGGGTGAAGCAGTACATGGTTCGCGGATAAACAAATAGCGACACCGGAACTCGGCTCCGGCTTGCATGAGTAGCTGAAGACAGGGCAAAGTTCTAGACAAAGTGACTGTAAAGCGTGTTTGCTTTGTGTAAGTGAATCCAGACCAACGTGGTTCGCGGGCCTGGGCCCTCTAATGGCATGGTGCGTTCCCCTTGGATGAATGTGCGTTGGGTGGCAATTTGCTTGCCATTGGATGCTGTGGTGTTTCACTTCTTCCTGCATGGGCACTCTTCAGCATAGTCATACGATGCGTAAAGGTCTAGGCCATGGTCGCCGCCACAACCGGCGCTGCAGCGCACGGTTGGTAGCGGTCCCTGAGAGGGGATCATGTCCCAGAGTTCGACTCTCGCAGCAATGTGTATGCAGGTCCACGTCGGCATCCGCTCTAGTAACAAGTATCGTGGCGCAGGTGCGCTCCGGTATGCAGACTAGGCGCTCGTCCGACGGAGTCGCCGCTGTAGCATTCTTTGTTCGATACTCTTGAGAGGCATGGGCAGGCGGTTGAGCGAACCTGGTCATGTCTTGCACGGTAGAAGGCTTACTGAGCTGGCGAGACATTCGGGGGGTGGGCTGCGCAGAGGGAAGCACTTGTAGGCGGGTTCATTGATGGGTCAAGCGGTGATTACGTTGGATCAGTGTTGCAGGACGTTGGACGACTGACGGCAGAGCAAACCAGTCTTGACTGTTTATCGTTAATGAGAGGCGGAGGGTGCGGGGAACTAGGGTGTCCTAGGTGGTTCCTTCAACCTGACCTGGTGTTCATGGCCATGGATTTAGATCTAGACCGCAAGTCAACGGTTCGGCCCGCGCAGACATGCACAGGCTGCGAGAGATGCGGTCGTAATGTCCGCGGTATAAGCTGGAATCAATAGGCATTACAGAAGCTGCCGCATTGGGTGGGGGAGGGGTTTGGTTTTGTTTGGGAGAGGGGAGATGGTGATGGCAGAGGGGACTAGTGGGCGAGGCAAGCGGATGATGCGAGGCAAGCATAGCAAAAGCCGCCATGTTCCGGAGGGGAGGGGGGGCCAGAGCCTGGGGCGCCATTATTGCATGCATACGACGACCCTGGGACACCCTCGGGGCAACAGACAGGCATATGGAGGCTGTGCCAGGCACCGACAGTCAGCCGCGGCCACAGGTGACGAGAGCCGCGAGGCAGCGGCGGCGGCGGCGGCGGAGAACGAGGTTGTCCGGACAGCGAAACGGAAAAGAAGCGGGCGAGGATGCAGTTTCAGGCGATCGGGGTTGTGGAGAGGTGCAAAGGGCAAAAAGAGCATGCTTGCCCGTTCGATCTCGATGTCGGGCAGTGGGCGGGCGCTGCGGGGGCGTGTGTCAATCAGGCGGGCCCGGGCGTGCACAGGAGGCGGCGATCGAGACCGCGACCCTTGATCGCAAAAAGTGCGCCCTGGGCCTTGTCTCAGCCGGGCGGTGGCAGTCACGCCTAGCCAGAGTCTTGGGACCCGGCTTCTGCGAGAGCGTCGCAGCGTCGTCGAGCCAGCCACGCACGCCAATCACCGCTCCACACGGGCCCGCACTCCTCGACGCCTGCCACTGGCCGATCGTGCATCGTCCGATGGCCGTATGAGCATATAGGCAATTGCGATCCCTCGTGCTGCCCGCTGATTCACACCCCCGTCATCCTTCAAAGATTCGGCAGCCCCATATCATGACCGCAGATCAACGCACGCCGGACTCGCTATCCACAACACTCTCCTGCTACTTCAGCATCGTCCCTACCGCCCACTTCTCCGTAGAGACTCCCTCGTCCAGCCCTGTGTCTGAATACGAGGCATACACCCCCTCGGACCCTGCCAACCCGCTACTGGCCTTTCGACCAGCACCACAACTGTTCATGTCGGCCTCATCGGACGCCACGCGTCTGCTCCAACTGCAAACCCAGGCTGCCCATCGCACCTCACCCGACCCTCTGCAGCCGCAACACCGTGTCTCGAGCACTTCGTCAGACAGCTCAAGCAGCTCCACATCCAGCAGCGGATACAGCTCACCATCCACCCTCTCCTGCTGCCGCTGCCGCCGCGAGTGCCTTGCGAACATGTACCAGATCGGCACCAACCGCTACTACTGCAGCCACTGCGCTAGGATGACTGGCTACAGCGCTGGCTGAAGCGTCTAGCACGGATACCCCACACCGTTCGCTGCAATTGCACACATACACACAGCCTGCACTACCTGGCCGACGCCTTGCAGCCACCGACTCCATTCCTAGCTGCACCTGCACCTGCACCACATCCATACATAGACATTCGCTGTCAAGCATCACCACGATCGCCCTTCCACCCTTCCGCCCTTCCGCCCTTCAGCCACGGCACGGGAGTCATGGCGCGAATGAATAGGACTGAGAGCATTATTCTCAGACATCACTACAGAAAGATGACAGGGGGAGAAAGGAGAGGCATGCAGCGCATTCTGGCGCTGTCCAGCAACGTCCATGTCTTGAGGACGTGGACAAAGCACCGAGGGACAACAAGCACATTGTGCAGCGGGAATCACGAAGCTGGCCTTGATTCTATCACGCTGCAACAGCTGGCCTGCACGAGGAGACGATACCCCATAATCTTGTACATTACAGTAGCATAGCTATCCTTGCATAAGAAATGCAATATTTGACAGCCACTATCCTCCACAGCATTCATGGCATCGTGATTGAAATCCCATCTAGCGTCCTACAAAAAATCGATTTTTGCTCGGCCGTGTCGGCTAGCGCGCCAGCGTCGAACCCTCCCCCAGTTCATGCGCGGCCACACAATGTACCTGCCAAGCCCACCTCAATATATGGGAAACTCACAATCCGACGATCTTCGGAAAAGCAAACTCCGCCTGCTCCCTTGCGCACTAACCGTCAACGTCAGTAGCGTCGACACACAATCCACACTCCATCCGCTTGTGCGAGACGTGTCGCGGACGCATCTCACGCTGCACAACCTCTGCGGCGGGCAATCAACATCTATCAAACATTATGATATGATGTTTCGCAACAGCTTGCGTAAATCCAGCCATGCAGTCACGTCACAGTCAGGCCGTGAAACAAGATTGTCCAGCCAACGAGCCACCCAGGCTCGTCATGGCTAGCCACCAGTCCCCACCTTTCCACTCTCGCGCGCAATCTTGATCGTTTATTACCGCCTACGTCGCCCTACAGGCTGGGCGTGTAGGTCATATCGGATTTTCCAAGTTTGCAATGTATGATCCGTCTGCCGATCAATTTGCCTGCCTGCTATCCGCGTCAGCACTAAACAGCCAGTAGGCGAGCGAAGGAAGGGGAGAACAGGATGACATCGCTCGATGCCATGCGTCAGGTACGATCATGGCACATATGCAGGGTGTGGGCCTGATCGCCACCTGGGCTGTCCTTTCTTTTCTGTGGGTATGCGAATTTCGCAAAATTCGATTACTCCAATCGTTACAAGGTTAGAGATTGGGGGGGGGGGGGGGGGGGGTTTCACTGCACATACAGAGTTTGCTATGCAGTTTTGCTTTACACACGATGAGCCTTGTTTTTTCTTCTTCTTTTTTTGCATGTGGTGTTGGTTTTGCTCAACACCTCCGGATATTGAATTCGGGGGATCGCGAGATCGCAAGCAAAAAAGGATTCATGTTCGCAAGCGTACAAGCGCGCAAAGCGTGAAGGGCGATGAACATGCCCTCCGCTGCATGCCTTTGGCTGGCCTTCTCTATACGAAGTGATTGTAGTAAGCTTCCTGGGCGGTTTGGCATGTGCCCCTGGCAACGTGGTCGTCGTTTCCTCCGGTAATAGGGTTTGTTATCAGTATCAGCATGTCGACGGCCTATCAGAGCGGCTGCGCGAAAGGCCTTCGTGTTGAGATCTTGCGATGACCGTTGTCACGCAAGCATCACCCTTTCGCTTTGCTGTTCTCTCGGAACGCATGGACGCGTCCCGTCATAAGATCCTAACAGTGTCTCAGCCTTACTAGCATCCCCCTCGCTCACCAGATCAGATCATCGCAGAGTAGTCTTCTCTCGCCAACCCCACTCGCTTCCTCCCAGCTCCGAGGAGCATACTCATCAGGTCACAAGGCCCAAATTCCCGCCCACCGATGCTTCGGCCTTATGCCCCTAGCCTTGATCCTAGCTTCTGATTCTAGCTCGGCGCAACGCCTCCCATGCATCGACGATGTCAAGCCAGCATCGAAGATCTCCCGTGCATGATGGGTTTCCACACGCCCCTTCCGCAGCCCGTGCGTTTCTTCCTTCCACTCACCTGGTGCATTGAGGCTCCGAAACCCGTCTGCTTGGTGTTGTTTTGTCGTGGCCTTTATTTTCTTGTGGAGACCGGATCGGATCAGCATGGCACGATGCGATGGTCGACGTCTACACTCCAGATGATCTGCAACGGGAACCGTTCCGACGCGCGCCCGTCCTAGACCCCAATCGCCGATGACGTTCCTTAGTAACAGCAGAAAGAATACCATATGTCACACCCATGTGTTTTGACTGCTGCAGTGCATCGGTAGATGGAGAACCCTATCTCTTGACACATGCGCAGGCCCACTGCGGAGCTTTAATGACTCCGTTGTAGCCGTTGCGGTGGTGAAACGGTCCTGCTTGTCTGTCGGAACCTGCTTTCTGGGCGTCCAAACAAGTCTGGACCGTCGCATCCTTGCAAGGTACCTTGATATACGCGCTACTATCCTGCGCTACATAACAACTCGTCTCCTCGCCGGCGTCGCATGCGATCGGAGCGACGCCTGAGCATCACACCTTCGCCTGGCTACTCGGAACACGTTGCTAGGGAATTTCGGAAGCTCGCATCGCAGTCGCCGCCACGTTGGTCGATAGCGTCGTTTGCTTTGGCCTCATGCAGGGCATCGGAAACTCGGTGTGAGAGCACTAGGTACTTTCATTGAACATAATGGAGCCGATTTCCGTTGCGCCGAGGCTCACGATGTGTGCAATGTGTCCCTTGGTGTTTCTGTTGCACATCGATCGATGCGCAAAAGCCCACTTTGATGCCAAAAGCCCACTATATTAATATATTTTCCCTTAGCTTTGATCTGCTGGACATCCTTCCCACTCGCCGCATCGCATTTCTCGTCGTTGATCGAGGTAAGACGCTTCTATCGCGGGCCTTATACGGAGCTTCCTTCTTCGGCGTCGTGCCGCTTTGCCCTGCCTTCTATTGCTGATTGCACTAGCCATGGATTGAGCAAGGAGCTTAGAGGAAGTTGGAAATTGAGCGCGCGCGCGATTCCCAAAAAGCTGACAACATCAGTATTGTGCTGCGCACCTCGTCACGAGGTACGACTTCGATCTCTGGAAGTAGTGCACTATATAACGTTGGAAAAGATCGATCGAAAGACGAACTTGATGCATCAGAATTATTCCATTCGCAGATACGTGGTAGCGCGGTCTACGGGACACTACATCACAAGACACGACTCTACGGCCACATGATACCATTACCATCGAAATGGGCTTGGCTCAGGTCAGTCCTGACGTCGAGCGGGTAATCCGTGGCCTTGAGGCCAGCTCTCCAATCTGCCACCCTTTTGCTGTGCGACCGCTCCGAAACACTCAGTTCACGCTTCGCCATGCGCGTTGGGTAGCCACCGACATCACCTGCGAAACAGTGACTCACACTGCCCCAGGTCGAGTCAGCAACAGCCTTCCAGATGGCTGTCACATCGACAGTCATAGCCTTGGTGTACAAGATACGGCAATCAGCAGGTTCGTAAACGAACTGCAGGGGCGTATTTGACTCATCTCCGTCACGGATGCCGTCGCGGAAGTTGACGTTGATGGAGTTGCCAATCGAGGCACGGATGAAGGGTGTATCATCGTAATATTCGCCCAGCTCCGTCTTGTTGAGTTGTGCGCCTTCCTCGGGGGAAGAGAGATCCTCGACTGTGTATTGGGCTAAAGATTGAATATAGGTCCAGGGGTAGTTGTTTGTTCCCTTGACACCTCCGACAGCTTGAGTGATGCCTTTGCGTGGACGGCCTCCGAGAGAGATGTACTTCACGCCTGCGCGTTGGCGCATAAGCTCCGAGAAGATGGTGCATGTTGATGCGCAGTAGCCGTCAGTGACTACAACAATGTCCTCAGCCGCGAAAGGAGCCTGTGTGTAGTTGGATAGCGGGCCATAGCCATGGATGTAAACACCTCCGGAGTTGAGCGGAGTAAGCACGTCACTCAGGTTCCACCTGAAGAGGCTGGTGAAGTTGTCACCTTTCTGCTCCAAAGCGGGACCGAACTTGTCTTGCCAGCTGTCAAAGTTCTCGAGATCAACATCAATGTCGGTGCGGTAGTTGAACACGGAAGAAACCACACTGTCTACGAGATCTGAGATCGTCTTGTTGTCTGAGTCCACAACGCGTGGGATGCCCTCTGCGGCCTCTGAGAACTTTTGGTTCAAGATCTGAGTAGTTTCGAACGCGCGGTAACGGTCTGAAGCCGCGTGGGCAATCTCATCCGGGAACAATAACTTGTAGAGATCGTATCCGAGCAAAATGGTTCCTCCACCGTTCGCAGATACATCGATAACAAGCTTCTTCTTTCCAGCTGCTTTTGCGGCAGTGAGGAATTGTTCAGCAGTAGCCTGAAACTCTTCTTGTGCGTTGATACCGACGAACGAGGGTACTGAAAGCACGGCGACATCGGAGTAGTCCTCTTCGAGGAAGTAGCCACCGATAAGGTTGTGCGCCTCGCGAACAACAGGGGGTGGGTAGCCTGGCGCGGGGATAGTAGGCACAGGTGTAGCTGACGAAGTTGCAGAGGGCGTGGGTGTTGCCGAAGTCGAGTTGGTTGGCGATGCCTCCTCAGTCTCGCTTCCAGGCTGGTTGCCGGTGAACCAGAGCTGGTAAAGGCTCTCGCCATCAGTAATTCCATCAAAGGGAATCAGGACTTTCGCAAAGTTATCGTAAGTCCGGCTAGTGCCGTTTGCAAAAGTAAGCTCGGTAGTTGGGCCCGGGTAAATCCAACGACCACGTCCAGAGCCCGCAAAAGTACCGATACCAGATCCCACCGGTCCGAGAGAGACAGTAGCCAATTCATAAAATACGTTGTTATACAACGCATCTCGATCTTGCAGGGATCCGTACTGGGCCCAGTTCTCCAAAAACTCCTGAGCGTCTTGGCCGTCGATGTGGGTAATCGGCGAGGGCGTGAAGGTAGCATTACCAAATGATTCAGACAATACATCCGCATAGACGTATGCCTCTGGGAGCTGCTGGCCGTCGCTAGAGACTGAGACGAGAGGAACTGGGCGGGCAAAAGTGAAGACTGTGCCAACGACGTCCGGTACAAAGACAAAGTGGCCATCGTGGGTCATCTGCAGGAGGCGGTAGAGCTCAAAACCGAACTGGTAACTGTCAGCATATGTTCATTTTGTCGAAATAATATGGCCTTCTTACCTCATATTCGTTGTCGTAGTCTCCTGCGACTACCTTCGACCGTATCTCCGCCAGACCGCCCCAGATGTCAATGGCTGGTTGTACCTTCTCAGCGTACTCGGCCGGTGGGTCAGCGAGCCAGACCGTGTTACTCTGCCACTTGAAATATGGTACAACACCGTCAACCAGAGCCAGAGCAGCGCTTTGGTTGAACGGGACAGAGGTAATGCACTCGTAGGCCAGGCCTGCAGGGACAGTCGCACCTGCGGTCACATTCTGGCCCGCAATTGCGGCACCGACCTGCGCACAAGGAGTCGTCGCATTGTAATACCGCTGGTGAATGTTTGGCGAGAGAGGCGACGAGAGAGCAACCGAAGCCAGCGAAAGGCCCGCAACGGTACTGAAGAGGGGTGCCATATCGTCAACCCAACAGCAACAGCGAAAACAGCCCAAGAAGACTAATGTACTGGGAGGGATTCAATCTCGCTGTGTCACTCTGCAATCCCATGGCCTCAACCATTTTATATCTGTACTTCACGCGTACCCGTGGGCCGGACAGCGATCTTGCGTATTCAATAAATCCGACAGACACAGTAGCTTGCATAAAACTACCCTGTACTTGCGATCACTAAACCCAGGTCAGATGAGAGGAACGACTTGCTGGCGAATAGGCGGTGCGAGGGTTATAGTGGCTAGATAAACCGGGTACCATGCATGCACGGCTGCTCAAATAGGCAGGCAGTGGGTATCTTGGTACTCGTCGGGATTGACCTGACGATCACTGACGGGTCGGAGTTTGGTGGGGGTTTCGGGCAATTACAGTTGTGAGTTGATGGAGTGGTGCCCACGACCGCTCATTGCCGCCGACCTAAGAGTCGTTGTTTCGCGATGGCTGCAAGAGGAGTACATAGGATGGTTTTGGAGATGCGATACTTGTAGTACGACGCAGTTGACGAAGCTTCGTGGAGACAATGAAGCTTTCACGATATTCCGGCGCTAGTCTACGTCACTAGGCTGCAAGAGGCAGGCGCGAACTTACCCAAGGCCCGCATCTAGGAAACGCATGTTATCAACCTCTCTTACATATACCTATCCCCGCTCCTTACAATTTGCAGCTGCCGAAAATGTGCTGGTTTGCTCGAGATTATGACTCATGACCGAAGTTGGGAAATGACGTGCCGCGTACTTCTCTAGCCGCTCTACATTACGTTGGAGCCGTGGAACACGGCTTGTTGGGCATCTTTAGGTCTGCACGCCGCCATTACTTTTTCATGTGCGTTGAAGCTCTTTCATTGTTGCCCGTATACTGTTACTAATTCATCAGGGTCAGTCTGGCTTCGCCGAAATACTTCTTTATACCTCGCTCAGTGAACAAATGCGGATTCCCTTGATGCACAAAACTAGGCTGCTTGCGCATTTTGAAGTCCAATCTGTCACTGCTTCAATCGTCGTACGCATTCGCGTGTTGTGGCCCTTCCGCTTCCCGGATGTATCCCAGAGCACATTCATCAAAGGACTCCGCCTCAGTTGTAGCCTCCTCTGATAACGTCATGACTATACCATCGAAATCGTCTCGCGTTTCTCCAGCCAATTGAATAATATTAGGCGCAAAATCAGTATGCGAACTGACCATGTCGGTGGTATGGCCAATGGCGAGACCTGGCCGGCGGATAATTAAAGAAACATGGATGTCAGCCTCGTAGTCGCACTCCTTTCCTCTATGTAAATGATGCTGGCTCAGGTGGTAGCCGTTGTCAGTTGTGTAAATTAGACAAGTATCGTCGAGCAGTTTCTTATTCTCAAGTGTCTTGACAAACTGCTCCACCATCTCGTCTACAGGTTGCAGTGCGCCAAGACGGGAGCGTTGAGGTGTGGAAGTCGCTTCACCCACCCCATGCCGCCTTGTTTCTCGGGATTGAAGTTGGCATCGCGTGGAATCTTGTATTCTTTGAACAAATGGGCGCATCTCTCCATATATTCGGGCAAACCGGAAGAGAGCTCTTATTGTAGCTCGAGCTTGACGTTGCTGTGAGGAGCGATTGGCGCGACAGTCAGAAACCAGGGTTCATGGTATTTTGTAGCCTCTCCGAGAAAGCCGTAAGCTTTTTCCGCAGTAACGTCCGGCGAGTACTGGCCTTTGTAGCTTGTTGGGAACCCGCCATTTTGGCTCATATATGCGTTGTAGTATTCGTACGTATGAGGGTCAAGAACAAAGCCTGAGCCATTACAGCCGCTCGCGAAAGGTTCGTCGTAGTTGTCGACCGAGTAGTGGTTCCAAAGCTTGCCCGAGTAGTAGGTATTGTAACCGGCTTGTTGCATCCAGATCGGTAGATAGTCGTTGTTGATCCCTTTGTGGACCACGTTCGGGTAGCAACCTGGGAACTTTCAGTCGACCAACTAAGAATGCGTTGCTCTCTGCTGACCGTATGGTGCAAACACATATCCTCGAAGTGGCGGGCAAGCTCGAGGTGCATCATTTGTCTTGTTTCTTTGGACGTCCTAATAAATAGGATGAGCCCCTGTACTTGCTCTAAGGTGAGTACTGGAGGTCTACCTGTCCTTTTTTGGGGGGTAACGGGGACAGTTAGAACGTATTGCACCTGCCTAAGGGTGAAGCCTAGGTGGGTGGAGACCCACTTCTGTGTGTGGCCGGCTTTGTACAGTGTGTGTACCATGAGTCTCTGGTCCCTGTTCAGTTGCTCTCTGTGCTTTGGGGTACTAGGTTCGTCCATATTGCCTGTAAGTAGAGAGAAAGTCCCCATACAACAAAGTGGTGAAGAGACAAAAAGTGGCTCGCAGATCACTAAGAAAGAAAAGGATTAGTGTTGTCCTAACTGGCGTCCCCCACATACAAAACTTATGCCTGATACCATAGTATACATTGGTATTGTGGGTTGCTCGTCCCGTCCACACTTACCCAGGAATGGCAATATAGAGTAACTGTAAAAAAGCGATGGACATATAGTATGCCTTCATAAAGAAGATATTTCCGTAGGAATAGTATATGTTCCTGATATGGTTAGGCCGGTGATCTGTTGGAAGTGAGTTGGAGGACGCTTCACCAAAAATTTCATGTGTAAGTCTTGGTCATCCGTCAGAATGAAAAGGAAGTCTGGGTGCTTAGCCACCGAGTAGCTTGATATTGAAGGGATAGTGACGAAGCGACATAGCCTCTTGAGGGAAGCCATGGTGGACTGTAGTTCCTAGGTACTCAACTAAGAGGACTTGAGGGAGGGCGGGTTTATGACGCGAAAAGCACCAAGCCAGATGCCTGCTATTGGGCTGCTAATAGGGAGGGTCGCCGTGTCACTCGATACACGGAAGACTAAGAACGAAAACCCCGCCTAGAAAACAGCATAGATTTACGAATTTGCCATAGACATCTTTCCAACTACTCAAAGCTTGAAGTATGGGGAGTGTGCATACGTTACTTCCCGTGCTTCTCCGCTACCTCTTTCTGGCCCTTCTGCACCCATTCTTTGAATGGATCTTGTACGTTCGGGTCTTTCCTCAATTTCTCGATTTGATCTCCCCCAGATGGTACGAGCAGACCCTTCTGTACCGCTTCTCTCTTCTCGATTCTATCGCCCCAGTCTTTCAGTCGAGGGAACTCCCCCAAATCGATGCCCGCCCAAGGTGCCCATCGTACCCATGTAAACGTTGTAATATCAGCGATACTGTATTTACCGCGCCCCTTGCCAGCCAGATAGTCCCTATCACGAAGTCGGTCGTTTAGCACGGAGTACAAGCGCTTTGTCTCGTTCTGGTATCTCTTGATGCCATACTCGATCGTCTCAGGTGCATATCTGACGAAATGGTTGGCTTGCCCTTGCATCGGACCCACCCCAGCATTTTGGAAGAAGACCCATGTCATCATATCGATAATTTCATCCTGATCTTCGAAGCAGAACTTGAAGTCTCTGTCGTAATGTTCGGAAAGGTACAAAAATATGGCACCTGATTCGAAAACGGCGAAGGAGTTGCGGTTGTGATCGACAATGGCGGGAATGCGGCCGTTGGGGTTGATTTTGAGGAAGGATGAAGATTTTTGCTCATCCGCGGAGAGGTCGATAGGGGTGGTTTTGTAGGGTATGCCAAGCTCTTCCAGGAAGATGGAGATCTTTTGGCCGTTGGGCGTGGCGGCTGTGAAAAGCTCTATGCTCGGGGTTGCCATTGCTGATTGTTTGCTCGGTGTTACTATATATGATTAATTCTGGTCGTTGTCTCACAGCATCGATTACATATACTTCGTGATGATTTAGATCACGATGACGTCGACATGACTATTGAAAAGACGGTCGCAGCGTTCAGAGCTTAGTAATGCCGAGGTATATGCTATTCTTCATCATTGCAGATATCGCCTGCATCTGTTGTAGCTCAGCTATCGAGCATCACAGATTCTTCGTCTAACGAGCTTTGGTGGTGTTTATTCTGGGCTGTGAGGGTCCGCATGCCCAGACATAGCTGATTCAGCAACGCGGCGCTAGTCGCATCACTTCCTCAAGATCCAATCCCGATCTCCACGCGACATGACACAGACGTTCTTACTTTCGCAGCAACGCTCGACGCATTTGTTCCAGACCTTCTTAAACAGACTATTCGAAATAGCCTCCCAATGATGGCTCGCGATTACGGTTATTGCTGCGGCATCTCTGAGGCGCAAGTGCCGTTCGTTTCGCAGTGTGGTCTGATTTTCTTTCGGGCCTAGTCCCATTTGGCCCAGAAAGGAAAGCATCATGCCACTTTCAAGCCCACAACACGTTGGAAGGTTCGGGGTAGGTGCTGCATGTGACCTTGCAAATGAGCGATTTTCAGGGCTGTGAAGGACTTTACATACATGTAGCCTGCTGTCTTACTTCTCTTTAACTCTCGTCTTTCCTGCTTCATACAGTTTCCTCTCTAAATCTCACCCATTCTTGGCAGCCACGCCGCTCCTCAACTGATCCTTGACCAAACAAACCCTGTCCGAACAATCTATTCTATCGAAGAGCAATTATACATTTCTCGGCAGGGCTCCAATCCAGCGTATTGCACAACCCGGGGATCCGTGCATCTCCAATTGATCCGTTCTTTGCTTCCAATAAGCTCTGAATCTATCTTGGTCTGCGTCTGGGATGATGATAACAAAGACATTTTCTCTGACAAACTTCCTCATCGGCTCCTCAGCCCTTTGTTTCCAGATCTTCGTGCTATATCCATGGCACGAGAAGTTGGAAGAAGAGTTTGTCGAGTTGAAGAAGGAGCATGCAAGGCTGTTGGAAGAGACACACCAGAACCACAGAGATGAATTGAGGGGAATAAGAGAACAGCTGGAACTGGCGAACGAGAGAAGGAAGACTGGCAGGTTTTGGTAAGACGCTATGGCTCGGAGGAAACGAAGGGACGTAGTCAGAAGGAGGGCAACACGAGAAGGCGAAAAAGGAGAAGGCGGGGAAGAAAGATCACATGAAGGTTGACACATTTCGCGACAACGACATCCGGAGAACCTTCAAGAGAAGGATATAGCCAAGGAAAGAAGATGTACTGAGAACGGCAAGGCATATACAGGTGTATCAACTCCAGGAGGGCGAACGTAAGACAAGAACATACACGATACCTCTATAAGACGGACACCATCGTCTCGGTACCCTCACACCCCGCTCACGAAATACCTACCAGGATGGAGCGACAGCCGGCTGTAGTGCCTTATGCTTCAAGCATCCTCGCGCTTCCCCATTTGTAGACGGCATCTTTCGCCCCAGGGTTAGCGCTGGGCTCAGACAGATACGCGATGCGCTATCGGATGGCTTAGTGTTGATATGGATTATCCAACGTTTAAGTTTTAGTTCTCGCGGAAATGCAGTCGAGTAGAAGGGGAACCGTTGAGCCGGAAATAATGGATCTTGTCAAGCATAGTGCGAGAACTACAATGCACATACGATCGATCGACTAGGCTACCTGGCGAAGGGGTTATCAAGTCGCACTATCTCACTTCACCTCATCTCTCAAATCCAGTGTTCCTATCACCTTACCTCTCCTAGCAGTAACGTAGTCCATTCAGCCTGATAGCATTACCCCAGAACGTCGCGTGTCCAATACTTTCCTAATCCATACTGCAACCGGTGGCACGACAAAACTCAAAAGTAAGCCCCAACGCTAACCAATCCAAACCATTGAATCGATGCCCCGTCTCTTTCATTTAAGCCTCCACACCTCCCGCCTCGATGCATGATCTTGATCGATAACCTTTTGTCAATTCGATATACAGCCAAAACCATAACACCTAGCCGCACTTTCCCAGCGTTCGCCAAGCCACCCCGTCGTGCCCATCACATCCGAAAGCGCAATTGACGTACAATGACATGCATACACCCAATAGTCCAGCAGGGTGCCGCCATTGGTACGGAGTCATCTCCGCCGCCCCTATAGTTCGAATAGCTTCACAACCCGTCTCCACGCCGTCCCGCACCTTGACATGTGTGACAGCTTACCCAGCCCGGCGGCTTGAAAAGAAGAAATAGATAAATAAACAAATAACGCGGCGCGGGACGATCCCAAAGGGCGCCCCTCTTTCCGCTTCCTTGCGCCTACTCCCCCCCCCCCCTTCCCTTCCCAGCGCCGCCCACGCATGACGTTGTTGTAGTGGCTGCATCAGGGCGCGTGCGTGATCTGCAAAACGCGACACGCGGGATGAGGTAGCTATGCGTGCGACGATGGGCTGGATAGGGGATCAGCGGGGTCTTTGTTATTCTGCCATTGTGGGTCGCTGTGCCGCGCGGGCGTCATACACATCACTGATTGACAGTGTGAAGATCCTTGGCCGATTGTTTACCAGACATAGCAACAGGCAGAAGAGGGGGTATTGTTTTCCGAAGCGAAAGGATTGACAGAGTTCAATTCAAAGCCGCGCGGTCGTTTGGCATGACATTGGTATCACGTGTAGAATCCACGCTGGTAGAATTGTGGGAGTGTGGGAAGAGGTTTCTCGTTCATTTGATATCAAGTCGCGTAGCATGAAGGAAAAGCAAACCCAGTCGCTGGACAAGAAGCATGCCACCGAAAAGAGGACTGAAAAAAAAAGATTAATAATGCTAGGAGAGGTGTTGAACGCCGGTGGTATAGTCGAGCCTTGAGCCAGGCCTCCATCAGATTCCCCCATGCCAGCAATGTCCAGAAAACCTAAAGAGACTTTTCATGCAGGCAGCAGAGACGAATGTCTTGCTGCATGTCCCGTGAGTGCCGCCCTAACCAGAACCGGTCCCTGCAGCGACTGATGTGCTTATTTCCCCCCTCCGTCATGACATGGGGTTTGCCTGCTCACCAAAAGGATATCTCGCGTGCTGAAACCGAAAACAGGTGGCGGTAAAAAATATAGTTTGATATGGCTGCAAACAGCTGATCGAATCTTGTTATTGCCGGGTGGTGATGGACGATGGTGAAGGCTCAGAGTGCCGGTTCGCCCCTCTGCTTTATGCCTCCAGTTCCTTCTTCTCGCTGAGTCCCTTTGGTCGGAAGACGGCGTCCTGGCCGGACATGCGGCGACCCAGTGCGCGGTCGAGTTTGGCTCCCAGTGCCAACTTGCTCATATCGTCAGTCTTCTGGTCGTTGAGGGCGTATCGTTGTTGGACTAGGCGCTTGTCCTCAAGGCGGTCGAAGCCGGCGTTCCATGTCTTGATGTCTTGCGACTTGAGGTCGCCGGCGGTCGAGGAAGCTACTGAAAGGTGCGAGGGGGCGATTGAGGGTGTGAGGGTCGGCGCGGCGCTGTACGAGGACATGCGGGTTGAGGCGCGGTTGCCGCTCGTCTGCGATTTCTTCTCGTTAGACTGTGCTTGTTGCGACATGGTGACGGATATAGCAGTAGTGGGTGTATTGGTAGTGTTGCGACAGCGGTGGAGAAGGTGCGTGAGGGGTGTGAGAAGGGCAGGAGGGAAGAAGGAAGGCACAAAGGAGTGTACTAGTATCATCAAGCACACGGTACAAGCGCTCGGTGAGCATCGACCACGGGCAGGGGACGTCTGAAACGGGCAATGTGGATTCGGAAGAATGACTTACGTTGGCAAGGATGGGCCGTGACGACTCTACAGAGTTCGTCATGATGCGCGCCGCGGTAAGGTCGGTACGTTAGGGATTAAGTCGGGCGTGGGGCAGGCAGGCAGGTGTATGGGTATGCGGCTATATGACGGATATTTAACCCCGTACAAGGCCCAGGGACGTGACGGAGAGGTGGCGAGAAGAAGCGAGCGAGCGAGGGAAGGCGTGATGGCTAGAGGCCGCTGTCTGGTGCCGGGCTGGTGCCAGAGAAAGATGGGACGTAGACAGCAGCGTCCTATGCTCCGCCTATCGACCTCCTCGCGTGTTTCAAAGCACCTAGATCGGCAAGGGGGCGACGTGAGCAGACAAGATCCACCGGCGGCAAGGGTACAACGGTTAGCGACGTGAGCAGCGGGATCGCTTTGTATTTGGGCGGGATCAAGCAAAAACGTCAGCCTTGCAAGCGAGAGCGACCGTGTGTGCTGATGGCCTGTGTGTACGAGGGCTGCACCACGCTGCATATGCGGAGGGGAAAAGAGCGACAGCAGTGCGAAAAGTCACAGCCTGTTTATACACTCCATCAGGAAATGAGCCAGCATGACTTCAGTCTCAACAGGACCAACGCCAGACCGCCCTGAAACGCATGCACATCAAGACTTCTGCGTTGCGGTAAAGCGAACTCTATGCCTCCAACCCATAAGACAATTCTTCAGGGGTCTTCCAAGGACCGTTGTTGAGCCCGATCCCAAGCCAGCTACTCGTCCTTGTCTCGGCCTCATTGCCAGCCAATCCTTTTCGACAGCCCACGCTTACGGCGCGTCTGCCACGTTTTTTTCCTGCGGGAGCCCACGCTGGCCGCCGCTACAGGGCTTGGGACCTTGGGGGTGTAGTCTCCACCGGTACGCATTGCCGGTCCTTCGCGGCCCATCTCAGCTCTTTTCTTCTTCAGCATCCACCGGGCATCGTCACATGTGTGCAGCATACGCAGCATCTGCTCCTTGCATTGTCACGATGCAAGCCTCAGTGGGCCTGACAACCTAATTTTGAGGGACTTTATACATAAGCACCGGTCAGACGGGGTTTCCTCGATTGTTGTTGATCAATCCAACTTGGTCCCCCTTGATGGGACTGCAGCTAGTTCCCAGCATATAGTTCACCGGCTCACCATAACCTTTGGCTACCGAGAAAGAAAAAAACGGCTGCGGCAGTCGTATTGCGTTTACGGACGTAGCGAGATTACCTAGCTATAATACCATAGGCCGCTACCAACCCTCTCAGAGCTTCTGAGTACTTACACAAACGCGCTCGAAGGATGCGACGCAAAAAGGTCACGATCCTTTCGCTTACTTGCACCTCCATCCTTTTGCCCTAGTTCCTATCCTACGCGTCACCCATCACATACCTGTATCTGGTCGCCTTCTCCCAATCCAGCCATCGATTGTACGATCAGCTGTTCGTTTCTTGCGCACAGCCAGCCTCTTCCGCCGAATACGATGCCCGTCGACCATCTTCCGACCCTTCCCTCCGGATTTGCAACGGGGTAACGCCGCAGAACCCTCCATCCAAATGTCTAAGCGCCTGCATGAAATGCATGTTCACCACGTGGCCAAGAACGTGGACGCACGGCCTCATTGATTGCGGATCCCTGGCCCACAGCCGGTGGGGGCCAGACGAGTTCGGGCTGAATCGGGCACTTGCCAATGGTGAAACGCAGTCATCGGGGGACCGGTCTCGCAAGCGGTAAGCGTTATGCGACTTGCGAGGAGGGAGTACGTACACGCCGCACGGCTAAAGTCGCGCGAGATGATATGCATGCCATGATTACGGCTTGGGGCTGTCACAATGGTCCTTTATTGAACCCAATTTTACCTGCAGTATGCTGGAGGAATCGCTTACGCTTAAGTCTGGGCAAACGCATTCCTCAGCAATGCGTCCTGGGCTGACGCTATCACTGCCTCCTCGTCCCTATCTATATCGCCATGCCGCTCGATGATGCGTCTCGCAAGATAAGTGACTCGCCTATAACCGTTTCTCCACAGAAACACGAGCGCATTTCCGAGCACATTTTACGATGCAGTAGCCAAGCCGGTTTCTGTCCAACTCGGCCGTAAGAGGGGGGGTCAATGCTGGTCTGAGATAGACGGGAGAGGGTATACATAATGTGAATCCGAAACGAGTGAAATTCTTGATGACGAGTCCGACAGCAAACATGAAGTACAGCACTGATATCGCAGAAGGTAAGAAATGCCAAACCCCAATTGACCCCTGCCTTTGCTTCATGTCCGTTTACATTGGTTGTGGGTTCCCTGGCAACTGGTCGAGCCCTGCACATCGTTATCAATATGGATTCAATGCAATGTAGCTCTAGCCATGACTTACACCCATCGAGATTCTCCTTGATAGTAGATTTGACTTGGCACTTATTCATTGCCTGCACACTCTGACTCTGTAACAAGATGTCAGCACCCGTTCATTCTCCAGACACCAATCGTTGCAGATGCAATACAAACCTTTAGTGGCCTGCCGTTCTCACAACCCTGGAACATGCAGTTGCTGTCCATAGCCCTTTGCAGACTATCATCCTTCCAGCCAAACAGGTAATCCGCATGTGTACCATAGCCTTTGTTGTCGTTGAAGCTAAGGAAGAAGGGGTTAGAGCCATCGCTTGGCCACATGTTGTTGAACTGCGTGGTATCCCAAAGCGTCTCGTATGCAACCTGCGGCACACGGACTGGATGAGACGAGGGACATGCTCCTGCTACGGCGAAAGCTTCCCCAGCTGTGTTGTACATGTGGTCTTGATGGTTTGGAGAATCGACGTTTTTTCCATCCCAACACGACGGGAAATGATGCACTTGCATTATGCCGCCTCGGCATGGCTTCGATGGGAAGTCGGGCGACTCAGGAAAGCGGGTGTTTTTGTCTTCGAGGCATACCCACCGAAGACCTTGGTGTCTTTTGGCACCATCCAAGGTGTTGGTAGTGGGTGAGCCGACCGTCATGCGGAAACCCTACCGTCGTTAGTGAATATCAGACCTTAGCCTGGGTCACTCACTTTCGGGAATGCAGTGATTTTTTGGTTGCCGTTGCTGAAGAAGTCCTGCTGCGTGTAATATATGGTCTGGCAGTTAGTGAGATAAGAAGTTAGTCTATCTGTCTCACATACACTTCGTACATTCAAAACTTACCATCCCACCATTGATACCGTTCGGCAATGCACTGTTTTGCATAATAGGTACCCGCTTGTAGGATCCATTCGTGTGCTTGAAGAACAGAGTAGCGGTCCAGTAGTTACTGCTTCTGTCAGCTTCACGCACTAGTGAGAGCAGATAGTGGTATACCTGAAGTCCTCGGAGAAAGTACACGTGGTACAGTCGGCCTGTTCGGCTGGATCGGTATCCATGGTTGCATTGAAGGCATTGCCGCCGACAATCTGATGAAGATGAGCTGAAGGGAGTTTCCCCGGCTCAACGAGCGGGTCGAGGCGCTGAATGCTGAGAGTCGAGCAACCAAAGCGCAGTGCTGCCTGAGCGGGTACTGCGAGAGCGGCGATCTGGTACAGCTTCATCTTGTTCAGTGTTGGCTTGAGTTCTCTGGAGGAGGTGCATGTGTTCTACTTTGAACAGCGGACGATCTAGTACCTTAAATTACATTGTGCTCGAAGACTGTTCATTCTGAAGTCCTGTTGCCACTGCTGCTGTATGGTGTAGACTCGCTTTATCTATTGATTAACGATATATGTATAGAGCCAATGACGTTCTTTCATGTCGTGGTTTCCCCCCGTAAATGTTCGAGACATGGGCACCATGCTACGTCGTGGTGATTAACATTATATTTCGGCAATTGCAACCTGCATAAATTTCCGACATACCCGGCACATCTCACTTGAATCGTATTACAGGAGTGAAGATGGTTGTCTTTCAACTGGCAATGGCAAGTCGTAACTTTTCGTCAGTCTTGTTCCTGCGACGTCGGCAATAGCGCTAAGCTGAAGCACAACAGACGCCCAAAGCGACAGAAAGGAAACATGGTACGAGCATCCGAGAAGATTGACTGTCAGTACAGTGCGATCTGTGAAGGTTACACCCGCACGCCATGTGCGCTTCTGTGTGACGTATTTACACAATTTCGGACGGTACAGGTACTATACGGCAGATACTGGTTCCAGTCCGGTAGCTCTGCATAACCCGAACAAGGACACTTTTCCGTCGATCGGCCGATTGTCGAAAGTGGGTTTGATACCATACTGACATCGGCGGTATCATGAACGAAGGGTCTCATGCAGTCTGACCAGCCTGGCCCTGATGCCAAGGTATCTCTCAATCTGCGAGCCAGCGTCTCAGCGACAGTATTTCGGCCTGAGCGAAACCGGATCAGGTGCACAATGGAGTCGGCAGCTGGGAGAGCCACCAAGGTAGCGTCGCAGCTTCTGCCCTACCGCAAAATGGGTAGAGCGAAACTAGGGCGTAAGAAATTCGCCAAAAGAAAGAGAAAGCCTTCGCCAGCAACTCCAGAAACTCCATGGCCTCGCGACAGTAGCAAAAGGGAACCGTCCAAGCACCTAAGTGGGGCCGACCTTCTCGCCTCGGGTCGGAGGCAGCACCAACACCCACCTCAAACCTAGCGCGGCCGTATAGCGTCGCCCTTCCCCAAACCTGTGCCCGGTGACGTGAGGGGCAGGAGCGAACGACGTTCGCTACAATCCACGGCTCGGCTCTTCGCCTTGCCTATTGCGGTATATTCAACGCTCCCAAACGGGTCCTGGTACCCGATACACGCCTTATCGTAGCGCACAGCACGGTACGGCATGCGATGAGGGGACTGACTGGATCGCCATGGGACGGCAAGTGGAGGACGAGGTGAGGAACCTTTCCTACGCAACTGTCGGGACGGAACACGACGGCACGGGTATCGGCGGCGGCGGAATCGCGAGAGCGTGATTATGTCTCGGGTAACGGGTTCGTATGGTACCGCTGATGGCCGCCGGTATAGTACTGTCTCTGAAGTGCGTACTGAGCTACATGCGCTACAGACTTGGAAAGGCAAGTGAATCTGCATCATCACCTGGACTAGGTGGAGCGTTCTGAATAAACTCTTCATCGATCCCTTGGACGCAATGCAACTAGGGTTGGAATAAGCTTTATTGTCATGGGACCGACGCAAAGAACAAGTAAGTTAGTTGTGTGGACAAAGACGTCGAAGAATGAGGAAACCCTGAGGAGCGGAAGAGACGAACTGTGTAGCCTTAGGTTACGAACGCAGGATAAAAAGTCAGTACGGTGACAGTTTTTACGCATGTTACGATCATTTTGTAGCTACAATACACCCCTCTAAACTTCAAGCTGCGACGGCAGGCAAGTCCACTACCTCTACAAGCACATTACAAATACCATCCGCCCAGATTGCAAAGGCCTTCTCCCTCAGCATGCTGTACCAGTCATCAGCACTACGAATCTCCCGCCATCCTTCGGGTCCGATAGACTTGACGACGCAGCGAGAGAGAAGCTCTGCATCGGAATGGCTATGGATACCCATTGTGGGGCTGAGAGCGACTGCAGATGCAGAACTTGGCAATCTCAGTGATGCGTTACCGGCTGAAGAGGATTGAACACCCGTTGCTCCTGCAGATCTGTCCATCACACTTGGTTCCCGGTCAATGTGCTCAGTTTGCAAAGCATTAGCGGCCGCCGCGAGACCGCGAAGGTTGTCGGTACCCGGTTCTTCCTGAGACACAACCCCAAGATTCAGCTCAGGGTGTTTCCGCATGGCTATTCTCAAAAGACAGATGACCTCTTGAACAAAGTCGTTATAATCATACCAGGCCAGATGTGTTTGTGGTTCTGCGGTGATGCGCCTCTCGTCAAGCTTGATGCTTGCTTCGGTTCCCGATGATGGCTGTACGAGAAATACGTTGATGTGCGAGAGATGAGGGTCGGCAGTGTTAGTTATAGACGACTAATTGCGTTAGCATGTGGAACGAACGTGAAAAGAGAAGCAAGCGAACCACTTACTTTCACAATCGATGTTGCTGATCCATGGCTCTCAATCTTCTGATCCAAACCTGCAACAACAGTTTCTTTTAGGCATGGGTATTTTGGATGGGCTGCATGCGTCATTGCAGGTGGCAAATCTGGCTGTGAGGATTGCAGGTGATGAATGAGAGTAGGGTCGAAGGCTGGCTGCAAATTATGTTCGAGCCCACTTTCGCCATCGTTTTTGTCTTGCTGGATGACAGCTTCCGCACTGTCTTCCTTGTCTTTCTTTTTGGAACTTCCTTTCCTGGTCTCGATGGCATATTGTCGTTGTCTCTCGTTTGTGACCATGCGCCTCATCAGGGGAGTGACAAGACTGATGATCTTGTTACCATCCCTTGGCCATGTCAACCGTTGGCTCGCGTCGGGGGCCTCTTCCTCTCCGAGCGCACGCGCAGCCTCGATTGCATCTTTCACGTCAGGCTTTTCCACATGCTCACCAAAGAACTGCTCGCCCACCCCGTCGTTCAGGAAATCGCGAACGCAGTTGAACAGCCGCAACTTGACTATATCCGTATCGCCCTTACCACGATTTCCGACGCAATTCTGGCGCTCAGGGTATGCTGTGTCGAGCATATATGACTTGGCGGCAGCCTGAAGCTGGAGGAAATTTTCGGGGGTGAGCTGAAGCGACATGAAGAGTTTCGACATGGGCGGGCGCGTGTATTTGCGAGAGGTTTTCCCTGAAGATCTCCGGAAGAGTGCAGCTGCGGAATGGACACCTGCAGCACAAGCATCATTCAGTAGAGATTCGCCCGAGGACAATGCGTTGCCTTCTGGAGAACCGTGGCGCGTAAGACCGTCTCTGTCCTGCAGCTGAGGGTCTGTACGTTCACCATGTCTCCTCCTAGTGTGGACAGGCTCATCTGTTTGATACGAGGAATCTTCAACTGGAGAGCTGGTGCGCCTCTTCCTCTTGCTCCTGCCCTGCGGTGTAGCAGTCGGCCTCTCCGTATTGCCAATATCCATAACCTGTGCAGCGTGACCTGCGGCTGTTGCGGCCTCCAATAACTCAACAAGATTGTGGTTCCCTTCCAGTGTATGATCGACTGACGTCTGCCGCGCACTGTGTTCGGAATATCGATATGGGTTGAAATGATGATCAAGCGGCGCCGCGACGGGAGCAGGGCCAGACAAGTCATATTCGTCTTCTTCGGCTATGAATTGAGGTGGTGCAGCGTTTGTACTGTTGGATGTGGTGATGACCTGGCCGGAGCGCATCTGATAGTATGGCGCGTTTGCCGTCATCGTGGTTCGTATCCCCCGAGATCAGAGAAGCCTTGCGGTTGGAACCAAACAAGCCTTGTCGCAATGGCTTGAAGTGAGCTGTCAATGCACTAGTGTAAGCATTTGGATCAAGGCTTGAGGATGAAAAGTAGGTGCGCATGCTACTTGGACAAGGTTGGAACGACTCAGGGTGACTTGAAGTCGAGAGCAACATCGAAGCTCTTTTGTATGCAAGCTCCCACGTAGTTTGCATTGAGACCGAAGTCGACACATGGTTTGGTTTGAGCATAGCAGAACATGGTTTGCGCCCAAGAAGAGAGTACAGCTTGGCCCATGTTGGGGACGTGGTTTGGCAACGAAAAGCGGATATCAGGTGCGTAGTGTGGTTTGATGTGAAGAGGTAGGAAACAGACTGAGTCAGCGGACGGTTGCGCACCTGATGCGAGGTGCTCGCGCTTGCTGTCGTGTGTGAGCGACAGGCGGGCGGGCCAGCGGGCCAAAGTGTATCGCGACGCGGCTGCGTGGGTTTGTGTTGTTTGCATCGTCGAGTGGCGCGCAGGCATGTGACTGCGGGTCGGACGATTAGATAAGCCACGCCGAAATACGTCTACGCCGTACTTCTCTGTTCTAATGTTAAATTCACACAATGACCCATGGCTCTAGTTCATTTGGTCTCTGGAGTGTTCTACGCTGGTACGTTCAATCGCATTGCATATTGCTAACACGCTCATAAATTACATGTAGTACAGGTCGCTACAGTAGAACTCAATTCGAGCACAATGAAGTCCTTCTCCAGCCGCATGCCAGCAGGCGCCCAGTTCTTACTGCAACCCAATGAATATAACGCCATATGCTACAATGCTACAAACCCCAGTATACCTCAGAATGCATATCAAAACCCATCCCCCTCTTTCCACTCCCTTCCTGCCTCCAACGCCCGATTCCGCGGGTCACGGCCACGGACTTCCGCATCGTGTTTTAAACCATCAACGATCGGCCTCAAACGATCGATCTCTTTTCTATACTCTGCGTCCTTGCCGGGCTCGGGGGCTTCGAGTTCTTGGAGCTTTTCATGGTCACCCTTATTTTTGGCCTCTTCAATTTCTTTCGTCTTCTCCTCCCATTCCCTAAGCTCCTTCTCATTGTCGCTCAGCTCGCCCCGGAGAGCGCTGAAGTTATCATATCCTTCTTCGCCACCGAAGCATGACCCATACTGGTCGCAAAAGCAGACATGTTCCTTGGGGCAGAAGATGTTCTGACCTGTGAAGACGAACTGCCAGACGTACTCCCAGACGCGCCCGCTGAGGTGATCGGGTAACTGCGTGTTGAATAGCCAGTCGCGGTACCAGACGTATTGCGCGTAGGGCTTCGCCTGTATGCGTTCTCGTGAGAGAGCGAATTGGGCGCAACAAGGCTGCGCGAGGACGGTAGGGACCTCATCGAGGGGAAACAATTCGCTCCAAGATTTCGCAAGGAGTACCTCCTCCTGTTTGAAATTGTTCTCTTCGGTTTCGCCCGGGTGCATCCAGTCCGGGCAGCCAGGCTGCCAACTACATCTCATGTTTACAAACCCTTCTCTCCAAACACGTGGCCGGCTGAGACGAGTTATGAGTTGGTGTGCGTCATTACCGAGAATCAAGTCGTTGTGCCATGTCAATTGATGCGCATGCATAAAGATTGCGACATCGGGAAGATTGTCATAGTTGTCAATGATCCACGATAGATAGATCATGACTTCGTGGCCCTTGTTCTTTGGTGGGTGCAGTGGCGCGCTCGGATCGTCAGCGACGTAGACAGCCAGCTCCTGCTCTGGCATCTTCTCCAGGATCCAGTCAACATTCTCGTCCTTGGTCTTTGCGATGACCAAAATTGACGTATAGTTATGCCCCGGGGGCATTGGCGAGCCTGGCTTAAACAAAGGCCTTGGATTCCAATTTGCGTAGTCGGGGTCGCTCGTTGTGCCCTTAGTTGGATCTACGTTGCCGGTACTGTGAGATTGCGCATGACTACCGACATGGTCTCCAAGGCCAACGTGCTGAGGTAATTCCCTCCATGCCTCGCTTGTGTGTATACCAGAGTAAAACAGTGCGACTATGAATAGGGCGACGATCAGCGCGAGGAATGGAATGGCATTTCGTCGGGTCATGGTGCGATCGAGGGAAGAGCGAGGGACGGGAGGAAGACGGAGGAACGTAGATCGTAGAAATTGACACGCTGTAAGCCTGAGAGTCCTACATGGTTCTGCTGTCAGACGGGGTTATTTACAACATCGGGCTTGCTGCGCTCACGGTGGAGTCGCCGCGCGGCGCGGGAATCAAGGCCAAGTGTCGCAGCGTCCAGCGATTACCAAACGCCGCCAGCAACGGCAAGAGGAGGGGTGAAACTTGGGGGAGGGGGAGGGAATGCTAAAAGACAGAGTGACGCCAGGATAACAAGGAAAGAGACGGAATACGAGGGATGCACAAGACGCAGCAACAACCATTGCGGTCCCATAACGGGGTGCCGCAAGTGTTCGTAACCACTGACGTGAGCTGAAGATCGGTCGCTTTAGGTCCCTCACAAAACGGCCCGCTAAATGGGGGGCGCGCATCCCAGCTGATCTAGCCCTGCATCCTTGTTCGAGTCAGTACCACGAGCGGGTCCCGTAGATCTTCAAGACCTGCGTAAGCATTTAGCCAGGTACAAGCGTCACAAGTGCACCTGATTGTGGAAACAAGACGGCAATGTGGAGGACAAGAGAAACGATGACGAAGCTTGAATTGTTTGTTGTCATCATCTCAAAGAATTTCTACCTTAGCTGCATGCAGTGGTACCACGGGAGGTGCCCAAGTGAAGGCGCTGTCGGAAACTACCCGTTAATCTTGAGTACTAGTTGCTTAGCTGGCCAAATGGCAAGCCGTGAAATCTACGAAGCCAGAAACACGATTGGCCAGCAGACTGCAGCACATGTCCCAAATGAAGAACGTGTGGCACAGTTTGGCATCAATGCAGCGGGACTATAAAGTCTCAGGGTGCGTCTTGAAGTGCAAACACTGTAGCCAGGACGAGAAGCTATACAAAGCCAATCCATGATGCTACTGCCATGTCTGTGCGCAGTCTCAACAAAACCTACCGCGTTATAATTACGAGATATGATGAAACCTCGTTCAAGGTGCTCTTTGGCCAGCAAACGAAGCTCATCGTCGTGTACGAGTGTGTTGCAGGGTTTACACTCGGCGCGCAGTCGCAAACGTGAGTGTGTTGGAAACGAGGGCACGGATGACGAAAAAGGAAGTGACACAAACGAGATTGGGGGGGCACGCACCTTCCGCCGTACCCTACTGCCAGAGCTCCAACACGCAGCAGCACCATGGTTGTTTGCCTGGAGCAAACACGACCCATCTGCAAGCTACAGTCACGGGCTCTGGCATGGCACAAGGGCTACGCTGCTGCCAAAACGGCTAGTCTTGGATTTTTCGACATGCGCCACATGGGGCACGCAAAAATGGGCGATGGCATCGGTGCAAGGAACACTGCGAAAAGCTGTGAATGGCCGAAGTCGATGGTTTCAAGCCCAATTATGCTACTGCACCGGGGGCTGCGCTGACATGGTCGCGATTATGGTGGATGATAGTGACAGTATTTAGACAGTGCTGGTTATGCGGAAGGTGGTGTGGACTGGTTACTGGACGTCCAGGTTGCATCGAGAGGCAGTAGATAGAAGTACAATTTGGTGTCGATCAAGATGACTGATGCTCCCAAGGGCTATAGACGATGCCCCGAAAGCATTTACCGAAGTGCTGAACCGTTTCTCCAAGGAAATTACCGAGCCGATCAAGGCTAGAATCATGTCGAGCTGCAAGACGGCAGACCATGGTAGATAGTGCTACCTTGCGTTGCTGCGAACCATATCGATGAACTTTTGTCGACCATATTCCCTTTGTGTGCGTGTAAAAGCCGAATTAAACTGAACCCAGTGAAGTAGTCATAGGATTACAGAAGTGAAGTGCTGGAAGAGGCGCCAAACCGAGGAAGCCATACGAACCCTAACTTAGTACCGTTTGGGTTCTGCCTGGGTCAGCTGGGGAGCTAGCGGTATGAGCGATCGTAGTCACCCTCGTACGAGCGTCCTCCGCCGTACGCCTCACGCGGAGGAGGGGCATCGTAGGCACCAGCAGCTGGTGGCGGCGGCCTGTCGTAGTAGCCACCGCCGCCACCGCGACGGTCATCGCGTCCACCGTCCCTGCCGCCGCCATAGCTGCGGTCAGAGGCATAGCGGTCGACGCCTCGGGGGCCGTAGTCGTCGCGACGGCCGCCGCCGTAGCCGCGGTCGTCGTACCGTGAGCCACGAGAGCCATAGTCATCACGTCGGCCGTATCCGCCACGGCGGTCATCCGAGTAGCGGTCGCCGTAGCGAGGGCCGCCGCCTCGGCCACGTCCGCCGAACTCTGCGAAGCCGTTAGCGCATCACGAGCGATGTAAACAGGCAACAGGCATACTTACCACGCTTGGGTGGGCCGTAGTACTTGCCCGGCGTGGGAGTACGGGGGCGTGCACGACGAGCCTTCTCGATGCTCAGTGTGCGGCCTTGATGAACTTCTCCTTGCAGACCCTCCTTTGCCGCGTCAGCCTGCTCCGACGTGACCATCTTTACGAAGCCAAAGCCGCGAGACTCCTTGGTGTGAGGATCGCGCATGATATTGCACTGCTCGACCTCGCCATACTTCTCAAAGAGACGCGTGACCTCGTCCTCGGTGAGAGTTGGGTGGATGCCCGTGACGAAGAGGTTGGAGCCCGAGTTGCGGCTCTCGTCGTCGTCGTTCCTGCGCTCCGGAGGCGGGCCACTGCATCCATGTTAGCCAACGGTTCCATCAAGAGCAGCAAGCACACGCAGCAATAACATACCGGCTGTCGCGACCGCCAGGCGAGGCGCTGCGAGCGCGCGCGCCATCATCGCGACGCTCACCTCGTGG
The DNA here is from genome assembly GCA_003268315.1 of Stemphylium lycopersici. Lineage (NCBI taxonomy): Eukaryota > Fungi > Ascomycota > Dothideomycetes > Pleosporales > Pleosporaceae > Stemphylium > Stemphylium lycopersici. Next base: position 306,092 of record QGDG01000020.1, read on the forward strand.
AGACCTGCTGCGATCGCGTTCATAGCCGCGAGGCTCGTCTACAACCTAGTCAGTAAGACGCAAACCATGGCACAGGCGAGCAAACATACCGTCATAGGCGCGCTGGTCGTTTTCGTACTCCATGGTGATGATGTCGTGGTGGGTCGCGGGTGTTGATAGTGGGTTGGTTGAGGAGAGGTGTTTGCTGAAGCTGGAGTGTTGGGCGATTTTTTGGACAGGGCTGATCGACGGCAACTGCGTCTCACTTAGTAAGCGCCACGCTAAAAGCAACCACTGCTGCAGCTGAGTGGAGTAAAAGTGGATAAGATGGTGAATGGGAGTGGAGGTACTGGCCGAGACCAAATGTTATTTGTATCATGACCGCAACCACTGTGGCTGCAAAGAAGCGGACAACTGCCCCAGCTAGGACGCCCCTAAGTGAGGCAACCGCTGCGCGTCACCGGCCAACGCCCTGGTGGCCCTGTCCAATTTGTCAACGTGCGTCAACCCTACTAGTCGACCGCCATTTCCCGCACAATGAGGCTCTGCCTTGGAAGACAACAAAAACTAGACATCGGGCTAATCAATTATATTCGTATTCAAGCCTGTTGCATCTGACGCTTCGTTGACCTTGCCTCCGAAACTCCATGCACACCCGCCCGTGGCCAGCCAATTACTCCCTGCTAAGATGCTCTGCTGAAACAAGTCATCGGCATACGCTGACCTACCCCAACTATAAGTATACGCCATACGCCGGTCGCTCCTCTGTCCCCCAGTTGGGTAGGTATAATACAAATGCCAAAGATACTACAAAACATGACACCAAGTGAACATGCGCAAGAAAAGTAAACGAGTTAAAAAAAAAACAGTGCAGAAGCATTTACCAGCCCCTTGACCGTTTCTGCCTTTTGCGCGCCACTGCTTTCTTGATTGCGGCTACGTTCAAGTCTGGCGTGTCCGTGGGCCGGATAGGATCCGAGTCGGCCAAACCGTCCAATTCATCATCATCAAGCTCACTAAGCTCCTCGCTCATGTCGCGCAGTACCTCGCGACCAGTGTAGCGTTCTTCGTATACCGTTGTCCCATGCACGTCAAAAGTCTCAAAATACCACGGCACACCGCCATTGCCTAATGGGTTGAGTAGGTTCTTCTCGGACCTTGGAGGAGTCAGTGGCTCTGGTCGGCCGTTGGCGTGGGCGTGGTTTTCTGCAAGTATGTCGCTTCGAGTTTGATTAGCAGACACGTGCAGGGCGTCTTGGCCGAGTTGCAGGGCGATTGCCGCCTCGTCTGCCGCTTCATCATGCGTATGATCTGCATCTGCCGCGTTGTCGTCGGGGGTAGGTGCCATCTGCATTTCGTCCGGTTTCTGCCTCATCATTGCGGCTTCTTCTCCGTCGACAGCATCTTCTTGTGCTTGTTCAACGCTCGGCTGGTCGGTTTCTGTGGTCTGCCGTATGTTCTCGTCATGTGACAACACACTGGGCCTACGTTGAAGTTTCTGGTTGAGCAGCGTCTCGAGGTCTGGCAGCTTCTCGTAAGGCCTGCCAGCCAATTCGGATTCTTTTCGAATTGCCTCCTCGAAATGGGGTTGCAACACCTTAGTGATCCGCTTGACTATTTTCTTCATCTCTTTCTGCTCAGCGGTCAAGGTGCTGTGATTGACCTGGTTCAGCTGCTGTTCTGCCTCGTTAATGTTCGTAACAGCGGCAAATCCAAGCTCTGCGCTCAACACTGCTGCGACGTCATCGTTGAATGACTGTACAGACGTGTAATATTTCTCATCGAGCTTGAGTTGAAGTTCGTTGAAGCCATCACTAAAATAACCTCGGTTGTCAAGTCTGTTCAAAGTAAGTGAAATGATGCCCAAAATTGAAGACGGGACACTTACGCTTGTGCTCGAGCGAGGATGGGCTGCAGTAATTGCGGAATCGGAAAGTAGATGCAGTCAACAATCTGCTGCAAGATGAGTACATCCTTGAGTTTTTCAGCCTCTCGTTGTTTGACCATCTCGCAAAGAACGCGAATCTGTTCCATGTCGTCTTCAAGGCGCTCTGCGAATTCGATGCGTCGCTGGAGTCGAGGACGGCCGGCTGCGCCCATACCTGCGAAGTTTCGACGGGTGATTTCCATGGATGAGAAGGCTTCCATTTGGAGTTGGAGGCGCTTGAGGAGCGCAGCACCACGTCGTGCCTCACGCTTCAACGTCCAATATTTGCAGGCGTCTTGCACAAACTCCTTGCGTTTGCGAACGTTGAACTTGATAAGTGTGTTTTCCACGTTATGATAGACGGCCTGTGGAACAACAGGAGCTCCTGAGGGAAGTCTCCAAGTTTTTGTAGCTGGTCCGCGCTTGCGCTTGCTGGAGCCTGGGGTATCGTCCTCTGGTCCCTCGATGGAAGGCATCGCATGTGATGAACCAATGGAAAGGGCATATGCTTGACTATCCGGCCATCGAATATGACGCATGGTGTGACGGTAAAAGGCCTTTGCATCCGCGATGGCACTTTCCACATCAAATTCGCGCTTCCAATCGGACGGAGTGTGACGATCGCAGTAGGCCTTGAGCACGGTCGAGTCCTGCGGGTTTGTTGACTGTGACGCCTTCATGCGTAAGCACAGTCTGGCCCTGCGCGCGCATGTCACATGGAAAGCCTCGAAACACGACTTGTGCCCGCACTGGATACATGCGCCCATTTTCTGTTTGCAGATGTAACATGACTACATTTTGGTTAGTTTTGCCAAAGCTAGAATGGAAACGAGATGGGCTTACGAGCTTCCAGCGAGTCTTGGGGACTTTTTCAACATCCTGCACTGGTTCTTGGAAGGTCGCATTGCCAAGGGATACCTCCGGGATCCACATGGCACACAGGAGATGCGCCCACTTCATTGCCGTAGTTTGCTTGAAGGCACCGTCGATGTTTGGGCAAAAAATACAACCCTACGAGAGTTAGCGAAGCTCTGGTACATCGAATGTGAGCGAGACATACTGGAAGCTCACTGACAGGGGTGCCGCGCCCTACTAGCTGGCACCTTCTGCAGAGCCATTGTCCTTCCGGGATGAACGGTACGCCATAGCATTCTTGATGTACAGCCAAATCGCAGCCGTCGCAAAACACTATAGCATTCGTGTTCTCGCAATCCCCGTCATCGCAAATAGCACATTTGGTGTCTTGTTCCTCGCCTTGCCCAGCAGGCTCACCGTTAACGGCAGCCGCACTGCTAGATCGTGGCCGGTGTGTTTGGGGCGGTTTGGGGTTCGGTTTAGGTATGCCTTCCACATGTCAGCAAGCATCTTCCCCCCCGAATTAGTCTTGGCTGGAACCTACGCTTTTCCAGAGCATGCCACTCCTTCTCAATTTGCGTAATAGTGACTTCAAATATCGCCGGTTTGATGCCTTCGACGCCTTCTTCCTTTCGCTGCATGTTGAGTGCCTCCAGCCATCTTTCGTCCTGTTCATCCATATCGTATTCGACGCGGCCGACAGCAACTGCGCCTGCAGTACCCTCTGCTTCTGTCTGCAGAGTCAGGTCTAGGTCCTCTTCGATGGAGCCTTCCGGAAGGCGGATCAGGCTGTTCTCCGAGCTTCTAGCAAAGACTTCGCTCTCCTGATAACCAATGTTCGCCATGGTCTTATCGACGTAGTTCACTTTGACTCCCTCGCTTTCCTCGTGTTCTTTGAAGGGGTCCACTTGGCGCACTGAGGGCTTAGGTAGGTTCAACTTCTCGCGGGGATTCATGGTCGGGAGGGGATTGATGCGCGGTCGAGGTGGTGATCCCAAACCGGCGAGCATGGAATCTTTGTTGCGTGGTGGTCGGCCTGGACGCCGTTTGGGTGTAACGAATGCGCCTGAGCCGTTTACGGCTAACATTGCATCCTCTTGCTCGGCAGTCTCGACTTGCTCCGCGCGCAGGCCATCGAGCACGGCAGAGAGGCCACTGTCGACAGCATATTGACCGCTGGATGAGCCGTTCAACGGGGTGCCTGGGGCGCTTTCGGCGGGGCTGATTCCGTCAATCTGGTCTGCGTTGTAGACGGGGAATTCGGCGTCAATGTCGAGATCGGGGTGAAACTCATCCCAGCTTCGCTCCTCGCGCGGCTTGTATCCATCGTTTTGAGCCACGGCGGCGGCGACTGCGGCAGCCGAACTGGAACGCGGTCCAGCTGGCGGCCTTTCGCGTCGAGGTCGTGGATATGATGGGGAGGGCGCCGATATGGACAAGCCCTGTCTCTCGGCGTTAAGACGTCCTACACGGCCGCGGGGTCCAGTGTACAGAAAACCTCCAGGACCAGTGCCTCCTACGGGTGTTTCGAGGCCGTCGGGGTCCACGTAGCGGCCGCCCCCACCTGGGCCTCCAGGTACGTATTTGCGACGTTTGCTTGGTGGCTCGGTATCGGATATGTGTCTCCGATGAGGTCGGGTGCTTCGAACGCGTAGTAATGGAGTTTCGGTTACAGACGCCATGTAGAGCGAGAGGGGGCGGAATGTGTCGAGAGGCCGGCAAGGGTGAGGTCGGGGAGTCGCGAAGAACGCGCTCAGCACCGCTGCGATCTAGTGACAGCTACGATACGCGCTTGTCCACCCGGCGATCCAAGGGCAGTGCGTTCATCGATGCAGGAGCCTGCGGTTGGCGATGTCAGAGGGCGTTGGCTTTGAGACCGAGACGTACGCGACACTGAGATGCGCCTGCTTAGAGGTGTAACCCGTGATGACGGAACCGGTTAGCGCGCCAAGGGGCATGTGGGTTCCCAGGGCTGCATAGCTAGTTTGCAGTCTTGCCCTTCACTCTGCGGATGCAGGCAGGCCACCGGGGAAGAGAACGGCCCTTCTCTAAAAAAAAGGTTATCCTGGGGGTCGTTTCTTATGCTACACTTTCTCGGGCATACCATGGTGAATAGCCAGCATCACCTTCCTCACTCCATCACTGAGCCATACAACACCCCAAGGGAGCGATTCATGATAGTTCCCTGCGCCCACGCTTGCACTCTGAAAATTGACAGTGGCATTGTTCAGGCAAGCATCAAGGCTGTAATCGCCATTCCGGGGGCATGTATCTGTCGTGCGTACGTGAGCCCCACGTGAGGCCTCGGATCATACTGGGTCTGCAGATCCACTACCCCAGATCCCCGAGTCTGCAAGCGAACGGCTTTCTGCGCTGGCGCCATCAGTCAGAACCTGAGTTATCCGCTAAATACGATTGCGGCACATGCTGCTAGATCTGGAGGTATACGTGCTCATCAAAGGGCCGTCGCTGTCAATCAATGGCCTGCACCTTCCCAACGTCTGTCCACATGCCCATCTCTGCACTACTCGACCAAACACCGACCGCCGTGGCTTCCTCCCAGAGCTTGACGCTCGCGCTTATCTCAAATCGCATCCCGAGGTTCTTCCGCGGTACACCATGCCATTGGCTTCCCAACCCGAGACCTTGATCAAACACGCAAACCATGTCAAACTGTCATCTTACTGCCTCATACAGGCAACAAGTCACTGAACATCACTGTTCTCAGGCAACTTGCTTAGCGAGCCATCTCTAGGTTGCAATGGTCCACAGGTAGCTCCACAAGCGACACCAGCAGCTGCCAGACGTCTAGCCTGCCTGGCATATCAGCACTAGTCATGGCCATGAACCACAAAGTGACACCGGTAGGGCGCCTGAAGGTCTATTGCGTCAGAGCAACTACCGGGTGCCAATGAGGCCCAGGAAGCGTAGATCTACCAAGACGGGATGGTGTGAAACAACTGGTGCAAGTTCACGACCGCGATTCAGTCCTTCTACTATAGTAAGTGATTTCCAAACAATAGCAGTCCATTAAGGGCATAAATCGCCAGGTGCGCCTGTCGTCTTCCCATGCTGACTGTCTCCAGATCGATACGGCGCAGCATCTCCTAAGAGCCCCATTTCTCGGAACAATCCTTTGATCGCCATTCACGTAACAGCCCCTTGGTTCCCATTTGCCTTACCATGGCCCCTTCCGATACCAAATCTCAAAAGCCTTTCAGGATAATAATTGTTAGCGCCGGCATTGTAGGCCTGTCGCTCTCACATGCCCTCCAATTAGCCGGAATTGACCATGTTGTTCTCGAAAAGCACCATGAGATTGTGTCAGTACGCGGCGCAGTACTGATCATATGGCCAGCCGTCGCACGTATTTTCGGTCAGTTTGGCATACTCGATAACATACTCAAGTCACATACACCCATAAGCCGCGCAGTACTCCAATGGCCAGATGGAACGCTCAATAGCGAGGATCGAACTGGGCATAAGCTCAGCGAACTGGATGTTGCCTTGATATTCCTCATGCATCAGGGTCTAAGATGATCATTTTACAGCTTCGAGGTGCCGAGTATCCTGTTCGATCGCCAGGCATGCGTGTCGCACCTCTACAACGGTCTACCAGACAAGTCAAAATTGATACCAGCAGCCGAGTTGAGAGAATAGAGCATACCAAGGCAGACGTCAGTGTGCATCTGGCTGATGGCTCTGTCGAAGAAGGAGATATGGTGATTGGCGCAGATGGCGTTCATACGTGGGCTGGATATCTTGTTGCTCTCTTGCAAAAGCGTTTACTTTTGTCCCAGCCGCGTCCGAACACTCATGTGGGACTATGCTGCCCAGTACGAACCTGGGGGCGTCTCCGAGAGCGATAAAGAAGTCATGACCAGTCAATTCCAGGCAATCTTCAGCGTCAGCACACAGGAAGAAAAGTTTGACCTGGGCCCAGCCGATTCCCATGTCATTCTTGGGCATGATGACGCAGGGTTGCTTTTTACACAGCCAGGAAAAGCTTACTGGGCTGTCATTTTCAAAGACGAATACAAGAAGCCCGCATTGAGAACGAAAGCTACCGAAGCCGACATAGAAGCCGTAGCAAAGAAGTATGCTAACCGGCCAATGACGGAAAAGGTGGCCTTGGGCGACCTCTGGAATACGAATACAAGACACGGCCTCCTTACATTCGAGGAAGGCGTGCTAAGCAAATGGCATGCCGGAAGGCTTGTTCTCGTAGGCGATTCTGTTCACAAGGTACAATCACCACACAGTCCGTCTCACGATCAATCGACGCTGACGCATACCAGATGACCGCCGACATTGGCCTCGGAGCACACATGGCCATTGAATCCGCCTTCCAACTCTGCAACATTCTTCAACGCGAACTAAAGTCTAATCCGAACCGCCACCCATCCTCCTCCGAACTGTCAGCCTTCTCCGCCGAGTACCAAGCTGGTCGATATGAGCGCGTCACCAAGATCGTCGATGTATGTGCAAAGGCAACGAGAATGCACACGTATCAGACGTACTCTGATCGTTTCTTTGCTGGCTACGTGGCCCCGTACCTTGCTTCCGTGCGCGCAATCAAATTTGCAGAGATAATGGCACATGCGCCAAAGCTAGACTATGCGCCTACCAGAATGACCAAAGAGAATGCCAAGGATTGGAAACTGGCACAGAAGAGGGAAGAGAATAGTAGCTGGATGCTATACGGTGTTTTGACATTGGGAATGGGGATGGCATTGACGTATCTGGTGAGAGTGGGTTTGTTGCTCTAGTCTGCCTTGTCTAAGATTCGAAATTTCCCTCTTCCCTGGCGTTTCCTTCCGGTATCCTTGATGGTATCTTCTAACTCAGTGCGATTCATTCTCCTTCAGTAATACAAGCAACTCGGCGAATGTTCATCATGTCTCCCCTTTGACCTTCTTGGGTACTTTGTAAGACACATCCAGCAAAAGTGGACCCGACATTTTGTACCTATTTCCCCAGAATCAGTTTCAGCCCACTCGTTACACGTTCAGAAGAGAAGGAGAGGAAGGGGAACTCACACTCCATATGATCACACCCATCGATCTTCTCTACACTTCTCCCACACCCCGGGCACGTCTTGGTCGTCAACTCCAACACCGTTCTGCTCGCTTCCTCCTCTGCCGCCTTATACACCGTATTGGTCCGGTACTCGTACTCCTTGCACGTTTCGCCCTCGTGCCACTTGACATGATGCACCACGCAATGCGCCTTCTTGCACGCCTTGCACCGGAATTTCGGCACGTCGCTGGCGTGCACTTGGCCTGATGGACACGACTTGAGACCGCACCAGGTAAAGTCCGGATGCGCTTCTAGGGCTGCTCGTGCACTAAGGGTGAGGTAGCTAGAGGAAAAGCGAAAACGGCGTCTTAGTTGAGATGGGGAAGGAAAGGGGGTGGGGAGGAGGCAGACATACCGTTTTAGAACGCCGCTTGGTGCGAAATTGCGCATGTCGGGGGATTGAAGAGTAGATGGGCACATGGGGCATACGATGTCATCCCACATCTTGGTGCGGAATTGCAATTCTATCCATGTTCGCAGACAGTGCCGGCACACGTCGATTTCGTGGCTGCATTTTGCGGTTGGGAGATGCGTGGGGAATCTTTTGAAGGAAAGCGTGTCTGTGCATATCATGCATTCCTTTTTGACTCTGTGTGTAGCTTCTGGGTCGTTATGGTGATGGTGGCTATCTCGTCGGTTTGGGGGTCTATGTCTCGATGTGCACCCTTCAGCCTTGCTGCCCTTGGAATGACTTGACTTGGAAACCTTTCTTTTTTCTTCTTCATCCTTGTTCTCAGCATCAACATTGTTACGATGTGATGTGCGTAAGGATAGTGGCCGGTCGTCTGCGCCATTTGAAATGCCAGTAGCGGTGGATTTGGCTGTCCTGTGGTTACTGCTCCTCGCAAACAATACAACATCCCGATTCTGCTCTTGGTTTTTAGAGCGGCCTGATCTCTGTGATCTGAGAGTTCCCTTCTCTCCCCGTTGTGCATGCGTTCTCAATGACTCTGCATGACTACTCCAAAGCTGACCCATGATTAAATTATGGGTGGCGACATCCACGAAAAAGCCCTAGGTCGTAAGCAGTGATCAACTTCATGCAATGGAATTGCCGTCGGGGTTTCGTCGGTGCAGTATGCTGTAGCAGCTATAGTGTGTGCGCAAATGAAATCGGGGCGTGTGCAGTGCCAGAACAAGAGAAGCAGAACGCCAGGATGTTACGAAAGACGCGCACATAGATCAAGAGGCATCCAGGGTTAGCGGTTTCAGGCAACCAAAGAATAGAAAGGACGCGACCATACGCGGGGTCAGCCCACTGTACCGGTCACAGAAACCGGTGAGCGAGTTGATTGGCTATCCAGCCTAAGGCATCGGTGGACGTGCAAGAAAGTTGGGTTGGACCTTCCGTGGCACCATAATGGAGTAAATAAGACGAATAAGAGAGCTGGTACATCAAATGACCGAACGTAAGTGTTTAACGTGGATAGCAATTTCATTGCGCTGTTGTAAAAGCTATCGATAGTACCATCCTGATTCGTAACGGTTACCGTAGCAATCAACTTCTCCTGCTTCTGGATTATTCTGCTTTCTCATGACAGTGATGCTTCCAGGCCAATATCCCTCGAGCTCCGGGTCAGCCTCGCCCATCTGTACGAGGTTGGTGTAGGCAGCCTTTCTTTCTTTTCGGAATTTGCTAATTGCTCCCACTACGTCAAAAAGCCTTCTCGGATCAGAATCTGGTTTGGGGTTTCGGCATTCAGGTGGTGGTTGGTTGCGACTGGGAGCAAGCTCGAGTCCACCCATAGCAGCTAAAGGGAGGGTACGGCCAGTCTCTCCACCGGGCAGTCCACATTCCTCGTCCCCAAAGAAGGAAAAGTCATGCGACGCCGCCTCCCAGAATGCTTCGGAATCCGCATCTTGAGTAGTCGACTTCGTGGGATATGCGCGCCAGCTAGTAGATATCTTCTTGGGCGCCGATTGCGGTGAAGCCATCTCCAGCACTACTCGTTTCAGGGCAAATAGACTGCTCGCATACTCCTGTTCCGCGATGGCGCGTCTGCGTCCTGGAGGAAGTACATAGGTGTGTTTCGCGCGTTGCCTTGCAATAAGTGCCTCCTCTGCTGCGTCTTTGATGAATTGAATAATACGATCTATGACGTACTTTTCAGCGTTGATTGGTACTTCAGTCAAGACCAGAGTGTGCAAATTTGGGAGCATCCCTGGGTGTAGACAATTCTCGTCAGACTGGCGATGTTCTAGCCGGGATTTTCTATCTTCAATGTAGTAGAAGGAATTTCCTCGTGACCCCATTATCGTGCTTGTGGCTGGCGAAGGTGGCATATTATGAGTGGATGTGGGCACCAGGCCCCCCTGTATTTCAATCCAATCGCTCCTCGAACTAGGCCTGTTGTTTTCGTCTCTTTGCTGAGAAGGCCTGACCAGAGTCAGTGACGAGTCTGGCAGTACCGGCTCTGGAGCGTATGCAGGGCCTCGCTTAACGAAAGACGATGATGAGGTAGTACTGATGGCTGGACTTCTTGAAGTCTCCACTCCGCTATCATCATCATTTGCGCTGGAAGGACCGCGGCGTTGATCAGACGATGGGAATGAACCAGGCAGCTCAATAGGGTGTGATGAATCCCCTGGTGTCTCATAAATGGCGGTGATTTCAGAGTCAAGCTCAGGTGTTGGTGGTTCAATAGCCTCAAGTTCATGAGCGTCTGAAGGCTTATAAACACCAAGGTCACCGCAAAGCTCCACACGAGGCGAAGCTGTCACCTCGATAGGTGCATCTTCCGTTAGTATCTGAAAATTTAGTCTGAGATACCTCAGCTTATGCGACGCAAACTCAGCTAATATCGGTATCAACTTTGCTGCACTGGGTAGTTCCATGTCGTCTTCGCCAGCACCCGGGTCTTCGGGGTAAGGGTTTCTGATCGTTGCAGGCAATATGCCTGCATCCAAGACCTGCAGACGCCCTGATCGTAGCAACCCGAAAATTCCTTCAATGGTGATGCTATTTTTCGATAGGTAAAGATGTGAGATCCCAAGATCTCTCGCCTCTTCAATCGCGAGGCTACCGACGAAACCTTCAGTAAGCTTTTTGCGTAGATGCCCCACAAGGTTCTCGGTCTCGAACGCATCCATCTCATTGCCTGACTGTTCATATTCAACAGGAGCCAAAGGCCCGCGATAGGCATGCGGAGCAATTATCGTCTCCTTCAGGCAAAGTTCGAGCAGAAGTCGCGTGCTGGTGTCGGTCAAATAATTGTCGCTTATATCAAGGCTTCTGACTTGACTTCTGATCGCATGTGCGACTACCGCAAAGTCATCATCCTTCATTCCTAGTCCGCGTAAATTTAAGAAACGCAAATTGCGAAGGTATGTGAGTGCGGCCAGCACTGCTTTGTCTTTGGCGGCTGCAGTCTTCGATAGATCCAAGGAAACAAGATCGGGAAAGTGTGGTAGAGCCTCAGCAAGACCCGTAGAAGTGGCATTGGTGCAACCTGAGGCATCTAACAGCCGTAAGCTGAAGACGGGGAAAGCGTTTGGTTGTATCGACTTCCGTCGTAAGCTTGGGTACCGCAAACTGAGGAGACATGCGTGGTCGAAAAACGGAAGCCCGTCGACAATTAAACATTGCAAACGAGGCAGGTACTCTAGACAGTCTCGAAGCCATTCTGCGTGTGGTCCGTCGTAAAGCTCTGCGTGTGCTGGAGGGAAGCGCATAGTATGAGTGAGCTCTCGCACAGCAGGTCGCACGTACGGTAGGGTGCGTTTGAATCTTGTCAGTGCCACTACCACGAGTCAGTAGTTGTAGCTAATTTCTAGGTTCCTCTATCATGCCATATACAGTATCATTCTGCACCCCAAAATGCGACGCTGGACTGCCCCAAAGGTTAGGAGTAAAGGTTTCGTGCCATTTCCGACAGACTAGCACTGCAGAGCACAAGTCTTCGGATGGCAAGTACGGAGCTATGAGTATCCACGGGTCGCGCTGCATGACACTTTCGTATGAGGGTAGGAGATCGTCCATGTCTTGCGTGTCCGGTAGCTGCAGGCGTGATTATCGCGATGCTAAGGCACAGCTGTCGTGTCTCCACACAAGAGGGTAGTAAGTAAGGCCGACGAATGCAAGCGCATTGTTTGAGAAAAGAGGCAAGGCAGAATGTGGATGTGCATCTTATGGTGGGTTCGGCATTGTGGCAGTGTTGCAGTTCGCTTTGCCAGGTGCCAGTACGATGATGCAACTTAGGCGTCCCAACTAACCTGATTTAGCGAGACAGGTCAATGCCTAGGTGGATTGCGTTTGGCATGGTAAATACGTAGATCGTCTCCTACTTTTCTGTATCGACTGAAGAAAGATTGAAGTTCGTACAATTGGTGTACGTCACAATTGGAAGGCAGGCGCCATCGCTCACTTGTTGAGATGTCCATACTTTGTCATGATAGGGTATCTAAATCGCTCGACCATCGCCCGAATTTCAACTCGTCACATCCATGATCTCACTCGCGAATTTACTCCTCGCTCTGATCCTAGGACCGTAAAATACCAATATCCATGGTACGATGGTCAAGAGCGCACCGATCCCGCCAAGCAGGCTACTCGCAGGACCATAGCCAAGGGTGTTGTACATTTGGGTTGTAATAAGCGGGAAAACGCCACCTAAGCAATGGTCAGCTCTCATATATTTCTGAGTGGCATTTTCCACGTACCAAGCATGTTTCGGCAAAAGGACTGTGCTGCCAACGCCGAACTGGCATATCGATGGTATGTATCTGCCAGGAAGTTGAAGGTCGCTAGGTAGATGGAAAAGATGCCAATGGTGGCGATACCGATTGCAATAGCCGGAACAACCCAGTGGATCTCCGAGAAGCTTGTCCAGCCGAACATGAAGAGGCCAATGGGCATGCATGCGCTCTCTATGCATGCGAAGTACAGGCGGCCTTCTGGGGTACCCGTCGCCTTGCCATGTCTCTTCGCAATCTTTTCTTGGTAGATGGACAGAATTGTTGCCAGAATGCTGGCTATTCCCATAGACGCAAAGACGGCATTAGCCTGTTGCAACGAGAAGCCATGATTGTTTTGGAAGACCAGTGGAATAGCGGCAAGTGTCAGATAGAGTACAGCCCATGAGAAGGCTACCCAAAGCGAGAACCAGAACACTACAGGCTCGGTAAAGAGTAAATGGAAAGGTCGGTATAGGGATATGCCAATCATCTTGCCAAGGGATGCGCGCTCTTCGTCGGATCGTACTTTCCAACGTAACCGTTGTGAAGTCATAGATCCGGTCTTCTCGTCATCGCGAACATTGACGCCGTAGTAACCAGCTGCTTCCCGGGCCTCGTACCACTTGTTTAAGCGTTTTGCCTTCCTTGATAGAAGAACAGAGCCTCGAGTCTCTTTAAAGACTACACATATGAGTGCGACCATCATTCCGCACGAAATTGCCTGCACGTAGAATATCCATCTCCAAGTGGTATTCTGTGCGATGAAGCCGCAGACCAGAGGCCCAAAAGAGGTGCCAAACAGGGCACTGCCGGAAAACAGAGCCATGGGCGTGTTGCGATCCTGTGCGTGGTATATATCAGATACTACTCCGCCAACCATGGTCGAAAAGGTAGATCCGCCTATGCCCAGAAAGAAGCGCACGACGAGCATTCCCGCATACGACTGCGTTAGACCAGAACATAGCTGGCAGATCACGAACAGAATACCAGAGGCGAGAAAGACTGGTCTCCGGCCGTTGATTTCGGAAAAGGGGGCAAGGACCATGGGCGCGATGGCGAACCCTGTGGTGAAAGTGGTAATGCCAACCAGCGCAGCAACGCTACTAACGCCCCATTCTTCCGTCATTTGCTCAACGCCTGGAGTGTAGGCTCCGGCGGAGAACGCAGTGAGCGCAGTAATGACGCATGATATCCAGACTGTAAAACTCTTTCTCGATTCTGACCAGTCGAAGGGGTTCGTGTATTTGACAAGATTTGGGGGTTCAGGCGGTGGTTCTTGGCCAGGTTGTTCGGGATAAATAGTTGTCGGGTGTGGAAGTTCGATATCGAATGTAAGGTAATGCCACACAATGTCCGCTTCTCTTGGATCCTCCTGCGCCTTGTATTCCATAGCGCTCTCATGCTCTTTGTACTCTTCTTTTTCTGGGTCGCTTTTATGGCCGTGGTACCGTTCTTCAGCGGAATTTGAGTACATGTCTGAAGATGCTCTTATTCTCGGCTCGTTGTTTGAGTCTGAAACACCAAGCTCCGAATCCCCAGAGAGGTTTATCTCCGGGTTGGGAACCATGTTGTGAAAGGGTCCTTTGTTTCGGGTTATTGCGACATAGACATTGAAGTTGGAAAAGAAACGTGCGACGGATGATCATATAAAGAGCAGCCATGATAGCTCAAGCGGCGCGGGTATGACCCGCTTACCAGCCTACGTAGCCGATATAAATATCAACGAGCAAATGAACGGTGAGCTAGACTCGGTCCCATACTGGTGGGTTGGGGTAGATGTGTGACGGTATTGGTCGGGAATAACACGTCTCCTCCATCGCTCAGGCCTCCGGTGCGTTGAACAGTGTGTACCTCGGGGTAAACTTGGAAAGTTTCCATGAGATGCGGGTGCGCCAAGGCCGTCTGGAAGCCGTCAGCCCGCCCATTAGTGAGATGGATCTGGTGCGTCATGCTGGAAGGATCGCGGTGTGTGCGATGCGTAGAGAAAGCTCGGAAGAAGGAATGGCTCCCCGACGACGATCGACGGAAACCATCGGCATTTCCACAAAAGCAAGACTCCTTGTATTCCCTAATCTTCCAATCGTAAGTAAGCATGAACATGATGCATCTTCACCGTATCTGTGCCATGGGCTTATTTGCTGTCATATACCTATTATTTGGATATGCAGCGGATAGAGGACCCGAGGCCGGATATATGTAGCGCGAGAGCTGGCTGCTGGGCTTTTCCAAGCCGCCGAGGAGTGCCGGCAATAGCTTCTACATTCCCGAAGAGGCATCAAGACGCTTGGCAATGAACGGTTGGCTTAGTCGCTGGGTCAATTGTGCAAGACGCGTGCAATCGTGGAAGCCCTGAGGATTTGTTTGCAGTCAGACTGCGCGTTGTCGCTATCACGGCATACCACATCTCGTGTAGTGCAGAGATTGAATGGGTCGGGACAAAGTTATCGTAAGCGCATGGGTATGGCGGTGATTTGTACGAGCTGGCAGCCGACGAAGTCATTGTTTCTCCGACGGAACTCCAGTACCACAGGTGCTAGGCTTATGGTCACGTTAGGCGGCGCAATGCACTCACAGGTCAGGTAAATGTCTTTTCTCCATACTATACGTTGCTTGCAGAAAATGCGCGACCACGTCTCAATTGCAAGCTATATAAGATTGAGAAGCCTCACCCTCAAAGGCAGGAAGGAGCCCACGGTGCACGAGCGCACTTCCATCATGACTCGACGACGCAAATTGTGTTGTGAGCAAAAGCGACTGCCTGTCATGGAGAAATCAGCAAGATGCGAACTGCCACGAGCACCCTTCGCCTCTCCCTTCTCGATGGCGACAAACGCTCGGCACGAGGGGCAATAATTGGCACTCCAACACCGCCAGAGGTATCAAGCATCTAATTCGTCTGCTAAGACAACAAAATGGGCTCATTCAATGGCAGAAAAGATATGGTGGAGTTCACGTGAGAGACGTGTCGATTGCGCAATATACGCTAGCTGTAAGTGTTGGATACAGTTGTACGTGAATGGTCTTGGAGAGAAGACAAAACCCGCCCATCAACCCCGCAGTCAGTATTCTCTCTCACTTTACGACTATCTCGTTCTATTCTTACGTTGCAAAAGACAGATTGCAGACCTCTCCTACCCAAATTTCTCTAGACACACATACAAGGTACGAGAACCACTTGCCCCTCCATACCCCGCCATTTCCCCCATGTTTGCGCTGTTTGCACGCTGGCGCAAGGCTGACGGCAATCATGTGCGCAGAAAAGGCACAATGGCTGAAGGACGTCCCGAACCTCTGCGCCTGGGCAGCAAGGCCCCCAACTTCCAGGCCGAGACGACGGCTGGCCCCATTGACTTCCACGACTTCATCGGCGACAACTGGGTCATTCTCTTCTCCCACCCCGAGGACTACACACCCGTCTGCACCACCGAGCTCGGCGCTTTCGCGAAGCTCGAGCCTGAGTTCACCCGCCGCGGCGCAAAGCTGATCGGTCTCTCTGCCAACACAATCGACTCGCACGATGGCTGGATCAAGGACATTGACGAGATCTCGGGCAGCAACCTCAAGTTCCCCATCATTGGCGACAAGGAGCGCAAGGTTGCGCTGGCATACGACATGTGAGTAGTCGTCGTCTTTGCAGCATTCGGCGCGCTTGCGACAGCACGACTGACCCAGCAACCCTATAGGATCGACCACCAGGACGCTACCAACGTCGACAGCAAGGGCGTCGCCTTCACCATCCGCTCCGTCTTCATCATCGACCCCAAGAAGACGATCCGTCTTATCCTCAGCTACCCCGCCTCCACCGGCCGCAACACCGCCGAGGTGCTCCGCGTCCTCGACAGCCTGCAGACTGGCGACAAGCACCGCATCACCACACCCATCAACTGTACGTGTCGCTTCACTTTACGACAAAGCAACGCTAACCTTCTCTAGGGATCCCTGGCGACGACGTCATCGTCCACCCAACCGTCAGCAACGACCAGGCCAAGGAGCTCTTCCCCGACTTCCGCATTGTTAAGCCCTACCTCCGATTCACTCCTCTGCCAAAGGAGAAGACCACCGCCGCCTAAGCGCATACTATGGTTTTAGTTGGATGAAAAGAGAAGCCTGAGATGCTTCGCACAGGATATACCACGACTATGGGCAGATACCAAAAACGTTGGGGCCATGGGCTACATGGATAGCTCGGCCATATATACATGCAAATATGAGAAAGAAGCGATCAAAATTATGACGCTCGATATTGCGCAGCCATGCCTAGTGATTTTTTTTGACGCTATCCGCGCCGTGCCAATACATCAAGTAGCTGTCCACGACCAGTTCAACGACAGACCCCGAGAGAAGAGTCGCATTCAAAAGGTAAACAATATCGTCTTTCATGGTATTTCTTTCACCGAGCCCCTCCTTTGTCTTCATAAAAAAAGCCCCTAGACGTCATAACCAATAACAATGCCAAACAAGAATTTCCATCACAAGAATACCAAAAGCAACAGCCCAACGCCACCAAACCATCTTTGCCAACTCCATCTCGCTATGTTAGATGACCATTCTCTTTCTTCTCCTTCTTCTTTTCCACGTCTTGCCTCGTTGTCTCCTTTCTTCGCTACCTTTCCTTATCGTCATCAAGCGCCGTGCAAGCCAAGACCCACTCCGTCTCCATTGGCCATGGCGCTCACATCAACACTCCTGTCTCTACTTCTGCCCATCTCGCGGATCCTGCGGCCCTCCATCAACCCTCTTAGACCGCGTTTCTGCAGTCCTACCACGGCGCTCATCTCGCCGTTCCATATTTCTCGCTCCTCGATACCGCTGCCGTCTCCGAAGCCGCTGTCAGACGCCGACGCAGAGGTGGACTCAGATGCTGCCGAGCTAACTTCGTCATCGTAGTTCCGCTCGACATCGGTGTTAACCTGCAGCGCTCGTAGTCCGGCGTCTAGGCTGCGTTCGACGTCGGCGACGGCCGTGTTGTTGTTTGTGTACGAGTTGGAAACGCCGTTGGTCGTGCCGTTTGTGCCAGAGACGCCGTTGACACCCATGAAAGCGATCCCAGAACCTCCACCTGCTGCCATGGCTGCGGCATTGAATATTGCTGCTGTGTTCCTGTTGTCGAGCAACAGATGGAGACGTTCGATGATCGCTTCCAGGAGACCGTCGATGTGGTACGGTCGAGCGAGTTGAAGAAGAGAGCAGAGTATCTGCGGTGAGCACAGAGGTGAGTTATGCGGTGGTAGAGATGATGTATACAAGAAATGTATGAGGGCCTGGAGCGTGAGGTGTGTGTGCGGTAAGAATAGGGTCCTAGGTCGGTGGGAAGGAGAGTGTGATGAAGGCTCCGGTGGGCTCAGTGAAGAATAAGCATTTGCGGAGACTGCGGTGGCTTCCGATGGCGTTACAGTATTAGCGGTAAGTGTCGTGGCTGCTGAATAGTTTGTTCTAATAGAAGGTGTAATGGTTATGCTCGAGTTCCGCGATGGATGCATTGTGGCAGTCGGCCGTAGGGTTGCCGCGTCAGCATTCTCCTTCTCAGCACTTTGCGCGCTTTCCCGAAGAAGCTGATTGAAATAGGGCCCCCATCGTCTAGCAATTAGGTGCGAATTGACGGGGATGCGTTCGCCATTGAGAGCAAGGAAATCCATATCAGCAAATTCTCGCATGCCCAAGGCCATTTGTCCGAGCTCAGCAGCTGCAGGTAGAAGTGTCCGGCCACCAGCAAGCACGTCGAGTCGGTCATGTTGTGGTGGCGCGCTTACAGAGTTGAAGCCTGAAGCGGGTGTAACCTTACGTGGGTTGTCGTACAGTCCGAATGCTTCCAACTCAACAACGCACATATTGGAGAAGTTGATGCGGCGGTGATTGTAATCTTCAACCAGACTCCGCTTGCGATTCCCCAGAATCACAAAACTGTTCCTACGATTCCATAACACTCCTCTATTCCAGCTTCCCTGACTGAAAATGTTGCCACCAGCTTCTATTCGCCCCCAGCTTAGTGTGCGCAGGTCGAGGGCCCAGAGAGCGTACTCTTGTTTGGAAGAAGTCAAGAATGTGCCGCTTACTACAAAGTGGTTGTTAATGACCCCGCCATTTGGAAAGCGGAGACCAGGCGGCGAAAAGTTTCCATGCATCGGTTTTTCAGAAAGGGATCCGTCTGGGTGCCGCACTTGCAACTCAAGCTTGACATCGAGGAAATTGTAGTTCGAATATATCAGCGTCGCTGACTCGCCATTTGTGCTCGAACTTTGGTCGTCTGGTGCTTTCCCTTCGTCGTTTGGCCTTCTTCCTTCGCCAATGTCATTGGGGTTAATGCTGGTCAGAGGCGCAACCACACTTCGATATGCACCACAGCTTCTGCCCAGCGAACTGGTCTCTGTCCACTTGAGGCTCCGCAAATTAAAAACGCTGATCTGTTCGATGTAGTGGTTGGCGCTATCTTGGCCGCCCACGACCAGCATTTCCGCGCCACCGTCGCCATCTAGCTGAACACCTAAAGACCCTTGGTTCGGATTTGATGAAGGTGGGTTATGCCGTATAGCGGTTACGGCAGCCCCAGTTGAACTGAACACGGCTGAGCTCGGAAGTATGGTAGCGCAATGAGCGTAGCGACCTTGTGGCGCGTCGCTCGTAGCAACATGCATCCATGTGCGCGTGGCTGCATCGTAGATGTGAACGTCGGACATGACCACAACCTCCGGTTGCGCATCTGCAGGTGCACCTTGTATAACAGAAGTGGCCTGGTTTGACAACGGACTCGCAGGCGACATGCCGCCGTAGCAGACAAGCTTGGTGTCGCCAAGTGCACACACACTGTGGAAATATCGCGGAGGCGGGATATCGCCCTTGGTGTCAACTTTCGTCCAGTGGCGTTTAACCAAGTCGAGCTCGTACAAGTCGGACGTGAGCTGTGGTCTCGTTCGTGAAAGTCTTCTGCCACCGAAGACATACAGCTTGTCCCCTAGAATGGTGGTGGTAGCGCCTACAAGGGGGTGGGGTTCTTTGCCAGTCGTTCTATGTACGTTGCATACTAGTCCTGATAGTCCTGCTGTAGAGCTTGTGGGAGTGGCCGGTCCTGCGAGCATTGCTGGTGATTGGGAGACACCAGAGCCAGGCGTTCGCGCGGAAGACGTTGGTGGACGGTCGCCGCCATCTTGAGCATCTTGCCCGTGTAAACTTGTCTGGCTGCTGTTCAGACTCGAGATAAAGGGCGCTGACGTCTGAGAGTCAATGGTATTTGTCCGGCTCTGAGACATGCTGGCCGGACTTTGATGATGCGTTGAATTCCCGCGTGGGGCTTCAGGGTTAGAAGGAAGATTGATAGGTAAGGACGAGATTCTTTGTACAGGTATGGCCAAATTCGGTATTAGTATCTCCACATGACGAGACTTAGTGCTAGAAGAGTCGCTCAAGGAATTGCCGCTCGGAACGGGTGGACCGGAGAGGCTGGGACGACTGCTCGGAATGATAGTCGATGTTCGGAAAGACCTGAATCCAATGCTCGTACGGGCGCTTTCAGGTACTACACGTGGATCATAGCGCGTGGTGGCGATTGGGTTTGCCGAATATAATCTACTGTCGAGTGAACGTCTCTTGTTAAACAAGGCCTGTTTTATCTTAAACGCCGTCGGCCGTTTCCAAAAGGACGAGACGTCGCCAAGTGGCTCGGTACTAGCACCAACGGAGGCGTAAGAGGAACCTAACGGAAGGGCCATGGTTAGCGATCAACTTCGAGAAAGGAAATTCGAGATGCAAAGTGATACTGAGAGAGATGTGTCCGGCTTTTGAAATATTCCGATGTTGCCAGCTGCAGCAAATGTCCAATGCAGACCTTACTGCAAGGTCTCAATCACCAATGGACCGCAGTGGCTTTGATGAAAAGCCATGTTTACATATTGGGCAAGGTGACTTTGCTGCAGTGCTACTCTCTTGGGGTACAGTGATTTTGCATGACGCAGCGTCTCGTGGTTGGACAAAATAAATCTTTCAGCTCCCGGAAGCATGATTTCATGCAGTACAGGGGCAAACCGTGATGATTCCCAGCTTAACCTCATACTTGAATCTAGGCGGTGGAGGACCTAAACGGACAATCGGAGACGACAAAGAGGGGGTGACGTTTATAAAGAGAGGACAAAAGCCTTACTTGAGAATACGCTACACACGGAGCGGGGAAGGGTGAGATCCAGCAGGACGGTAAACGTATGCAAAGAAGGAAGAGGCCGTAGTCGACGGGCAGTCTTGCTGAACTGGCGCGTACAGATGACAGCGAGGTTCGTGCCCAGTTGTGGAGCGCAGAGGCTTCCTACGCCGGATGGGGAATGGTGTCTTGGCAAGTATTGCAAGGAGAGCCCCAGCTAGTAAGACGTCGATAGGAAAGGGTCTCGTAGGACTGCGGGACGAGCTGCAGATAGCTGAGGACTGAGTGAGACAAGGCCGAGTGAACGGGACACGCGACGGCGGGATGGGGGCGGAGGAGGTCCGGAATCAGATGAAACCCAAATAGGCCGAGACTCGACACTACTCAGGCACCATAGATAGGCAACAATGGCAAATCCTCAACAGTACGGCAATCGGTCTTTGACACGCGAGCGCGTTGCACAGCCTTTTGCTCCTGGGCGTCTTGTACATAGTGCTCATCAAACGTGTCCTGGGCCTTTTCCCCCCGGCAGAGCACGGTCGCAAAAACAATTAGCGCCAGGAATGCTGCGCGACGAATCAGCTGTCATGAGCCTACAAAATTAAAGGCGCTATTAGCGCAAGAGACCCGACTAGGTGTTGATATCGGTGACCACGAGTGCAAGCAGCCAATACGGAAGAGACGGACAGCCAGAGCTTCTACGAGTAGCTCAGAGAGGCTTCAGACCGTCATCGTAAGTGCAGCCTAGCTCTCGTCCTCCGTTGACCGATTCCGTCATGCGCGAGACAAACCACACTCGTATACCAATTTTTGGAAGGATTCAGTGCCGTCGCGTCGTATACCGTTTACGGACATCTTCGCGTTGCCGTTGCTTTTGCTGCAACTTCAACGCTGCTCAGGAGGTTCCGCGGGTCTCGATCTCGATGAACGCGAGGTTGTGGAGCGCTTGTGTGGGACACGTGTACTTTTTGGAAAGAAGGGTTTGTGAAATACCAGCACTAGGTACCTGTCGTTGGTGTGATAACGCGACAGTCCGCGTTGGGATGTTGCACAAATCCTCGGCAGCAGCTTCTGAATACCCCGAACAAATCTCCGCTTGAAAAGCTCGCAGCTCTGCATGGGACTTGAACGCTCTTGCTGATGGGCGCGGGTAGTACCTGACCGCCGGGAATCCGAAGTGTGACTTGGAGTAGGCGATTTTTTGTTCCGTCACACACTGCAACAGCGCGACTCGATACAGCAGGAGTAGGGGGTAAGGCCCTGTTCGCCAGCTCCATTCATCATGAGTCAAACATTGCGTGATTTTGCTGCCTATCGTACGGCATCGATCGCGACTGCCTCGTGTGTGAAGTAAAAGCCAGATAGAGTATCGCGCTGACCTATCGTGAGCTGCCTGGAGGACTTCATCAGTCAATGCAACGTAGCTGGGCCCGAAGACTACAACCAGGCTTGACTGGGCTTCTTGACTCGAGGGATACAGCGAAGCCGCCCATACTGTATTGAACGAGTCGGGGATGACGTGGGCTTACGGTGTATTTTGCCTCGCTCTTATATTGAAGTAGGTTCGTTCTTCCCTTTCGCGTCATGAGCGTCCCTTCCTCACCCCGCCTGCTCTTTCTCAACCATCACCGACTCTCTCTTAGCACCAGGTAAGTTACTCCTGTATTCGCAGTTAAATATCTTTCTCAAGACTGGATATCAGATTCTAAGCTGTATCACTAGCATAACTCATCTCCTAGTTTTCATCATCACGTCAAAGTCCATGGCATAGAGGGTTGGAAAGAAAATGATGGTGCTGTCATGATTCGACTATACCCTTCCCATTCCTACAGGCTTATGCTGGTCTCATCGTCCGCATACCGCAATTATCTTCCAACTCTAGTGGAGGGACTCAACTATGCATTCGGTGCACAGCCCTGCACCGGCCGAGTGCCCTTGACTACTAGTTTTCAGGACATCTAGAATCCGTAAACATCTATAGATACTATACATGTCAAGTTGCAGCTACCAGTCAGAGGCCAGTGTAGCGTCTTCACTTCCCTAGGTCTCGGCCCAGGAATGAAGAAAAAATCAAGGCAGCTCATGTATCCTGACTTTGTCTGAGACCCAATGGGGATGGCAATCGCAACCCTGGAGTTGACAACGATAAGGCTTTGTCGTATGTTTTCAAGTCGTTCTCGAACCTTCCTGTGTCTGGCCTCGGGATGTGTTGGAGCTGCCGATCGATGGAGTCATGTGAGGGAGATGGCTACTCCTAGTTGATAGTTTGGTGACTATCCTCAACTTATTCGTCACAACTCTTGGGGCCTTGTATCGTCTCCAATCATGACCACGCCTCTTTTCATCTTCCTCTAACGACTCATCCTAGCAGCCTCAGGTGCCCTGGGCATGTACGGCGGAGGTGCTTCATATCTCGCTACACCCCTATCATCCCAGGCACCCCCCTTTCCCCAATTCTGCTCTACTCTACCCCGACTACCGTCTCCTTCAATAACCCTCCCCGAAGGCAGTCTAACGGCGGGAGCGCCACCCTCTTTTCTGAGCAATCTTGATCCACCTCCGGAACTCCCATGCATATTCATGGCACGTTGCCTTGCGTTCCTTCGACTCCGGCTTCGCGCATACACGAGGGCGAGGATGATCCCGACGAAGGCGCCGACGAGAACTATGATGACGAGAATTACGGTTCGATGAGTGGAGCATTCGGATGTGTAGTTGACATAGCAAGAGTCTGATCGTTTTTGGACAGTCGAGGCGTTGCCTCGATAAATGGGAGAGGAGCGTGGTAGGATTGGAGGAGCCATATTACGTATATCTTGGTTGGCGATGAGGCGCTGTATGCGTGATGATGTATCTAGGTATGTAAGAGACACGAACAGACAATGTCTTCAAATGCACAATCAGATAGATGGCCAGAAAACAAAGCCCGTCAAAGGCGCGAACATACCCACTAAATATCCTACTCTTCCACCATTCCTCAAGGCCGCATCCCCGCCCCTTCTAGGGCGCAGCCTCGTACGACAGAAACACACAACGCCATTTTCTGCCTACCCTACAAGCAGCGCCTCAATAAACCTCAGGCATGCATTGTGTCTGTGCCTCATACCAGGCGCTTACTACCAGTTTCATGCCGTATGTTGTTCGAGGGTATGCCATTTTGCTTGCTGACATGTTGCACTGCCCCTGAGCGCGTTCGCCTTGAAGGCAGCCTCGCTCTATGCGCGCGAGGCGCTGCTGGCTTAGGGGCGTTATATGACAGATTGATTTTTCTTGTTCGATTGCTCGTTGAGTGTCTTTGTGTGTACAGACAATGCTTCCCCCTTATTGAGAACTTGTTCCGACAATGGCGCTGTGCGAGATGAGACCGGAAAACAGGCTGCCGCACCGGAAGGCCTGAGGCCCGCGACGCTTCCCCTTCCCCTTCAGGCGCGCAGCGACTCGTCAAGACCCAGCATTGCGTAGATCTGTTTGGCGGTCAAGAATACCTGGCCTCTAAAGCCTTTACTTATCCAATGCCGCGCAACGACACCTTTCTCAATATCTGATGTTTCAACTGCGCTGTCGAAGTCGTTGGGCGGCGCTTCATGACACAAAACTGTGCCGCACACTGGGGTTCAGCCGTGCCCCCTCATCGCGCAGCAGTGATGAGCAGGCTTCAGGCAACATGGGACCGCGTGATTGCGCAATTGTGCCTTAGGCAGTCCCCAACATGATTGCTGAGCCGTTAGGCCATAGAGTTGCATCTGATGGTGGAGGGCGCAGTCGGTAAGGCTGTCGCAGGTTGAGTCAACAGGATGAGGTCTTTCGTGGTTGGCCTGCACGTCAGTTAGGTAAGTACACCTAAAGATAAGACATTGCGTATAGCAGGAATAGCGATGATTTTGAGCAGCGCCTCCTTGATTATTGTCATGGAGGTATACTTCGCGTGTCATGATAAGCTTAGAATGGTGCAAACTGAAGAATGCACATCACGACCACGCAGTTCCCATCGCACACTTGCACAGCGATAGCGTGCGAGAGAACCTGGCCTACATTTGTCTTCCCCGACAGCGGATGTAAACGTTTAAATGTGCTTGGCGTTGGGGAAAGGCTATATGCTATTGTTCCAGATACCCCAAAAGCCCCTTCTAGAACTACTTGTAGTCGACTCGTCGCTTCGGTTGTACATGTGCCATAGGCTCGCATACCAAGCATCCGGACCAACAAACTCGTCTCGAGGCCTAAACATTCTACTGGCCCACGGCTCAAGCCACGAAGCCCAATCTTGCTGACGTTCCAAAAACATAAGTGAAAAACCCCCCGCGGCGAGCTCCCGGAATGCCCGATTAGGAAATTCCCGAAGATGCCGGACATGCTTCCCCGCAAACGGCAGTGTCGAGCTCTACCACAATCGTGCCATGTATGCGGAGGAGAAAGAGCGGCCATGGCCAGACTCAATCCAAGAGAGTCCGGTGATCCAGCTTCGCCTCTGGAGCCGGATTATAAACCCACAATAACCCCGTGTTGCGTAGAGTTTACGAAGTGATTGCGCATTCCTTTGTCGTATAAATACCCTTCTTCCAGCGGCATCTTCAGTGTACATTTCATATATCATATTCCACTTCTTCTTGCGTCTTGAGCCTGTACAATATAATGATCCAAACTATGCCAACCACCCAAGGCCTTCCAGAGTTCAGCCTCGCCGGGAAGGTCATACTGGTATCTGGAGCTGCTCGAGGACTCGGTCTCACACAAGCCGAAGCGTTACTGGAAGCTGGTGCGCGAGGTATGTATTCGCATGCCTGCTGAGCTTATCGTTTTCTTCGATTAACATGCGCTCTCAGTATACGCCCTGGACAGACTTGAAGAGCCCTCCCCAGACTTCGCGCCAATCGCCGAGAGAGCAAAGAAAGACCTCGGAACTTCGCTCGAGTACCGCCAAATAGACGTACGAGATGTGAAAAGGCTGCATGAGATCGTCCAGGACATTGCGGACAAGGAAGGGAGACTGGATGGACTGATTGCAGCGGCTGGTATTCAGCAGGAGACGACGGCATTGGAGTACACTGCTGAGGATGCGAACCGCATGTTCGAAGTCAACATCACCGGGTCGATGATGACTGCACAGGCGGCTGCAAAGCAGATGATCAGGTTTGGCAGCGGCGGAAGTATCGTGCTCATCGCGAGTATGTCGGGCACGGTCGCAAACAGGGTGCGTCTCCCGTGAACACTTACTAGTTTCTCTTACTGATGAGTGTAAAAGGGTCTCATCTGCTCGGCCTACAACGCGTCGAAAGCTGGCGTCTTGCAGCTGGCACGTAACCTAGCGTCGGAATGGGGCGAACACAACATCCGCGTCAACACCATCTCGCCAGGGTACATTGTGACGGCAATGGTGGAAGAGCTTTTTAAGAAGTTCCCGGAGCGAAGAGAGACATGGCCAACGCAGAACATGTTGGGTCGTCTATCAAAGCCTGAAGAATATCGCGGTGCAGCAGTTTTCCTTCTAAGCGATGCGAGCTCGTTCATGACTGGGTCCGATTTGAGGATGGATGGCGGACATTCAGCGTGGTAGTAGTAGATAGTTAATGTGGAAGAGCTTATACCTACAAAATCCCAAGTGCCCGAATTCACTGCGTCGTGTTGTTCCGTCCAATGCGAGGCTTCGGAAGTCGGTGGACAGGTGTGGCTGAGTAAGCGAAGTTGGCCAAGGGCGGGCGTCATTCTCACCACCTAGCTACTGCCAGAGCGCGTTTGAGGGCACTTGCCGAGCCATGGAGACTTGCAACGGATAGCTGTGATATTGCTGGTGGGAATGACCTGCCATGTTTCACTCCCCGATTCTCCATTTCTTGCTACCCAGGAGCACATTACTCCACCCTTGCTCGTCTAATACTGGGCACCATCTCCGAGCCTCTGCTACTCGAGTATGACGGCATCAACGCCCTCGACCGTGTCGCGCTACAGACCTGCTGTGCTTTTCCTCACAGGGCTATCCGCCGGCTATGCTGCATACATCATCTACAACACGCTCCAATCCCCCGGGCCGGGCGACGGCCTCCATCGCAGCAATGCCGTCCGCAGACGGCGCCCGCGTGATTCACCACCAGCGCCCGCGCTTCCGCTCAGCGAACAAGACTTGCCTGTGCTGGGCGAGCATGATATCCTGGGCACTTCGGTATTGCTCGACCCTCACAACTTGATTACGCCGCCCGAGCTGCGCGATATCATCCTGAACGCCCAGCCAGACGCAAGCGAAGAGACGATACAGAACGCCACCGGCCGCCTATACGATGAATTCTTCGATCGCCTGCTGGTAGTGCACTCTCCCGACCGCGCGCTGTCCCCACCAGAGGCCGATGCTCTCCGAGCATGGCTGAGCGATCGCAACCCGAACAACATAGCATTGGATCGCTATAACATAGCTCGCGCGGCGACAAGACATGCCCAGATATTCGCAAATATAGACAACCTTGGCTTGGATGGTGGCGAGAGTGTCGCGCCCACAGAGCTCTCCTTGGGAAGCGACGACGACCAGGACGATGACGTCGATCCGGAGGGACAAACCCTTCAGCGCACCCTGTACCATATCGCCGAAGACCGCGCAAGACTAGAGGGCGTGGTGCACCGCGGCATCACCTGCAACGGCTGCGACGAGAAGCCCATTCGGGGAACGCGATGGCACTGCGCAAACTGCCCAGATTTCGACCTGTGCTCCAATTGCGAAGCAACCAACTCGCACTACAAGAATCACATCTTCTACAAGATACGCGTGCCTGCAGGTTGGCTCAGCCTACAGAAGCAAGAGCCCATCTACCCTGGCAAGCCTCACATGATGCACCCCTCGATCGACTCAACGCTCAAGAGGCGCCTCGTGGCGGAGACAAAGATGGAAGCCGAGGAGATTGAGGCGCTGTGGGATCAGTTCACCTGTCTCGCAGGAACCGAATGGGCAAATGACCCATCGGGCGTGGGATGGGCCCTCGACCGGCGCAACTTCAACCACGCATACGTGCCGCGCTATAACGGCCTCGTCGCTGCACCGAACCTCGTCTATGACCGCATCTTCGCATACTATGACACGGACAAGAATGGCCTCATCGGCTTTGACGAGTGGGTCAAAGGGCTTGACGGCATGCATACCACTGACGTGGATGTAAAGGCCAGGATCGTCTTCGATGGATATGACATTGATGGGGATGGCTACATATCGCGCAAGGACATATTACGCATCTTCAGGGCGTACTATTCGATCGAGAAGGAGGCCACACGCAACTACATTTTAGAGCTGTCCGATGAGGTGAATGTGCGGAACGCTATGGATACTATTCGGTCTAGCCAGCCACTGGGTTCTGCATTTCCGCCTCGTAGCATGAATGCCTCCAATCCAAACAACCCTGGGTTGCGAGAAAAGCAAGAGAACGGCGAAGTCGCAAGCCCCCCGATCCTCGACCAAAACGCCGATATTGCAGAGCGAGAAGAAATTCTTAGCACTACTGACATCCACCACATTGGGCCAGCCCCGTCGGACGAGCAAGAGGCCAGGATCTTGAATGGAAGATGGGCTCGCAGACACTACTACTTAGACGAAGAGGAGGGGTTTACAAGGCGAAATGGGGCGGATGGACAGAACACTTCAGAAGAGTTGGACCAGCAAACTCCTGCGGACACAAACGAGGAACCTCCTCACAGCCGAGGCTCACGGTCATCATCAAGGGTTCGCTTCCAAAATGATGTGGAACTAGAGACAAGATCCAACGCCTCGTCGCCGAGACCCGTCGGGGAGCGATGGGGTGGATATGAGATACCGGAACCTGAGCAGGACCTTGGAAAAGAGGTGTTGTATCAGGTCACGCAGCAAGGCTTCAACGAACTGCTCAATCCACTTTTTCTTGAAAAGGAGGACATGGCAATGGATGCGTACGAAACACGCAGTGAACGCCGAGCGGAAGCAGCTTCCATTGAGTCTACAACGAGACATCTTTTCACAGCGGGTAAGGCCGACGTCGAAGCTATACATCATGTGGGCGTGTTTCGATTCTCCAAATGTATGGTGGATAAGTTCTGTGGGGCACTGAACAACGATACAAAAAGCTTTTTTACGGATCCCAACCATGGCGGACCACGGACCGAAAACGAGGCTCGCGTGGCGATAGATGAAGTCTACACCTCAGTCGAAGCCAAGGTCTTGGGCACCATTAAAAACCGTAAGACAACGAATCTTGATAACATGACGACATGGAACACCTTGCTGTGCAGGGTTCAGCTTAGGGAAGAGGCGATAAACGCAGCTATGCACTGCGCGGACACGAAAGGGTGGCTAGCACGCCCCAGTGCTGGTGAAGGCTTCATCGTTAATCACAGAGACCCCACAATGCCCCAGTTTCGACCAAATTCTCTCGCCCATCCACCCTCAATCTCGCCGACTGCCTCCCACAGCTCTTCACAGACCAGCGAAGCTTCTGAAACAGGCGATTCGTCTCTATTGGTAGACGAAGGCATAGATCTCGGGCGCTGCTTCTTTGTATCTGCAACTCGCGATGGCTTGGAACGTTACCCAGGAAGACAACGGTTCACAGATGAAACTGAGATCCCGGATCCCGGATCTGCGTCGACACCTACTGCAGCAATTGATCTCGTTGAGGGATCTGCTGAGGTCGAATCATCTTCGCCACCCGTGGAACCGAGCCAGAAAGAAAATGAACCCTCCTTTTCCGTCGACTGGCGGTGGTATACCGACGTTCCAGAATTGCATTATTTCTTCACGCATAATTCGAACGGCGTTGACGTGATTCAATGCTCGAGTAACCAGCACAATCATTCTACAGATTCCTTCCACCCCGAGACGAACCAAGTTCGGCCACTGCAGCGCTCGATCCGCCAAATCGCAATGCACCCTGCGTCTCCATTGCATCTCATCATGCTAGCCAGTCTCGAGAGCGTGGAGCAAGAGATCAACGAGAGGAAAGATAGCGGCCTGATCAACTTCGACGAGTTTGTCGAACATATGCGACAGGGACAGTTACGCTTTCTTGAGTCGTGGATGGAATGGGTAAGCATGTGAGAGTGATATAACTTCATACTCCATCACGCCCAATCCATCTACACTTCTTATTCTAAAGGCTTGCGAATATTTGAGATCCCAACTAGCCGCCTCCTAAACGCCCTACACCATACCGACGGCAAGATCCATACGCCTATGCTTCAGCTACTTTAGAATCTGATTAATGGTGATCTGATAGGCTCCACGTATTCCCCAGAACCCAAAGCGGTATGGGCAGTTCTATTCGATGAGCCAGGCGCTAGAAGCCGCTGGAAGGATCACCTTTGGTTGAATTCAGGGTTATTGCGAGATCTGTATCAGAAGGTCTCAACGAGGGCCAATGTAGTCACCTCACATGTATGGCAGTGTAAGAGAGCTTTAGGCATGTGCACTTTTGCGAATAAGACGACACAGGTCGCTACGAATACGAATGCTCATGATATCATGAAGAGAAACTTGTTCCACATTTCTCATCTTTCCATGAACAAGTGAATTCAAAACTCACCCCTCCCGTTGTATCTAACTCACCAATGATACTGCCGAACTATCCGATCACTTCCCTCAAGACGAACATTGTTACATCGCGGAATACCACAATGCCGACTACTTCCTCGCCCAGAAATCACTTTCCCATCTGCCCCCCCCCCCCCCCTTTAAGATTATATCGCATTCGGTTCCGTATCATTGGTACATGATGCGGCGGGTGCAAGCGCTCCATCGGATCCTGCGCTTCGGTCACGCACGCGAAATGTTGGGATTATTGCGCAAGGGGGGCGCGCCCACCCCCTTTGCAGCACCGAAGCGCTGGGTGGCGGGAAGGCATTGTGGGAACGCGAGGCAAGTGGGAATCCCCTTGTTTACCGAGTCTGTGGTTCCAAATACGAAGTAAGATGAATGGTTGCCGAGACTTGGGATCGATCGGCTTTGAGGTATGATGGGTGAGGGGAGTGTTGTTGCTCGTAAGCTGGAAATTTGGGACGTGCTACATGGGGATAGGGGTGGGGCTGCAGTTGTGTATGTGGAGTATAGGTGTATCTTCATATCTATCATTATCTATTTACATTAATTTGGCCCTGCTGGGGGTCACTGCAACCCAGTCGGTCGGAACTGCCATCCATGGGGTGCTGGCGGGTAAGCGGGCTAGTAACTCCCTGAGCCCAACAGTATACCCAATGACCATGCACCAAGGGCGTGACGGTTCGCACATGCTGCTGTAGAAAAGGGGCAGCACTCAGCATCCAGCATTTACGACTGGCTGGCGATTCTGTAGCTCTTGCAGCCTCCAGTTCTTCGCATTTGTGTTCGAGGTCGATGCTCTTTGGGCAAGACCCACACACAAAATAGGAATGGTGTGGTGATGTTGGTGTTTCGTTATGCTTCTCCATGGCAACTTCAGTGCTCGATATGTGGCAGAGCCAGTTCCTTCAGGCTTAGGTTCCGACTATCGCCTGTGTCTGAACTCCATCTTGTGGTTGGTGTTCGAGGTCGTGTCCTCCGTGCTTCAGCTTCCATCTCTTCAAAATCCTCAGGCTGTGCCGGCTCGCTCGTAACGCGTGTCGTAGTGACCATCTTGATATCCGTAGTGCCAGGTCTACACAGATCATCGGAGCTGTCGCTCGAAGATGGTAGTGTGACCTTGCTTCTTCCTCGCCGAGACCTGGTACATGTGTTCGTCGCCTCTACTGTGCACTCGCCGCCGAATCGCTTGGGCTTCTCGATCCAGAAAGCAGCAAAGGTATCCATAGCGTTCTCGTCGGAAAGTGGTTCGTCGCTGAAGATCATTATGCGTCGGGTGCAGGTGTACAATAGTACATCGAGCCAGCCGTTCGAGGTGATGATTGCGCCCGCGAGGGAAAGGCGTGCGAGTGAAGGGGGGCTCCCTGACATGGATGCCATACGCGCGCTGGCGAGGGGAATCGTGCAAATAACGTATACGAGTGGATATACGACCATGAGGTTGGCGATTGACCGTACGCGTTTGGATTGCTCGATTGTGTAATAACCTCCGCGGATGCGAACAATCAATATGATGTAAATGAGGGCATAGATGAGAATGTTTCCGAACTCACTGCATGCAAAAGTTAGTACTGAATATGATAGCGGCTATGCAATGCTTACAATATGAAGATCCAGACGTAATGGGTCCATAGTCGCAGGGCTTCCATGTCGTGGCCGACCCAGCACCATACGCCGGAGCGTACGTAGACACCCTTTCCGTGCATCCAAACCGGAATAGTAGAGACTACCAGGATGGACACCCAGGCTAGGAATATACACAGATAAAAGTATAGTGGCTTCAACCTGTAGTTCAAAATGACAGAAGCGAAAGTATGCAGTCCGATCAGGAAACACCAGACTCCGCTTCCCACATCACCAGTTGATACCAGCCAGCCCTGCGCGAAGCATACTGGGTTTTCAATTTCCAAAGATCCGAGTCGCAGCCATTCGACGTTCAGTAGGAAAGCGAGCGATTGCTGTATGTCGGCCCAGAGAAGGTTGAAGATTAGAACAATGAATTGATTGCTCCGTTTAGATCGTAGTTGCCAGGAAATTAGTTTGTATGCGAGGAGTAGGAGTAGCGACACTGAGGCGAAGAAGCTGATGAAGCCCAAAGCGACGACTGCGCGTAGCCATGGATGTATGTGGTGCGGCAGTTCGAACGACTGCGAATCGATGTCCAATTGTTTCAGACCAGCCATTGCAGATAGCAGGTGATGGATAACGCCTTCCTGTCGCTGGAAGATATGCAGGTTACACGCCAAAAGCAAGGCCTGTCTTGCCGTTCAGCGTTATCATGTCGAGACTGAGATCATAGACGTAGGTGGTGTAAAAAGAAGTAGATGGCGTGGGGAGAGGTTGCAGCACTACCGCCAGAAACAAGCAGATCTTAGGGATAGCGAGGACCATGTATAGCTGGCGTCTGGGCCAGTAAACTGAATACCTCCGCACATCTCCAAGGCATTGTAATCTGGGGGTCCACTGTAAGATGGAGAAAGTTCGACAACCCCGGTCCCCACCGCTTGAATGGAACGCGCTAGGGTATTAGTGCCGCTCGTGGCATACACGCCCTAGTCGCAACGAAGAAGGACGTTTGGCCGCTACTCTGACAGCGGTCTCTATGCGAAACGAGGAATAGCCATCGCGGAGAAATGTATTGTAGTTTAGTCTTTTCCACGAGACAACTCTAGGTTTGCTGGTGTAGTCCACAACGTACCAGGGCAACTGTGCTCTTCTGGATGGTGCCCGCTGCATATCATCACACTCCTCTCGTCACGTCAACCACAGATCTCGATTTGGGCAGAGGGGAACAAAGCGTCATCTGACAAGAGTTCGATCATGCATACGGTTCACACAAGGATCAGGGTGCGACACGGCCGGCGTCACTGTATTCGAGGGCTCCAAGACTCTGGGCGCTCCAGTGGGGTGTCGGTGGCTTTGTCTGGGCCACGAGGAAGCCTCCTTCCGGCTCTTTCGGTTGACAAGATGGCCCGAGCAGAAACTCTCATTCGCCAGCAAGCTCACGAGAGCTTGTGCAAACAAGCCGGTTGAATGCATGCGAGTGTCGTACAATCCAAAAAGCATCTCAACGACTTTATGTGGCTACCTAGGTATGTACAACGAGGTCTCCTTTGCACGCCGTCTGCAAACACATCTAGATCGACCACCATATGGAGCTGATCTGCGTCAGCTCGCTACGAGAGTGGCATCAGCACAGGGTTCTCCTAATCGTTCCCACGAGAAAAGGAAAACCTAGGTAGTCTCCGGCCAATCATCGCGTACCCTTCCATCGAAACGGACCTATCGGTCTCCGCAATCCCCCTCAAACCTCCGCCGTAGGTGATCAATCCACCTCACTTTCCTAATACGCTCGAATAATATACACTCAATCTCTCAGAGACCTCAAACTTCAGGCCATCCCAGTGCAGCAAGCACCTCGCGGAGGCTCCGTCCCTACCCAATATAGCGGGGCCATCAAAGAGAGCCGTGCGGGGCTGCATCGAAGCCGTGGCTTACAGCGATTGACGAGTTGTGTGTCAACCTCTGGAAAAACACGTGGAGAGGTAGCAAGGATATTCCTCGGGTGAAGCAGGGCTTATCGCGAGGTACGAGCGGAAAAGAGCAAGTCATCTGCGAGTGGCATCGCAAGCAGAACCGCCACTTTGCAACATCTACGAATCAATCAGGTGGCAACACCAAAACCCTCTTTCCCTTGGAGAGATTACCTCTACATGACCGCCCACGCACGGCGCAGCATTGTTACTTTTACCCCGGAAACAGGAGTCTTGGCCCGTGCCCCCACACACACGCCAGCACGCCAGCAAGCCAAGGGTCAGCCCCCCCTCCCCAGATCATGCGCAATATCGCTTCTCGACTGTTTGTCCGTGGAAGTTTCCCAAATACGCTTCTGGACGCATCCAACAGCCACGAGAACAAATCCAAAATTACGTTTCGGCACTTATGCTCCCAATTTAGCCTCCGGGCCGCATTGCTATGGGGGATTTTACCGTGGCAAAAGCTTAGTAATTGCAGGACACCGCTGGCCTGGATACTTTGGGCCATGAGACATGTCAACCTGAATCGTGTAATCTGCAACGGACTCGTGGCATGTGAAGCGAAAAGGGCAGGTGCCGAAGGGGTTTGAAGACGCGTTAAGAGCGCTGAGCCGCAACGCACTGATTGCTATCACGCAGATCCGAGCGCATCCGCTATCTGCCTACGAGTCTGGCCACGCAGATCTCACGTCCATCGCTTCTGGAAAGCTTAGAGTCGACGTCGATTGCTTCCACACTGGTACTTACCGGCGTATCTACGGGTCTGACACGTCGGCAAAAAGTAACAAGTGACAAATCCGACCCCGGCCGGTGGACATACGTAAGTTTGGGTTGCATAGGGCCGTTTACTCGTAGGGCGCCGATGGACTGAGCTAGCAACGACATCACCACCTCGGAAGGAGTGATTTATCTCCAGGTCATAGGGGTTCAAGGGTAGATCAGACATGTCATCAGCGTTTTGATCGGGTTGAAAAGAATCTGACAGTCAGCCGGTTGGCTCGGTACATTGCGAGAAAGAAAAGACTAATTGGGCTTCTCTGTACATCATGTACAAAATGACTATCAACTTGTGACAGATCTGACAGGACCACTACAAGGAACCCGTGCGCAAATACTTCAAGGAACCGGCGTCTGTCATGTTCCGCTGTATACGCCAGGAAAAAATACAAGGCTGTCTCCTTGTAGTGCACCTGCTGTCCCCAAGAGCCTCAGCTGAGAAACCGCGGCGTAGGCCTGAAAGTCGTACTAACTCCATCATTCTTGATTTCCCACAGGATTACTTCAGAAAGCTCCCCAGTCCGTAGCCGTTGTAAGAACACTAGGAGATATAACATTAGTACCAAGCAAAAAGAAGTCGTAGAAGGAGATAAAGTAGACGCTGGCGACCAAGTGTGTTCGATCTCTCTCCTTGGCAAAAGAGCCAAGTGGTCTCCAACTTAAGCGTATGGTTCCCTTTGTTTCCTTTCTTTTTTATCTCTTCTGAGTATGCTGGACCCATTGCCATGATGAGCCCGCTAGCTTGTAGCAGTTCCACTCTCTTAGCCTTCACCCCCATTGCCCGGCTTTAGATGTCTTCTTCTCGCACGGATACTAAGAAGATGATCGAGTGTTCTTTGAGGTATTGCCCTCAGGATTTGCTTGCTGAGATCT
The DNA here is from genome assembly GCA_003268315.1 of Stemphylium lycopersici. Classification (NCBI taxonomy): domain Eukaryota; kingdom Fungi; phylum Ascomycota; class Dothideomycetes; order Pleosporales; family Pleosporaceae; genus Stemphylium; species Stemphylium lycopersici. The sequence goes on from QGDG01000020.1 coordinate 341,455, forward strand.
CGTTACTCCAGCAGACCAATTAGAAGCATTTCCATTCGCCGAAAAGCCATCCGGACCCACGGTGAGCCCATTCGCCTCGAGATTCACCTTATCTGGCATGTTGTCTCTATTGAGCCAGCCTTGAAAGCCCTCGATTTTGGCTTCATTCATTTTCATCTAGGAAGCTGTTAGTGATACTTTGTTTGGTGATGAAGAGGGACTAGGGTCACATTGAAGGTTCCTTGTTTCGAATTTTCTTCCGCCTGAGGCTGCAGAGTCTGTCCTGCAGCGCTTTGCTCGGTAATAGCCGGTGGAACACTTTCGGCACTGGGTGGTACTGAAGGTTCAGGTGTTTCGTCTGGCTCCACCTTCTCCGTGACTTTTTCAGCGCTGTTTTTCCCAGGGTTCGCCATGTTTGACCTATCGATGGCTTCTCGGAGGTCTACAAGGGCTTCGTGGTGGGCCTGAGAAATGTACAGGTGAAGTATCCTCCGTTTCTTGTCGAGCGACTCGAACGCTGAATTAATCCTATCTTGAGCAGTGATAGGGGTCCAGTTGATGCCAAATACCCTTCTAGGTTTGAGAAGACACAGCACCTCGCATGCGATCCCGGATATTGCTATCAAAATGGGGAGGACAGGGTTACAGTCTTCGATAGTGCGACGAGAGAGGCGTTGAAATATGTTGAGCAGTAAATCGATGTTGTTGGCTTCGCTGCGATACGTGGAGTCGCCGCTTCTAAGTTCAACATACAGTCGTTGCAGGCTGGCTGCCGAGGAGGATATATATACCACGAGCTGACTGACGCTTGCGGCACATCCGACGAACTCCATCACTGACCCCGCTTCGAAGGGAAGTTGCAAGGGTGCGATAAAGCAGGACTTTGGAAGCGACGAGTAGGCTGTAATCAGCGTGTTAGAACTCGCAGCATGCAGTTGACATCCGTCCACGGGTGAGGGGGCGAGGCTGAAATTTTCATCCAGAGACTCCAGGCCAGCCTGATCTGTTGTGTTCATTGCTTAGAGGCCGTTGTGCTCCACGAGGACCAATCTGTGGAACGGCACCGGTGAGGAGTAAGCGGCAGGAGGACTTCGAATGTGCTCCATTTCGAATGGTGTGCATACTAATCTACGAATCTACTTCCATTTGACATGATCTCTGTATGGGCGTATAGGTCCTCCAAACCTTTTTGCCGCCACGAGGCCACATCGGCGAGGCAAGAGCCAAACGCCTCTCTTCTTGGCATGCAGTCTCGGTCCGGAGACAGTCATCGGGCATGCACAAGACGGATTTATCAATGATCCCATTATAACCTTGATTTTTCAAGCCCAGCGGGCAACGCCTATATGGAGTACACTGAGTCCATATCCGCTTATGCTACCCCTGCCACACTATGTGTCACTCGCGGTGACAACAGATCCTAACCAATGTCTCCACTCCTATCTACCTAGTTAGGTAAGATCTGGCCATTTTTCAAATCGAGTATGGCAGGATTCAAGATAGCCACCGTGACGGTAAGGCTTCCAGTGCTTGTTCCCGCGGATGTTCGCAGCCTTGGTTCCCACCCCAGTTCGAAACACTTGGAAGGCGCTTAAGCCAGCGGACTACTACTGAGAAAGTCCAAGTAGACGTTTCTATTGGGCGATTAATTCATGTGACAGATGGAGGCAACCAAAATGAGTCCTTCACCGGAAACCGGTTCCGGATAATCCCCACAGTGACTCCTCGCGCGTCCCCGTTGAGGCTCAATCCCCCGTGCCAATTTGCGGCCTATCTAGAGGCGCCCTCTCACATTGCTCGGACAATCTTCCTCTCCCACGTCTCACAGCGGGCGCGGTTCCATAGCATCATGCCCCAGTCTCATGATAATGATATAGAACTAGAAGAAAACGAGATTCCAGGAAACGCACAAGTAGGTAACACTGCAGGTGGAGATATCCAGGCACCCGGCAACCATCAGAACATCGCAAAACAAAACATTTTTGTCCCACACAGTCGTACCGATTTAGCACGCCCAGGCGCAGGTGCATACCCGTCATATCAAAATGAAGCACCGAATCAGGACCCAAGTTTAGTCAAGCGGCACATGAAATCTACTGTTGTTTTGGCAATAGTCGCAATCGTAGCCATGGTGGTGGTGCTAGCCGCTGTGCTGGGTACACGACATGATTCAACCAGACCGGACTCCGACTCGGGAAGCGACGACACTGTAAGCGGTCTGAGTCTTGCACAATCTAGAGGGGCCGCCCTACTCACAAAGCTAGACATCACCCAGCCACTTGTATACGCCGAGTACATCACCTTTTCTATTCGAAAGTGGAACCAGCGAACTATCTTCAGCTTTGTCCTCGACGACTAGTTCTTCTATTTCGGATATCTCTTTCAAGTCGTCGACCCTTAATAGTCCACGTACAAGCCTACCCGCATCCACGCCTACATGGTCCTCTCCTATCCAGGCGCTCACAGACGAGCCTCCACCCACTACTACCCAGGCGGCCCTCCTCACACCCAGTGCGCTGTGTGATTCAGACGCACAATGCAGTCCAAACGTCTGTATGACCGTCGGCAATGTAGAGCCCACATGTTGCGGGACGAACATCACAAGGTGTCCCGGTCACCCCTGCACCGACACGATATCACATACAGACTGCAACAGCCCTTATAGATGTCTTGCTGATAGCGGTGTGTGTGAAGGCGAGCATGGATGACCGGGGGGTTGGACGAACGAGCTGTTCCTACTGTTGATACCTAAAGGTTTGGGTTAATTGGGAAAAAGTGGTGTTGTAGGGCTATCTGCATGGAAAGAAGGGGAATTAAAACTGGGATGGACGGGGAAAAGACAAATGCTCATTGCGCTGGAGACACTTCGAGTTGAGGAGAAGCACAAGGTGGAGGCGAAATATTGGGTGAGTTTTCGTTGGCAGGCTCGCACTTTGGGTGATTTTCTGGGTTCGCGATTGGGCTACGATGTGTATGGGTCGTTGAACACGAAGTACGTCTGCGCCCCGGGATCCAAAAAAAAAGAGCGCGACCCTTCCACCCGCCTTCAAGCTTGTACTTACGTCCCACACACCGAAGTGCCGGAAAGGGGTCGCGACTACTGATGACCTTTGTGCCGCTCTACAAAGGTGTTCAAGATCGGACTGCAATGGGTTGACGAATGGAAAACTGAACAAGCACCATGTCCGCACGCTATACCTGCCTTTGTCAAAACCTGTCATAAGACGAGTCAGCCAACAGGAAGTTCTCGAAATTCAGGGCTCGAGTTTCTGCATCACCGAGGAATGTTGCTTTTACGCATACTTTAGCAACTTGTCAGCTCTATGACACGCACGCCCTGGCTGGAAGAGACCTGAAGCCTTGGCGATATACGCATCCTAAGCCAGTCAAACTTGTCGGCCCAACCATACATGTCAAGAGAATCTCCCCAAGCAGTCTAACCGGGATCACAGAGCCAAAGAATGCGCACAATAAAGGGTTTTTTTTTCGCTCTTGAAGTTGCACTGGTTAAAGTCTCATGCGGACAATCACTCCATAGATTTGCGATCGCCGACGACCTGGTTGCAGGTCAACGAACAGCTTTCATTGGTTACCTCACAGCTGCCCGTTTAGCAGGGGGCTTGTCTAAGTGAGGACTGCCCAAATACACGAGCGCGACGCAAAAGTGTATTCATTGCAACTTTGAGGCATCCGGCCTCAGTTTAGACGACGAAGATTTCCGAGAAAGATTTTATCAGGATGTGGTAAAGCCTCTCAGGGAGGACTACGACTATGCCATGGGTACCGCAACGGCATGATGTCGGGGATGCTGCATTAACACCTGCTTCGCGCTGCCGGCATTGCGATGATGCATCGGAGGCCAGGGAGTGCGAAGGTAGTTTTGGGTGGTGGGTAGCGCTGGATGAAGTCTAGGTAGTCGGCTAAAGAAGGCGGTTACGGATATGCTCTATGACAGCTATTCCCTACAGGGCCCCATTTTTGTACACGTATACTCTAGGGGAAGCGAAGGGGAAAAGTATGACAGAAGGGTCCAGAGCATCAGGACGAACGACATAAGCCTATTGTAAGCCTACTGAGAAGGCCTATAACGCGTGTCTGAAAAATGTACCCCGTCATTCCATTGGGCGCACCAGGCCATCTTGTCGTTATCGGCCCTGTGTCACGTCAGCTGGAGAAGGTACCTTTGAGGCTTGAGATGAAGTCAGCGATAGCTCGTGGGTCTCAGCTGTGGCCATGGTAGTATGCGCGGATCTAAAACGCGGTCCCCGTTGCCTCTGACTGGATGTGTGGTACCAGTTGCATGGCCATGTAATATGACAATGAAGGTCGAACCCACCTTTCACAGTCATTTGACATATGGGCGCGATTCTAAGAATTGACCTGGTAGCTGAAAGATGGCAGCGCTAAACTTGGCGCAGGGGTGGAACTGATTCGCGCAGCAAGCAGGACGAGAGCTTGGGTTCGCCATGATGCAGTTCATTGCCATGGCGGGCGTCGACCCCGGATTTCAGCTGACCAAGAGGCAGGATCAGCAGCCTTGTCGAGGTGTGATCTTGGCCGTTAGTGACGCGGGCAACGGTGACATGAAGGCGAGATGCAAGATGTCTGGCAGGGTTGATAAAGTTAGAGCGAATTACGAAGAGCGACGACTTGTATGGCGTTTTAGAGTGAGTGTTAGCGTAGTTGCCGCTCCTTGCTGGTTGCAGTGGGTGGAGCAAGTGCTATGTGTGGTGATCACGGACCAAGTGCTGCTTACGTGTAGCCTGCCCGAGGCTTCGGCATGCAGCAGCGCACCTGCCGCACTGGTGCTAAGGGCGGCACTACATGGTGGAGAGGATGAGGCGGCAGAAAGAGCAAGTTGTGGATATGGGGAGAAGCAGATTGAAGATGGGTAGGGTACATGCCGTCGGTCGGGGCGGCACTGAGGCATCGCAGGACATGGGCTCACACGGCTCAAGATCAGCGGTCGTTGATCAGCAAGCTTCGCCCGCAAGCGGACCGAGCAGGGGGCTTGCTCGGTCCCCACATGTACAGCATTTTGCAGCATTGGCGAATGGTAAGATCTGCAGGCAAGAGCCAGTGGAGAGGGGAGTGGACGAGGGACGAAGCAAATGTCTCACTTCATGGGCTCGCGTACCGACTCGCCACTTCCAGAAGCCTTCTTCACTGGGATGCCGGCGGGAGATGACGACGTTCTGTGGCGACAAACAGCGGGGACATGGCCAAAGGGCGAGAATGTCGCGCGCGCAGAGGGTGTCAGAGGCACGCGAGGGGGCACGCGATAGCAGCAGAGGGGAGAGAGAGAGAAAAAAAAAGGAAAGCAGATGCCAGCGCACGTAAGGCAGAGCGGGTGCTAGCCAGTAGCCAGTAGCTAGTAGCTAGTAGCCAGTAGCAGACAGAGGCAGCAAGCGTATAGGCAGGCCACAGAGGCCCGGCGGGCGTATGTAATGTGTGCCGCATACGGGACCATGGGTACTGGACCAGCCCTGGGGATGCGTTTCAGGACCGAAGCCGTCCTGCAGCCAAGCTTGCGCGAGCGGCTCTCTGGGTTCGCACAGCCCTGGCTGAGCGGGCGCAGATGGGACAGGGCGCGTGAACGGCTCTCTCCATGCAGGCGTCGCGCGGGCACCTGGCACGGCGTGTTGCAATGCCAAACAGCAGCAGCCGGCGCGCGCTGCGACGCCGGGGACGAGTGGCCGGTGGCAGGGCTGGCAATGAGGCGGCGGAGCATTACGCGGAACGAAAAGCTTCCAGAAGGCTTGGGGGCTTCGACGGCGCTGCTGCTTAGGTTTGGAGTGGGGACTGCCCACAAGTGCGCCTTCCTCTTTTCGTCTCGAGTAGCCCAATCACCGCCCCAGGCCTGCACCTCTCCTCCACCCTGCACTCGAGCCCTACCATCCCCGACAACTGCCCTCGCGCTGCAATTCCATACCCTCACCATCTTCCCGCGCCCGATGCTGCTCAGAGTGCAGCCATTTCTGCGAGTGCGCTGCATGCGACACTGACGCCGAGCTCCTCCAGCCCCTGCGTCTGCTGCGACTGCTCCGAACCACGCCCAGCACCAGCACCACCAGTACCACACTACCACTACCACTACCACTCCCTCTGCCACCACTCTCGTTCCCGGCCCTGGATACGCCGCTCCGTGCTGCCTGCCCCCCAGACTCACTCCCCGAGTGCCTTCCCTCTGCGACGCTGTTGCGCCGCGCCTGCCCACTCCGGACAGGTGCCCCCGTCGTCCCGCCCGCACTCGGAGAGCGAGCGAGCGAGAGAAAGAGTTGGGGCCAGCACGGGAGAGAGAGAAAGACAGCTTCGGTGTTCTGAGCCCTCCCGTCATCGCACCTTCCCCCGAACGTCGCTTTGCGCCTTCCGCCCTGTCGCATCCGCCCTTTGCGCCTGCCTCGCGTTCCAAAGCCAGTCCGACTTAGTGTCGTGTCGTGTCGTGTGCACCGCCTGCCGTCCTCCGCATTGCTAGCATCCCTGGAGCTTCCATCGACGTCGTTGTTTCAGACTACATCTCAGACCAACGGGCGCACTGCCGCGATCCCATCCTCGCCAGCCCCCACGCTTCCAGAGCCTCTGCATTGTCTGCAGCCCTCCTGCGTCTGCTGTCCTCTCGCAGTCGAGACGTGCAATTGGCCCTGAGCTGTCTTGCGACCCCTCCGCCTCCACCGACCGCCCACCGACTCGTGACTCTGCCCGAACACCCTCATACGCCCTCCTGCGACCCACCACCTCTCCATTTTGCGACACCACTACAACTCCCTCCCCTCTGCGCTGGAGACCAGTGCTGGCTGGTCGCCGCACATAGGCGGAGAAAATGGAACATGGCGCGTGCAATGTAGTCTACATTGATCGCCGCGCCAACGACGAACATGTGCGGAAAGAGACGCTGTCCAAGTCGCTGGTCGCGAGAACAACGACGCAAAATGTCGGGCAGAGCTACTTTGCTATGGGCAAAACATCTCCCCGCGAGGTGCACGACAACGTAGAAGCCATGCTGTCCATCTCCACCGAAGGTACGATGCGCGCAGTCGGCACCCTGATGCCTACTAACACATGCTACAGTACATATCTGCAGCACGGGCAGGGCCTGCTTACAGAAGATCAACCAACTCATCGATACCACCAAGACCAACATTCCTACCTTTGTCATAATAGACATTCCCTATGACGAGGAGCAGCGCATGAAACGTCTTTCCCGCGAACCGCGCACACCCTCGCCCACCTCGTCGCGCATGAACCGACTGGATCCCAGCGAACCCGACGACATCTACGCCATGCACCTGCTCACCCACATATCGTCAGAGATATCGTCGCGAAATTTCTCTAAGCTCATCGTACCCATTGTCATGTTGTCTGGAGTGACCCAAGAGGAGCCTCCGTCGTCTGGACCACTCCCGTCGCCTGGCCTCCACATGTCGTTCCCCATTGGTGACACGGTTCGACTGACTCGTTATCTTGATGCTGGCGCTGTCGACGTCTTGACTAGTCCCATGTCAAGGGACCGCATGATTGGCTTGGCTGTCCACGCCTACAAGTTACAGAAAGAATTCAACCGAGAAGAAGCAAGTTTTCTGACCACTAAGCGGAATCGGAAACTTTCCTGGGTGGGTGTGGACGAGACTAAGCCTTACGCCTATCTGCGCGAGGCTATGGTATCAAATCTCATGACCGGCATCTGCAATCCGGAGACTGTTGGAGACTCTTTGGAATCTTTGTATGTCGACCTTACGCCTTCGACATCCTCGACTAACCTTTATAGGGATTTCCATCTCGACGAAGACCGCAAGATACTCGTCGAGCATGCAGTCGGTGCTTGGGCGTTTTCAGCCCATGACTTCACCGATGATGAGCTACTCTACGGTGCTCTGGTAATGCTCAAGCACGCCCTACAAATGCCTGAGCTGGAGAAATGGGCCATCACTGAAGGCAAGTGTGGCGCATCCCAGCGTCTTGTCGTCTGCTAACAGGTCGCTAGACGAGATGATCGTTTTCCTCTTAGCCAGCCGTACGGCATACAACGAATTCGTCAAGTACCACAACTTCCGCCACGTTGTCGATGTCCTCCAAGCTCTCTTCCACTTTCTCGTCCGAATAGGCACTCTGCCTACCTATCCATCCAGCTCATACAACATCTCCGCCCCAAAGTCACCGATCGCCCAACTTCTCAAGCCTTTCGATGCGCTAACGTTGCTAATCTCTGCCATTGGGCATGATGTCGGTCACCCCGGAGTCAACAACGCCTTCCTAGTTGCATTAAACGCTCCGCTGGCGCAGCTTTACAACGACCGCTCTGTTCTAGAATCCTTCCACTGCGCCGCTTACTCCCAGATCCTACGACGATACTGGCCGAAAGCGTTTTCCGATATCGCGATGCGTAAGCTGATGATTAACAACATTCTTGCAACGGACATGGGTCTCCACTTCAAATACATGAGCGATCTGGGTAACCTACAGCAAAAGGTTGCGCACGACAGGGGAGTAGTGGACGGTTGGAGCGCTAAAATCCAGGAAGAACAAAAAGATCTGACTTGTGGTCTTCTCATCAAATGCGCCGACATTTGTAACGTGGTGAGTCTGGCGTGCGTCCGCTGCTGCATTCACGGTCTAACTCTCCCTCACAGGCGCGAAAATTCGAAACTGCTGCTAGATGGGCTAACATCCTTACGGACGAGTTTAGCAACCAAGGGCTCATGGAAGAAGAGTTGGACATGCCCTCATGTCTCTTTGGAGGACCGCCTGTTCGGGAAGACGTCGTCAAGCTTGGTGAATCACAGATTGGTTTTATGAACATCTTTGCCCGGCCACTCTTCGAAGCCGTTACCGACATATTACCCGCCATGCAATTCGCAGTCGACGAGATCTTGACCAACAAGGCCATTTGGGAGAACAAGATAGACGAGGAGCGGCGAAAGAAGAGGAAGAACAAGAATATGACTCTTGGCCTCCTACCACCCGGGTTCACCGTTGACCCAACGCCGAGTCCTTTGTCCGGTGGCCCAGCCAAGCCAGCCGTCAAGATACCATTGAGCGCTATCAAGACTATTTCTCCTGAAGAAGCGGCTCGTCGAGGATCGACTGGCTCGATACAAGGCGTAGCTGCCGCTTCAGATTCAAGAAGGTCGTCTTCTATCATCGACAAGAGCTCCCGACGGTCGTCTACTACAGCCGTACCAGGCCAGAGAGCTATGGGCTCTAGCGAAAACGCAAGCTCATCACGACGAGGCAGCAGAGACCCCAGTCTTACTGCAATTTTGGTCACTCAAACTCCAAACACGTCCGACCAAACTCAGAAAGGGCAGTTTGCAAGCGCTGAAGATCGCTCAAAGACGGACCGCAAGGATACGTTAACCAGATCGTCCTCACCCAAAAAGGACTTTGATAGCGGTAGACCGGTTACGGCCCCGTCGCATGCTAGACGCAGTCAAAGTGAGTAAACATCACTTCGAGTTCGTCCTGGCATATAAACTAATATTTCAAAGCTCTTGACCCTTATCCTGCACAGCAACCGACATCGCAGAGCCATTCACAGGTCGACTTGTCTCAAACTGCAAACGGAAACCTCGATGGCTCGAAACTGCAGCCGTGGGACATGCACAACAAGCTGAGCGCGGACAGCAATGCAACCCGCTCCGATGCCTCGCGCGATTCGAGCTGGTGGCGGCAGGTGAGTTCACGGCGGCGTACTCGCGACGTCAGGAACGGCGACACAGACGGACGAGCTCCGCTTAAGGAGGTGGCACCGGATTCTCTGGCGCCTCCAAATGCCGATTCACCCACGGCGTCGCCTACTTGCTCCAGCCCCGGCAGGAAAACAACAACGGGCAAAATAATGAGCTTTTTCAAGCGAAAGCCAAACAATCAAAGAGAGCCAGAGAAGCAGCTATCTAGTTTTGGCAGCTCTTCGCAGTTGCGAACCCCACAGACCAGCGATCCCGGGCGATCACTCAACAGCGACGATTGACTTTAGCATTACCTTTCTACGCCTCTATCGACCTTACACTAATGACCAACGCCGCATCCGATCACGGTATTTCCTTTAGTCTCAACATACCACTTCAAAAGCAGTTCTTGGTCTCTGCGGCACTTGCCTTTGGTTTTCCTTCGTCTCTGGCGATTCTGGGCTATGATACCTCTTACGCACGATATGGCAGGTGCCAGCGGGAAGTACGGGTACACCACTTACTTCTGGGCTTCATCATCGCTTGGTCTACCTTTGGGTGTCTTCCGGCCAACCGTTGTCCCCCGTCCTGATTCGACGCTCGCATTCTTGGGACAGTATCTTTCAGGCTTGTCTTTGCACCCACTTCACTCATCTTTTCCTGATTCTATGCTCCTTTGTCTATTACCTTCATCCCGGCGGGGCGTCTTTGGTGCGCAGCATGTATATTGAAGACCGTAGCCCGTTGTCATGTTCTTTTGGCCTTTAAATTATAGGGCTAGTTGTATTGCTTTATCCGCGAAAGATTGTCGCAATTGTTTACGCGACTTGGTGCTTTTCATGGGCAGGACATGTCAGACATGGCTGGCCAGCACATGGGCTGGCGGAAGAAGGACATTGTTGCACGAGTGGAAGTAGTGGGCCAGGGCGCGGGGCACATGCACCGGCTCCCCTCCACCTCTTCGGGAAGCAGGCACACTGGCTACCTAAGTACTACCCAAGCTCAGCACGTGTCGCTCAGTGGAAACACGATAAACCCTCCATAATGAAATGTATATTCCCAGTATCTCACCTCACAGACGCAAAGCTCATGTGACCTTGTTGTGCAAGAGACACCAACCACGGTGTAGCAAACGGTCTAGTTCTTAGTCTCGCAGTCCATCTAGCCAGGAGCCTTGGAAGCATTTACAGACGATACCGCATCGGCAAACGCCGACATCCTTATCGCGGTCACGAGCTGCTGCCATTAAAGTGGTTCTTGTAAGACGTAGCTACCTAATTCAGGCCAGCGCAACCGGTGTGGTGCGGCGCTAAACCCCACTTGCTACTTCGAACAACACCACCCCTCAACATACAGCTTCGCGGTTTCCTGCACATCATCTCTCATATACAGTTTCTGAGACCATGGACGACAAAGTCAAATACCTTCTCTCTCTCACCGCCGTGCGGGAGCGTGCACAGATGGTGGGAGAGGCAGCTGAGGCGGGAAAGCTGAGTCACTTTGATGTGCATGAGGAACGGTTGAACGAGGCTGCCGAATTCGTGACTTCTGTCATCAAGGTTTGTTTTTTTATTCTTCCAATATTTCCACATCACGTGATGTTCAAAATACTGATGGAAGATTCCATAGCGCGACTTTGGACCAGACAAGTTCCACACCATTCCTCCGCACGGCCGATGGCAGCACTTTGAAGTCGGCGACGTGCCCCGCATCTCTAAACTTTTGGAAGAATGGAAACAGAGTGGATGCGATGCATTGGAAATTACTCGCCGTCTGATCGATCTTTTTTTCGTTTCTGTGCTACTGGATGCTGGAGCAGGAGACCACTGGCGGTATGTCGAGCCGGGAACGGAGCGCGAATATGAAAGAAGCGAAGGTATTGCAGTGGCGAGTCTTTACATGTTCAAGAGCCTCGGGTTTGCGGCTGAGAAAGGGGCGACAGGGCCGATTGTTGATGGTAAGTATAAGTTCTCGTGCTAAACCCATTCGTCTTAGATTGACTAACTGATATCGGTACAGGAAAGGGCTTGGAAGGCTTGAAGACTGAAGCACTCGCAGAAGGCTTCCAAATCTCAAACAAAAACCCAATGCTAGGTGTCGAGTCTCGTGCAGATTTGCTCCGTAGCTTGGGAAAATCACTGCTCGCCCAAACTGACGTTTTCGGCCAAGAAGGTCGTCCCGGGAACGTGGTCGGTATGTACAATATCTCTTCTACTGAACTGAATATCATACTGATTACACATGAAAAAGACTACATGAAGAAAGCTTCTTCTGATCCTTCAAGCCTGGATATGCTAGTATTCTGGGACCTCCTCCAGAAACTCCTCATCCCTATCTGGCCTCAAGACCGCACCAACGTCAATGGTCAACCTCTTGGAGATGCATGGCCCTTGTCCACACTGAAGACACAGAAATTCTCCGCCGATGCTGACGAAAGCACCTTCATCCAACCTTTTCACAAGCTCACTCAATGGCTCGCTTACTCCCTTATGGTTCCATTCACACGTATCCTCTCTCTACAATGGAAGAACACTTCGTCGCTCACTGCTCTACCCGAGTACCGCAACGGCGGTCTTTTTGTGGATCTCGGTGTTCTAACACTCAAACCCGCTTCCCTCGACCGCGGCATCAAAAACTCATCCGATGGTACCGGACTTCCCGCGTTCAGTGCAGGAGACGATGCAATCGTGGAATGGCGCGCCATGACCCTAGTACTCGTCGACAAACTGTACAAGCTAGTGTTGCAGAAGATGGAAGGCGTAGATCTGAGTATGGCGCAGTTACTAGAAGCAGGGACGTGGAAGGCTGGGAGAGAAGTTGCAAAGAAGAACAGACCAGCTACGAAGAGTAGTCCTATCATCATTATTAGCGATGGCACAGTTTTCTAGGGTCACAAGAAAAGAGGACTGGCTTGTTCAGATCTGCACACAGTGTGGAATAGTTTCCCAAAGAAGAAAAAGTGTATCAAGACCCCATCCACGTTTTTGTGGCCGGTTTTCCTGTCCTACCCACCTCTAGGTCAACCCTAGAGTTTCATTGCTCTTGAGAAATCCACGCCCACGAAACAGCCATTACTACTACAACATGCTGTGAGAACGGAGAAGCGGAAGATAGAAAAAGAAAATACACACGGCAGCTCCATCTGCTGTCCTTATTCTTACCTCTCTCTCCTCTCCGCCCGCTGCCCATCCATAATTTTCCTCCCCTCAGCCATATTATCTAACATATCCAAAAAGCCCAGCCCTTGGGGTGCTGCACCCACCCTTTTGTCCCCGTTGTCGCCTCTTCTCCCCCCAAACTCTTCTCTCACACCCCTAGAATCCCAATCCCGTGGCGCCGTCCAGATCTGCTGCCGTGCAATCGCATCTGAATTGGCTTGTTGCTCGTTTGCATGTTGCTGCTGAAATTGCCGTTGATGCAAGGGAGGAGGGGGGCTTCTCCGGCTCCCAAGTGCAACGCCGATATTCGATTCCTGGCTCGGTGGCACAGATTGCTGCTGTACATGGTGCCCTTTCTCCATATTCCAGGTCCAACCTTCTCCTTCCCCTCCTCCTCCGCCGCCGCCGCCGTTACCGACAGCGGGACTTGCTGGTCCAGAACCTAACTCGCTTCTCGGTTCGTCACCCGAAAGTTCAGATGGGCCGCGAGCATGCCCGTACATACTCTTATGCGAGCGAAACCGCGCTGGCGTTCTAGGTGATGTAGGCGTGGCGTGTGAGAGGGGTAGTTCCTGCGGTGGGAGGTAGTGATGGGATGCTTGTGAGAAGTTTGTGTTGAGATCGAGCTGGCTCTGAGGATACGGCGAGAAATATGGGTCGTCTGAGTTAGTGTTTTGTGGGTAATTGGGGTGAGGGGGATGGCTATAGGGCTGTGGGTGTTGGTGTGCAGGTGGACTGTAAAAGCCATCTGAGAAGTTTGGGGTTGGTGATGTGTATTGTGGTGGTGCTATTCGTGGGTTACGTTAGTATCTCAATGCAATCTCGCGATAGGGCTATAATGGTTTCTAATGTTCAGACTTACCATCTGCGCTCTGATTACGGCGGTGCTGCTTGTGGCCCTCTGTCATTCCGCTAGCATTTTCTCTTCTTCCCCCTTGGTTGATATCTTCTTTCGCCTTATTTTTCCTCTTCAAGCACAGCCACCATACCAAGACACCAACCGCTGCAGCTAGTGCAAATGCGCCACCTGCTGCACCGCCTGCTATCGCCGCTACTGGTGGCCCGTCGTCCGATTTCGGCGGTGGTGAAGGTGAGGCAGCGTCTGAGGAAGGAACGCTTGCGGCTGTGACGCCAGGATCTTCTGTCGAGGTAGATGTTGATAGAGTTGATGTGCTAGAAGCGCTCGATACTGTTGTTGATCCACCAGTGGCATGGTATGCACTCCGTAAGTCATCACGGTTTAGAATGGCAGCTTCGAGGTCGCCATCCGGGCATCCAGATTGAGCACAGGCGTTTGTTTTGCAGCAGCCCCAGAAAGTTCCTGGATGTGATCAGTCATCGTTATGGGGACAGGGCAAGGGCATGTCAGGGCCAAAGTCTAACGAGGCTTCTGAAAAGACCCAATGCCAATGTAAAAGTAGTGATAATGGTTTTGGGTGACTTACCACTAGCAGTGCAAGTGTAGAACTTGCTTCCAGTTCCACAGGTAGCATCGGGGAATGTTCCATATGCATCCGGATCAAAAGCACCCGGGTAAAGATTACCTTGTGCACAAGTTACTTCGCATGGGTCTCTTGCGCAACAGCCGACGAAGTATCTAGCTCCGCATCAGGGACATACGAACGAGAGAGGCACAAGGGCTAAGTGACTTACGTTCCGTACCCACATGCCCACCAAGTGCCTCCAGAAGGACAAGATGGAGAAAAGGCCTGTCTTATAGTAAGATTGGCCGCCATGCTTTCTCTGAAGAGGCTCAAGATGCGACCGTAGAAATGCCAGTATCAGAGGAAGATCTGGAATGCGCAACTGCACGAACGAAAGGCGAGTGAGCGAGCCACCAACCCGAGCACACGTGAACCGAAGACGTTGATTCGAAACGTTGGTCGGGAGACGAACAAACAAAGATGGCAACGGAAAGAAGTAGGACTCAATCTGAAACCAAGACTTCGCCGCAGAACTACATATTCTCAGCGGGAAGGGAGAGGAAAGCGTGCAGGACTGCTGATCGCATATGCCCTTCCAACAAAGCGCACAAGCGGCGTACATGTTGCGACTCAGCCATAGCCTTCGCGTAGCCTCCCCTTTTGGCGAACCTATGAAAAGCCGCTTCTCATCTGCAGCATTAGGTTGTAGGATGATACAAAGAATGCAGGCTAGGCCGCCGAACGAGGGCTAGCCTTGTTACACCGCGAGTGAGGAAAAAAATGAGGTATGCCATGCATGGACATCTAAGCACTAACTAGACCCATGTGCGGTATAGGCGGTGCGGTTGGCGCCCATGTTGGCTGATGAGCTGGCATGAGGGCGAGAAACATGCATGTCTTGGTAGTGAGCAATACGGTGATGGAAATGGCGCAGGCGTGGGCGCAATGCAATGTGATGGTGTCGTCGGTGCGACGGGATGTCCGCATTTGGATATCGGCTGCCGCGTGGCGGCACAGTCAGATGGACATTATGTAGTCGAAGGCTGACGTTTCTGGAGCTATTCCTGGGATGGCGATTCATTCGCTGCATGTGCTGTTGCTTAGATAATACACACGGGAGGAGGCGCCCTGTCTCGTCAAATACGCCAAGATTATAGATACTCAATAAAAAGCAGACTTTTACAGATCCTAATGTCAAATATTATCATTTCGCTTAACCGGGTATATGCATGCGTAGCTAGAAGCAAGTAGGATATGCAATAATGAAACCGCCAAAATGCGAAGAGACAAAGCAAACGAATGTTTAACCCCCTGCGATCCGGAGTGATTGGCATCGCATCTCAAGTCCTTCTCGAAGACTCGCCAGTTGACAGACCCAGACCTTGAGTACGACTGGCACGCTTCACCATGTCTTTGGAAAACTCTTCTTGTATTGGCATTGGAGAGACGTAGGGTGATTCCAATTCTGACGGCCCCGGAGATTCAGCAGGAAGCTCGGAGAACCGCCGTGTATCCATACCATTCGAAGCATCGGCTGGCAGTTCGGAGTATTGGTGGCGGGTTCGCAAAGCAACCTCGGTGGGTAGCTCTTGAGGCTCATTGGCATGGCTAGCGTACTGGTGATGTGACTGGTGGCCTTTGTTGGACGGGTCGTCATGGTAAGAGTTCCGAACGGGAGCAGAGTATGTAGGTGGCGCTGCTCTCAACGTTAGCTTATCAAGCATCAAATGACTGGGAGGACATACGTGATTGACCACCATATTGCACTGAGGATCCGCTGTGACCACCCTTCTCGCTGTTCATCATGGGTATCATAGCTGCTGCACCCATGTCGCCTCCTGCTGGCTTTTTGCTTCGTTTCCTACGGAGAACGAAAAAAACAACAACCCCAATGATAGCAAGGGCTACCACCCCTCCGACAACGCCACCAACGATGGCGCCAATGTTGGTCTTGTCTGAAATCGGATCTGAGCTCAAAGGTTCAGGCGTGGCGCTTGTTGACGCGTAGGCACTGAACTGCTCGGGTCGCTCCAGGAACGCTGGTACCAAATCACCTTGCGCACAGGTCGAGGGTGGTGTTGCTCGGCAAGCATTGGACTTGCAACATCCCCAGAAGGAGTCCCCTGCGTCGCATGTGTAGAAGTCACTAGCACTTCCGCACGATGCGTCAGGCCATTCGCCGTGGTGCGAGATGTTGTAGGCTCCAGGTCGAATGTTCCCTTGCACACAGCCGTTGGAACATGGATCCGCTGTACAACACCCTACAAATTTGCTTCCGCTGGAACAAGCATACCTAAGGATGGTTAGTACTGGGGTGTTCGCGAATTTTAACATTGCGCCTTACCATTTTCCTCCTGTTGGGCAATGAAAGTCAAAGTAGGAAGAATTAGACATAATGGGCTCGCAAACAATAGCACCGAATGCACCGCGGGTATGTACAGATTAAGTTGGTGTTTATTGATGCTGGTTGACGGAGATGAAGATGAAGATGAAGATGAAGATGAAGATGAAGAAGTAGGAATACAGCGACAGTAAGATAGCATGCGCGTTCAGGAAAACTGCGGATGTGGTAAAGGGCGGGGCGAAGCTGCTGATTCAGAGATGGTAACGGACGGAAAAACATGGATTTGCAATGCACAGTGAACGCCTGAGGCCTTACTTCATCTGCACCGTTGCGGGAAGATGTCGTATACGACATGCATGGACAGGGGACCGTGTGCCCAATGTAGGCTAGACATTTCTTGTGTGTGTGGTGGCTAGTGGCGCGTGTGATATTTCAGTGTCTTGTCAGAAGCTTGATTGCGTGCTTCAGGTAAAAGCTGAAAGGAAGTAAGCGAAGGATCAAGGCCCCTGGCACCCGACCTGTACCCCAAATTCAGAAACTGATCTGGGCCCCAGAGCCTCAGCACAGCCATCTTCGCACTATGAGGAAGATCAGACGAACGCGGGAAAGTCGACGCGATGTTACCGTGATGACATATTGCCTGCCTGATGTAGAAGGCTGCGAAACAGCCGCCATTGTCTTCCATCTCTTAATAATACAACAAAGGCCGTTCGTTGCAGGACAAGACGCATGAGAATTCGCAGTCGTGGGGGCCAAAACCCCACTTGGACTTCGTCTCCTTTGGTGGCGTAATTAATCGAAATGACAACTGAGATGCGCCAAGGAAGGAAGGGGCCGCCACTCAACAGCAGCCGTACCCGCGGCAACTCCACCGGGTGTCAGCATGAGCCAATGTTAACCCCGAAGGGATTCTGGGACTTAGGGCTGGGTGTGTCGGAAGAACCGTTCATTGAAGACGGGCTGTATCAAAGTCGGGAGAGAAGCGTTTGTGTTCGCCAACGGAGTGCTGCGGCTGTGCGGGTACTTCAGCCGCAAGCAGCGTGCTTGGCCATAGGATTGCACAGCAAAAACGTCTTGGAAATCTCGAGCTGAGATTTTGAGCTCTATTTAAATGTTCGATCACAACTTCGACTTGTGGCGCAGTATACAATGGCTGGCCATCGTCAGCTCGGAACTGGCTGATGGGGGGGCGGAATGCTAAAGGTCAAGTCTTGAAGCTTCCAACAATCATCTGTGGGGAGAGGGTGTGCACTACTCTCTTGTCAGATTCCACCATGGCGCAGCGGCACGCCCAAGACAAAGTCTACGCCGAAGACGGCATTGAAGGGGTAATCGAATCTCCACATGGCATTGTGGCGGTCAACGCGACAACGCGACAACGCGGCAACGAGAGAACCCACACGAAATGAGAATCGGTGATTAACGCGACCGGGAGGGTGTGATGATGCTCTTGCGCTTTTTGAGTACACGTGAGAGAGAGCTCCCACCAAGTTGGCTTGATGGCCATTCGCGATTACCTGACTGATGCAGACACATAGTTCAACGTCTCGCTGCCATTTGAAGCCCGTCAAGCCTGCGAGACGACGTGGTCTTAAGATTTGCAGCGTTGGCTGCAGGCGGATCATGGCAAACAGGTGACGACGACACGCAAAGCTGACTAACCCGAAACCCTCGGAGAGCGCGTCGACGCGTGCTCGTCGGTAGTCGCGTCGCTTTTGCGAACATGTACATCCGAAGCAAAAGAAAAGAGTAACTCATGCACAGTAGACGACAAGAGCACTTCTGGCGAGGATGTATCCAGGTAAGCTCGGGCGCGTCTCGACTGCCGCTAGTGCATCACCGCCGCGGGGAAGCCATGATTGCCAACACAGCAGCCCATACCGCAACCCCCCACCTGCGAATGATAGCTTGTATATGCAAGAAACTTGTTCTTTCCTGGCCTAATCCCCTGGCTTTGCACATGCGTCGCACCAATGCCATGACGGCGGTGATGAGACAAACCCTGCCCAACCTCCCCAGCCCCCCCGCCACTCACCAGGATGCCTCAACGGCCATGCACCAGCCATCTCAAGTAGAAAACTTGTCGGCGCCCAAGTACGAAAGCCCTCACAATGCTAACATTCTTGTGCGACTCCACTTGATTAGTGTACCAGAGAAGACATGAGTGTGGAGCCTGGATTCCAACTCAAGCAGACCAACGGTGGGCATATACTGCCTGAACATCTACAAGACACGCATCTCACTGACTCGACGCCAGTTTCTCAACCTCAACTCTCTCATCAATCCTCCAAGCAGAGCGTGGCTGCCTCATTAACCGCCTCGGAAGGCTACTACAGCGCGTCTGACCACGCGTCGAGCTCCAGTGAAGAGAGGAGGCCTTTCTATCGGACACCACCCTCCCACCACCAGACACCGACACAGAGTCATGAGCAGTTAGTGCCACACACTGACATTCCCATAACGTCGCTACGAGGCGTCGGCATCCCCAGGCAACAACCCCCGCCTCCCCAACCTTCATTTACACACGAACGCCCTCAGTCGCCAGCGGTATCTACCATTGCAGAGGAGTCGAGGCCAGAAACGCGAGACGCGAGGCGATCACAACTGCTCTCCGGCATGGACAACGAATCCCAGGTGACTACACCAGGACAGGATACCACGCCCTACATCCGCTTTGCCATCGACCAGCTCACACGAGATGAGGACGTCAGAGGCTCGAGGATATATCCCGAGGTGCGGCCCACGGCCCAGGACGAAGATGACGAAGACTACCCCGTCGAGAGGATCATCCCCGATAACGGGCTGGGCTACATGGCACAGGAGCAGAGGACACAACACAGAATGTCACAGCATATGCCAGCACGGAAGCCGTTAAGACAATCATCAACACCGCTGGCTGCTGCCCCAGCACCCATGGCTACACAACCACACAGACCCCAACATCAATCCCAGCAGTACAGGCAACAGCATTCGCCTTCCCCCCCTCGGAACCAGAAGGACGTCTTTGTGGCACACAACCAGCCATCTGCACCTCTCCACTTCCTCCCTGCCATCCTCCGCCCACTATGGCTTGGTCTCTTCATCTCCCTATGCCTGGTCATGCTCGCCGCGCTCATCTTCACCGCTGTCTACTCCGATCGCGATGGAGGCTACGGACTGTGGGACTATGGTGCTTTTGGTGACAGTCGTTACTTTGTCTTCCAATATCTCCCGACCTTACTCGGGACCCTGATGTTCCTATGGCTTATCCAGATCCAGGCGGCTCTACAACGCCTCGTGCCCTTCATTTCCATGTCTTCAGACTCGTTCAAACAGCGATCCGAAGCCGTGTTCCTTCGACTATACCCAATGCAGTTCCTATGGCCAAACTTTCAGCATTTCCGTGCCGGACACCCCGGTGTCGGCGCTTTCTTTGTCATTTCCTGGTTATTCACATGGACAATACCCCTTCTTGCTTCTTCTTTCAACGTCCGATACGACCTAGGACGTGGTGTCTGGAGATGGATCGCTGTGCAAGGTGTCATTTGGACCGTCGTTGCCCTTTACATCCTTCAGGTCATCGCGCTGGTATACCTGACCATGTTCCTCATGCGCAACCCCACTGGATTGAAGTGGGATCCTCGATCGCTGGCGGACATGATCACCCTTCTAGAGCGGGCGAACAACCTGGGAGACTACAATAACTCCGAGACCTTTGAAAGGGACGATTGGCACCTCGTCAGCAACCGGGCGGACCGCATCGGCTACTGGAGTACTACTAGGCGACCAAACGACATTTTCTATGGTATTGGCGAAGAAGGTGCGGAGATCCGAAAGTTTTCTATAGAGGAGGGCCGCATCCGGGAGCAGGGACCGAAGCCCGACGCAGCTCAGGCCAACGACTTCTCGATCCGCATGGACATTCGTAGCCCAAGCGTGCGCTTGCGGTTCTTGCCGTGGTATCTTAAGGATACGTCAGTCATTGCCTGGATCGTCATTGCCTGGGTCTTGTTGATCGCCTTCTTGGTTGTCAGCTTCGTCAACAGCGCCGTTAGCCTTGGTTTCCTGCCCCGAGTTTACGCACGCACAGGCGCAGATGGCTTCTCGGCTTCAAACTTCCTCTACTCCTTCATCCCGGCGGTTATCGGTCACTTCCTTTTCCTAGCGATACTTTCGCTCGACTACTCTCTTCGCGTACTCCAGCCTTACAAGGCGCTCGCATCAAAGGGTGGAGCAACTGCTGAAGCCTCTTTGCTGGTCGACTACGCCTGCCGCATGCCCTTCTCGGCTACACTAGCAGCCCTCGAGAACAAACACTTTCAGACGGCTACTTTGTCTTTTGTCTCGCTCGCATCCATGTCTCTGCCCATTCTTGCAGGCGGCTGCTTCTGGACACAATATTACGGCAGCGAGGACACCGTCCGCGTTGCTGCAGAACTTTCAGGCTACTATGCGCTCTGCTTCTTCCTCGCGCTCTACACCGTCAGCCTCTTCGCTCTCCTGCCAGGTCGCCGCCGAGCTGCATTGCCCCACCGCAGCAACTCGCTTTGCGAGATCATCAGCTGGGTATACCAATCCCCGATCCTCACCGACCGCGCCTTCGCCCGCCCACAGACCAAGCCGGATCTCGTCGCACGACTAATGGGCACCACCTACGCTGAGCGAACGTGGGCACGTTCGGTCGCATCGCTTGTTCGCCCTTCTCGCAACAACCTCCGGGGCGACTCACCGACCGACCCTGCGCTGACCGAGAAGACAAAGAAGGACCGCAAGCACGACAAGCATGACTCTGTGACCGACCCCGGTCAAGTCAGATACGGCTTCGGTATCCACGTCGGCCGCGACGGCCTCGAGCACCTCGGTATCGATCGTGTGCGCCGCGGCGGCAATAGGAGTGGTCGTGAGCTCGTCATCTGGGAGGAACAACAGACCGATAGCAAGAGGAAGAGTTGGACGAGCCAAGTGTAGCCCCATTCTACGAAAACGATTTTGAAACACGAAATACACAACGCGATGCAGCAACGATGAACGAGGCACGACCTTGGATATCATCTCCATCTGCAGCACATCTGAAATACTTTTAGCATTGGCGTTTTACTGCTAGCACCACTGCTGCAGGGAGTTTTTTTTTTCCTTCTTTTCCCTTTTACGGATTCATGGATTCACGGCTTTTGTTGGGCGTGGTGAGAGGGTGATTTATCATTACCTGGCGCACATCTTTGGTGGCTTTAGACTACGATTTCTTTTTTTCTATTTCAAGTCTTTTTTTTTGTAACAGTACGAACCTTTTTAGTAATGTGGGTTCAAGGAATACGCATAGACAATGTGTAGATGAAGGGGATCTGTGGATACGAGGACGGGGAAAGAGTAGATGGGAAGACATGATATGATGAGATAATGATGGGTGATATGAAACATGGAACTTGGAAAGCTTCAACTTTGCTTGCATTCACGATTGTGAACTAACGTATAGATATTGGTATTGAATCATTTCACTTCATTTCAGCACACTGCTGCTCTTTTACGAGGCAACAGCGACAGGAGCAGGGGCACCGCTCGTAAGTCTACTAATCTCCAACTCCCCGTCACCACCTAAATTGTCCAAACCATGGAACCCCTCTTCTACTATCCATCTTTGCTCATACTTCATCAGCACCTTGCACGCGTTACCGACCACGAGGAGCCCAGGAGGTCTACTCCCTTCTTCCTCAACCGCAGCGCAGACATGTTCCAGTGTTGTCCTGATGACTCTTTGATCCGGACATGAAGCGCGTTCTAGTACAGCGACGGGAAGATCAGCGGGATATGCTTTACCCACTAAGCTCTCGACAAGCGCGGAAAGGCGATGCAGCGACATGAGCAAGACTAGTGTGCGGGAAGCGACAAATTCGGGGGGATCAAGCGGCGCGCCTTTTCTGCCCGTGCCGGTGCAAATCAGCACTTGATCTGCGATACCGCGGTGCGTGGCAGGTATAGCGGCAAAAAGTGGTGCACTGAGTGCGCTTGTGATGCCTGGCAGCACGCTAGGTATGAAGCCGTGTGCGCGGAAGAAGTCGTATTCTTCTCCGCCGCGACCGTAGATGTACGGGTCTCCCTGCTTTATCCGTACGACTACTTTGCCGGCTTTCAGTCCCTCGAGACCCATTTCCAAAAGCTCTTCTTGCGCTTTGTCTGCGTTGCCGGGGAACTTTCGCGCAATGTGCACGGTCGCACGGCGGGGTACTAGATCGAGAATGGGTGCGGGGACGAGCTTGTCGGCGAGAATAAGATCGGCGGAGAGGATGGCTTTGTGCGCGGCGCGTGTCAGGAGATCTGGGTTTCCCGGGCCGGAACCTGCGAGGATGATGCGACCTGCTCGTCGTTCTGGTGTTGTCGAGGTGGGGCCGACTTTGGAGGGGCCGCTGCTGGCGAACTCACGGAAGAGCATGTCCACGTCTGTGTCTGTGATGCTAGCGAGACGGCGTAATGGCCAGTACTCGCATATCTGTGTCAGCCAACGCATGCGACGGCCACGCGCCGCCTCCTTGCTCTCCTCCAGGATGAGCTTGTTGAAGGTTGCCGGCTGCCCACTATCTTCTTCTTCTGCCTCCAAATCTTGTGAAAGTTCCGCTGCATGGTCTTCTTCCCAAATGCGTCTCCGCAGTATGCCCAGCCTCTCAACTGCATCGCCCAGACGTGGTGGTAATGACGCGGCGATCTCTCTCCGGATCCTCGCAGAGAGTTTGCAACCCTTGCCAGAAGTTGTGATACCGATCTGTAGAGGACCGTCTGTGTGTGTAGATAGGAGGGTGAAGGAGCATAGATTTGGTGCATCGGCGACGTTAACAGGTATGCGTAGTCTCCGGCAGAGATTTGAGATTTGGGTGGCTGTGGCGAGTTAGATGAGAATCTCCAAGATTGGTGTCCACGGCTTACCTGATCCATGTTTTCCGCCTGCGGTAACAAACACAGCATCTACTACGCCGTCCACTTCGGCTCGTCCAAGTGTAGTCAAGTCCTCGTCCTTGAAACTTCGCTTCAACCATTTTACTTCACCAGCCTCAATGCGCTTGACGAGACCATAGTGAAGCGTCGAGTCTTCGGGCGCAAGTAGTATCGGTCTCGCGCCGACGTCTATTGAACGTGTGCATCGCGCGCCTGCAAGTGGGTTGGATCCGACTATGAGATGAATGTGCGAGGTCGCATCGACTGCAGTAAGAAGTGCAGGTGCCATGATGAGATTTGAAATGGTGTAAATTATGGAAACTTGAAATCCCAGCGAGGAGGGGCAACAATATTAGTAGATAAATGTGATCTCGATCACTCCTCGGCGGCGGCGTTGATAATGGCTGCCCACATTATTTGTTCCGATAGCGCGACGAGCCGATATGGCGCGATCGCACTAAGGGCATCCCCGCGGAAAAAGGAGGAATCTCAGTGGTGCAACGGGCCAATGGTCGATGGTGCAATTGACTGCTGTCAAACTTGCGCGGAGTTAGTCCATTTGCTCTCTGCCCATCACGATGTCCAGCGCTTTTCGGCTTAGCATGACAGTGTGGCCGAGAGCGTTGAGCTTCGCCGAGGCGGAGATGAGGGCTGGATCTTGGCTTTCGACCCGAATTTTCTCCTTGACGCGGACTTGCTGGTCCTTGTATGTGAATGCGCGGTCGACTTCGTCGTGGGCAGGTGCTCGGGCGCCGCCTAGTGCTGATGCAAAGGTGTTGCGGATGCTGAATCCAGTGAGCGACCCATTGTCCCCGGCATGGTGGGGTTCTAGTGTGCGAACTTCGAGGACCAGGGCAGCGTCGAAGACGAACAGGTGGAACGACAGATTCGCGGGGAGTGCGGGATCAAATGTCTGTCGCCGTCAGTGCTGCTTGGAAAGTTTTCATAGCAGTAACCCACATTCTCATCTACCGGGTTTTCCCACCACGGGGGCTGCACATCCGAGTAGCCTTTCAGCGCAGCCTGTGCTTCCAGTATATGATCATGTAGCAATTGTAACTGTCCCGAGACGAAGTCGGCGTTGGTGGCATCGCCTCCCCAAGTAGCCACGTCGATGACGTCCAAGCAACTGTTGATGGATGTTCGTATCGAAGTAAGCTGGGGAATGACGAGAGTAGGCGCGTGCGGAGCCGACGAGATGGCGAGGTCATAGGTCAGAGAGCCCTTGGGCGGTGGGAGGCTTGCCAGACGAAGCTTGACATTCTGCAGACAGTCAGTGGATGCTCGCGAAGATGGCAGATTAGCAACGTACGCCCTTGGTGATGCGCGTCCCGATGCGCGTGATGAGGCCCTTGAGACTCTCTGAGCGCACCGAGGTCAAGACAAGCGTGGATCCGTTTTCAGACGGTGCAAGTAGAGCAGCGCACTCTTCCAGGCCTGCTTTCAGCGACTGCAGCGTCTCGCGCAGCTGCACAAGCAGCCACTCTAGCTCACGTGCTTGCGATGTCGCCTGCTCGTCGGCGAGGCGAGCATCGTCAATGGGCGGCCACACGGCTGTGGACATGGCGGTGATGTGCTTCCAAGGCACAAGCGGACTGCGATACAGGTTGTCTGTCGTGTCTCTCTCCCCGTCCGCCGGCTCGATGGGCGCGCTCCACCAGGCACGCTGCAGATCTCGCTTGTATCCGCGCAAGGACCGCATCCCTGCATCAGTCGCACATGTTTCCCTGGATGCGACCCTCTTCCTGCAAGCATCAACACGCTCAAAGCCGCCCTAGTCTTTAGCAGCGCACTCGATGCCGCACTGCAGTACGCTTCAAGGCAAGGCGCAGACCCTTTTCCTGTCGAGAGCCTCGGGATGATGCAAAGCGCGCAAATAGTGTCGCAACCTAGTGAGGTCATGGAGCTAGCTACCACGCGATTCACCCTGCATACGTCATGGCTTGGCTGCGCCTCATAAACAAGCTTGCCAGGCCTTTTCACTGCGCGGTTTGCACGCAGCTAGCTCACGTCGAATCATCCGTCTTTAACAGCACCATTATCGTGCATCCTAATCTTAATATTTCCTTTTACCCTTGCGACACATCTGTTGGACGGAATTCGCAATGGCAGGCCCAGCTAGTACGTCGTCCCTTCCTTTTTCGGTCGCGTGGTCGCGCCGTTACTGACACTTTGGTAGGACCCATTCTTGCTTTCGGCTCCCTCGTCCTGGTCGCTGCTGGTCTTCTGTTCCAGTTCCTGACCATCCTAACGGGCGGCGTCAACGATTCTCCTCTCGACAAGTTCTACTTCCTCGAAGCAACCACCAACAACATCCCCAACGCGCGGAATCCTTCGCGATGGACCTTCTTCGCCATCTGCGGTGCCGACCCATCGTCCGGAAATAACGCCAACTGTGGCGCAGTCGTTCCGGCACTTCCATTCGACCCGCCCAGGAACTTTGGCACTGAGCAGAACGTTCCCGACGAGTTCATTGGTACAAAGCAATACTTCTATCTGTCAAGGTTCATGTTCGCTTTCTACCTGATTGCGCTGTTCTTCGCTGCCATTGCTCTCATCTCTGGTCTCTTGGCACTCTGCAGCCGTCTCGGAGGATACCTCTCGTCTTTGATGACCTCCATCGCTCTCTTCTTCCAGGCTCTCGCCGCTGCTCTCATGACGTATGTTTGCTATCATGTTTCGAGACTTGGATTGTTACTGACCAAACTTAAAGATCGTGGGTTGTCAAGGGCCGAGATGCATTTCGATCCGCCGGTTTCGAAGCCCGTATCGGCCGCTACCTCATGGGTTTCACATGGGCCGCTGTAGCTTGCTTCTTCCTTGCTACCGTCATGTTTTGCCTTGGCGGCCGTCTCGGGGGCGACGGCTCTTCGGGAATGCGCCGAAGCCGGTCCACTAAGTCCAACCGCAATCGTGGTAGTTTCTTAGAGACCGATTCTCAGCGAAGAGTTAAGAGTGATTACTCTGTATAAGTGGAGCAACAAACCTAAGGTTTGGAGAGGGACGATGACTTGGCCGGAAAGAATGAAATTTATGCAATGATATCCACGATTTGATTCTCATGTACGATTTTGGTTACTCTTTTAATAGCAAGCAACAGCATAATGCAAATATACACATCAACTGATGATCGGTTTGCTGTTTTGACTGTTCAGTGATTGATGCCAACGCGAGAGCTTTTCGTTACTCGCGCCGTGAACAACACTACCATCTATCCTCTACCTGCTAAGAATAGCGACACTTTGTTGTACCATGCTGTGAACAGCCTGTTAGCTTACGCGGTCTTACCCGTAAGCTTCTCACATGCCTCCCGGTACTTGGCCGCCGTCTTCTCCACCACGTCAGCCGGAACCTCAATCCCCTCCTTACCCTTGAGCCCATTGCTCGTCAGCCAATCCCTCAAGAACTGCTTGTCGAAACTGGGTTGCGCCTTGCCGAGATTCTTCTCCCAAGTATCCTTTGGCCAGAACCTTGAGCTATCCGGAGTCAAAACCTCGTCAACCAACACCACCTCGCCCTTCTCATCGACACCAAACTCGAACTTTGTGTCAGCGAGGACGATGCCCACTTCCTCGGCGCGGGATGCAGCGGCAATGTAGATAGCCAAAGAGAGTTCTTCTACCTTGCTCGCAATCTTCTCATCCGCAATCATCTCTCTAGCCTTTTCGGGGCTGATGTTCTCGTCCTTGCCCCCGACTTCTGCCTTCGTACTCGGCGTCCACAACGGCTGCGGCAATTTCTGGCCCTCGATCAATCCCTCGGGTAGCTTGATGCCATTGACGGTTCCGGACTTGGTGTACTCTGACCAGCCGGATCCCGTGATGTAGCCACGGACAATAGACTCAATCGGCAAGATACGTAGACGGCGCACTTGCATGCTACGGTCCTTGAGATCTGATTGGCTTGCAATGGCTGAGGGGAGGTCGTTGGTGATGAAGTGCGTCTTTAGGCCAGGAACCTTGGTGGGGAGGTAGTTGAACCAGTAGATTGACATTGCGGTCAGGAGAGCGCCCTTTCCTGGAATTCCCTGTAATCTTGTCAGTATGAATCGCTTTCAAGCTTGAGTCCTATCAGCGACTTACATTCTCCATGATCACATCGTACGCCGATATTCGGTCACTAGCGACGAAGAGTAGTGTATCATCGTCAATTGCGTACAGGTCGCGCACTTTGCCAGATGCGACCTTGGGCAGTTTGCCCTGGATGTCGATGTTTGTAATTGCCTTAGTAGACATTTTCGGTCGTTGTGAGCGAGTCGAGTTGAATTGCTAGAATGACTGTTCGGGAAGATTTATGCATGAGTCCGTCGAGTATTTTATGTTCTGCAGGGCGATCGGCGGGGCGCTTGTGGCGCATGCGTTGTGGCACCCCGAGCGAAATCGAGCCATGAAAGCTGCACAGGGCCGGTCGTTTCGCGGTGAGGACTGCTACAATGTATCACGGCTTTCTAATTCACTTGCCTAACACGCATATGACGTGAAAGTAAAATTCCTTTTTCTCACTGGCAACTCGTCGCGCGAATCAACCCTGCCTCAGCCCAGCCATGCGCGAGCGTAGATCCGTTCACGCCAAACTTGATCTGACAGCCTAGCCCCATAGCCGCACCTCACTCAACCATCATTCCATCAGTCTACACCCTCGCCGATACAAGCAATCATCTCAAAATGTCTTCAGTCCAATTCACAGCACTCATACGGCTCCCGTTCATCCGCAGTGACTTTGAAGATCCACCTCAAGTAAGACACCCCTGTTCGCGTCATGAGCGCTCATCTGACCATCGCGCAGGCCCAATGGGATGCTGAGAAGGACCGCCAGCTCTGGAAGGTCATATCCAAGTCGTCGAAAACCAGCGACTTGAACTGTAGGTAGCTCATGATAGACGCCCCATATTGGTTGCTAACGCGATGCAGGGGTTGAATTGTGTGCACGCACAACACAGATGGCTACGGCGGTCTTGCTAACTGTGTCATAGAGCAGACAAGTTTCAGGTCCCCCCAACCTTTCTTCTGCAACAAGCAGCATGGCTATATGAAAGACATCTTGATCATGTTCGAAATCAGATGAAGAAGGTTAGCATCTCGAATGCGAACCCATCGCCATCACCGACAGGTGGCAGCACCATAACTGCCGTAGGGGGCGTTGCAATGCGAAGGGGCGGCAGCGCTGGCTCAGGAGGTATATTAACCATTCAATATTATCTATCAGTACTGACTGCAATTAGCTGGAAGGACAACGTCTGCCTTGGCAGGGCGCTCGAGGGACAGCCCGAGTCTGCGTGGAGACGTAACAACCCCTGGTAAGCACTCCAACACAGGGGCTATGATTAATCCCAAGAGATGTATCTTCTCACACACTTAGCTCCATCTCTTTCAAGGACGCCTTCTACAACTACGATCACTCAGTCCCGAGCATATACTCAAGTCCCTGCTCGGACGCTATCTACCCGGTCTACTCAGCGTCCAAACTTGACAAGCCGTAGATCGGAGGAACGAGCTCAGGCGTCACATGAACCACCACCAAGCTATCGAAATGATGAAGACATCTCACCAGAGATCCCAGATTCATCGTCTTCAAGCTCATCTTCCATGTCGGACACTGATCACCCAGCTCATCGAAGCCAGTTGTTTAAGCGACCTCCTCGCTTCCAGCAGAAGCGCACGCGTGAACTTTCTACTTTCGAGGAAGGTGACGGTACACAAGAATTTGAGGATTCTGGCTCACACGAAACAAACCTACCCTTTGCATCAGCTGCGAGAAGGCAGCCAAGCAGCAGCACACAGTTTCGCGCTAGTAGCAAGCCCGAACAAAGGGTCTTAAAGCCCAATCGCCCGAGGAATGATCCACCGTCTAGACCGAAGTCGATGGATGTGCAGTCTCTTACTACAGAGACAGCATCGTCGATGACCAGCTCAGGTGGGCCTCCATCGGCAGCAAAGAGTCCTTTGAGCCCAGCGTCAGATCACCGTGCGGCACTAGGCCGACTTGGTAGTCCGAGGCGCACAGGACCGCGATCCAGGAAGGAAGGCAGTGAAGGCACCCCGAGTATGGGAAGCAGCTTCAGTGATATTGATGGTGAGTCCTGACCCTCTTCACAGATCAATACATACTTACACCGGGTAGACGCTGGCATCAGTCAGTCGGCTCTTGAAGAGGCACTATTGAGCAACATGCAACATGGGAGGATGAGTACGCTTAGTCGAATGTCGAAGTGGTAGAGAGTGGTATAGTGACGGGTGAATGTATTAGATGGTCAGCGAGTTTTGCCCGTGTTAACGAGGATGTGTTTGGCAAAAATTACTCCCTTCTTACAGCTCCTGCTTGAGGTACCATTTATAATTTCACTTTCACTAGAGCAACAATCACCAGCTAACAGCCTTGGCATCGACTTGTT
Source organism: Stemphylium lycopersici (assembly GCA_003268315.1). Classification (NCBI taxonomy): domain Eukaryota; kingdom Fungi; phylum Ascomycota; class Dothideomycetes; order Pleosporales; family Pleosporaceae; genus Stemphylium; species Stemphylium lycopersici. The sequence goes on from QGDG01000020.1 coordinate 371,319, forward strand.
AGCCTGCAACAACCGTTTGCAAACACCCATTGTACTAAAAACATCGAGTAAAGAAGACTTGCGTTACAGATTCTATCATCTCTTACCAATTTCTCTCACTCATCGCGATTGCAATCATCTCCACGTCCCTTCCACAGCCCCCACCAAAGATGTCCGCAACAACACCAACTTACAGCCTGGCCTCCAACAACCCCCGCTCCGCAGCCCACACCATCAACTTCCAACAGGTCTACACGCTCACAAAATCTCTACTCCGCCACCCAAGCTGCATGCACCGCCGCAACGCATCAACATGGCCCTGTCTTCCGTGCGAAACATTCTTCACGTCCAAATACTGGACCTGCGCAGCGCATCTTCTAGACTACTTTGCGGATTTCTACGCCGGAGATTCTGCACTGATGCAGGCAGTGTGGCTCTACCTGCTGGATGTGTGGCAGGAGAGTGCGAACTGGCTGCCATTTGACGCCGTGTTGGAAGATGTGGACGCGCGGAGGAGTGCTATTGCGGCGATGGCGGTAGAGGAAGAAGAAGAAGAAGAAGAAGAAGAAGAAGAAGAAGAAGAAGAAGAAGAA